>CM033120.1:16367763-16735113 GCA_019321725.1 Paulownia fortunei
GACATCTGGCGCGTTTGGATGTGAGGATGAGGTAGTTGGGCAGGGAATAATATCGAATCCCAACAACAGTTTTGTTTGGCTAATTTTTGTGGGCTGATAATGAAAATTAATCAACCAAACATGGTGTTAAACAATAATAAGTGATTACAATTTACAATAATGTATCTGAATCTTGAAAGTGAAGTGAGCAAATGGTCATGAAAATCCGGTTCGCCGGTATAAACAATTTCGGCCATAGAATTTTCTTAACAAATATAAAAGTATGATATTCGTCCCCGACATTGACCCCATCATACCATATTCCTTTGTTTATAAGCGACTTGAGATTTTTATGGTCCACACAAAGGAACAAAATTGAACACAATAATCAAACTGTGGAAAAATAAAAATAAAAATACAACTAATTATAACATATGAAAAGTAAAGAAGTTCTACCCAAAATTCTTCTTTAAAACCAAAAAAAAAAAAAAAAACTTTTCAGTTGTCTCATAATTCAACCCCCCCCCCCCACCCACCCACCCACCCACCCACCAAATTGGATTTTGTAATCAAAATCTGTTACAAATGTCAACCAGATTCCGGTAGATTAATTCACCTCTCTGTAACCTGTTTCACATGTTAGCATATGTGTACAAGTAATCTCTGTATATATATACAACATCAGCCATGGAATTCACTTTCATATGAACCCAACTCACAAAGTGCACAGTTTCTAGTATATCGCTAGCCAGAAGCACAAGAAGTAAGAACAACAAGGCCAAGTGAAAAGTTGAACAAAATTTTTCAAGAATTAATCTTGGCAGTTAACTTCACAAGTGACCATGGCAGAGGAATTTCAAGGGGGAGTTTGTGGAGGGAACTGGTGGAATTCATCAAGGAATCTCTTCGGCTCCTCACCCTGTTCATCAGCAGTCAACGACCTTGGAAGTTTCGGGTGGCTGAATCATGACCTGATAATTGACATGAAAACTGCAAGGTCTATTAGTGATGAGTCGGCCGGTTCAGCTTCCGACGGCAGCAGCTCTATAGTACTTCAAGATGTACAAAAACCTCAGCAGCCCACTGTCAATGGGAACATGTCGATTGCTTCAACCCTCCAAATGTTGGGAATCAGCCTTTCATCATCCACAACTACTGATGATTGGAATCAAGATTTGCTGTATGTTTTGTATATCATATCTGTGCATTCAATACTTGCTTTTGATTCTGTTTAATTTGTGGTGAAGAATCATCTGTTCCGTCTTTTTTAGTTGATCTCATAGGTTATTATTGAACTTCTTCTGTCCCATTAATGATCACTGGCCCTAATGGTCCAAAAATTTCAGTAGCGCCTTTAAAAAAGCTGTGTTTTTAGACTTATTTTCTTTGTAATCATATGCAAAAGGAAGTCAAGTTGATCCAAGAAACTCATTCTTTTCTTCTTGTCATCTTGCAGCCATGATAGTGGAAGATCAGAGGAAAATTATTCTCACATGCTGCAAGCTGCCGCAGGCTTGAATTCAAGCATGAATTATGGGCGAGAAACTGCGGAGGATTGTCCTCAAATCCACAAGGACGACTGGAGTGCCAGAAACTTTAATGAAGATTCTCCCATTAACTCTTTCAAACAAGTGAATCAAAGTTTTCCCCTGGAACAGCAGCCATCAAATTCCTTCTCCAGTTTCAGTGAATGTGCTGCAACTTGCCAAGGGCTATCCGCTAGCTTTCCCTTGAATTCAACTTCATATAACTACACTTCATCCTTGTTTCAAACTTTGTTTGACACAGATTCTCAGCCTCAACAATCTTTAATAGACAACCAGGCAACAAACTATTCTTCGTCCCAAAACTTTCGGATGAGTTCAACTGAACTTTTACCCAGTTTAACTAAAGCCTCCCCTACGGTTAAGCCCTCTTTGCCAAAACAAGAGCCTGCTAATCATTTGCAGTTCACTAACAACACACCCTTCTGGAATGCCACGGCTGCAGCTTCCGGTGATTTTCGGGCAAGTTTTCTCCCTTCAACCCAACCCCAATTCCTTCCTTCATCACTTAATAGCGCAAAACCTAATCTCCACAACTTCAGTGCAAAGGTAGATATGCACATATTCATATTACTGGTTTTTATCATAGTTCATATTTATGGCATGAGCCTAGGTTTTTTAGAGTTGACCTCTAATAGTGAAAGAATTTCAAAAAAATTCAGCATCATAATGAAGAAGCCGGGGTCTTAGACTCAGTGGCGAAGAAAGTCAGCAATGAACCTGCATTCAAGCGTCAGCGAATCGAAACTCCATCACCATTGCCAACCTTTAAGGTAGTATACAATAGAGATTGAGCTTTCGACAAGATTTAAAGGGAACTTTAGGCTTTATCTTTTGTAAGTAAAAATCAATGTTGGTGCAAGGAAATGGATTATAACTTTCAGCTTTCTTCAACAGGTCCGAAAAGAGAAGCTGGGGGACCGAATAACTGCCCTTCAGCAGTTGGTTTCACCTTTCGGAAAGGTAAAAATTTGGATCTTTCCTCAACATTTCCACAGGTTTCAGCACCTTTTCTATTAACAGAAATTTTTATTACTCTTTCAGACTGATACTGCATCAGTTCTCCATGAAGCAATTGAATACATCAAGTTTCTCCATGATCAAGTCAGTGTATGTCCCCATTATAATACAAGTCCTAATATTCCATTGAAACTTGTGCTTTCCAAAAGTTTTATACTTTAATAGTCTCAATACTTTGTGAGTCTAATGTACATTTTATATGCTGTTATGTTTTCAGGTATTAAGTACTCCATATTTGAAAAATGGATCTCCTCCGCTGCAACGCCAACAGGTAGGACCTAAATCAATTATTTCCACTCAGCCAGTGGACCAATTTAAAAATGCTCAAAATTGCTTATAGTTGTACTCTATAAGAATAGAGGATTAAGATCCAACTTTTACTAGTATTTTTGCACTGAATGCCCACCTATTTAGAAGCTCAGGGTGCTAGCACTGTTAATACAAGAAAGATTTTTTATATTTATTATCTCTAATATGGTATAATTGACATAGTATAATTGACATAGTCATATTACTTGCAGGCTGCTGATAAAATTAAGGATCAAGAAGGGCTGATACAAGACCTAAAAAGCAGGGGTCTTTGCCTTGTACCAATATCAAGCACCTTTCCAGTTGCTGCTGAGACTACTACTGATTTCTGGACACCTACATTCGGGGGAGCTTCAGGTAGAGAAGACAGATAAGGAAAAGAAAACTCACAAAAAAAAAAAAAAAAAAAAACACTGATTTTAACTATGTAAAACCATATCTATTCCAAGAAAAATCTGATAGAGAGAAGATATTGCAAAAATGGAAGCCACATTGTTGTGTTCTGCAAGTATTCAGGAAAAGCAAGACAAAGGAAAAGAGAGAAAAAGAGAAAGGAAAGAAGTGACCCTCCAAGGAAGACAGCCCATCCTGGGCCATATCATGTAGGTTAGCAAATGATCATTAGGGAACACAAAATTAAGGATATCATAAAGTTGTAATAAACTTTGTATTGTTATTGATTAAGGGGTGGTTCAGGAACAGGAACAGGTGCTAAATTTAGCTTTAGGTTAAGTAGTTTAGGAGACCCGATAAGCATTATCAGTTTGAGCTGAATTTAGCAGCTTGTAATGGAGGTTTTGTTCCTGTTTCTATATTTTATGTTGGACATGCATCCACCCACCCACTTTAAGTTATGCAAAAAGTTGAAAAATATCGAAAGAAGAGGAAAATAAAGGCATTATTTTTTTGAATTTGAGAGATAGCAAAGAGTATATATGTGGAGCTCATTTGTTTGTGCTAAACTTTTAATTTGTTTACCAGTTAGAAAGATTTTAGTGGAACATGCTTTTAGGGTTTCTTACTATTATAGAGATGGGGCTGGGGGGTGGTTGTGTGCATGCGCGTGTGTACAAACAAGCCCCACTCCATGATTATATATTGAGCAGATTTTGCAGTGTTGTTTTTTTTTGGTTATAAATAAATCCTGGGCATTTTGTTATACTATATAAAGGCACTAAATAAGTAACATGTTGCACACATATTTCAGAAAGACACTGCTTTTTCATTAATCCCATTTGAATATTGGTAAATGGAGGTGCATGAGGGGATTTCTTTTTTTCTTTTTCAAGCATGTCATGCAGCCAAAGTTCTGGTTGAAATGCCAATGTCCTGATGAACATTTGAATTCCATGTGATTCGAGATAAGTTCCCATTCTAGTAGAGGTTCGGTTCTATCTTTATCTAAAATTGGATGGAACAAACGAACATCCATTACATGCTTATGTTCAAAACAAACTTTATGGCAGAAAACTTCAATCTTGCTAGTTTAATTCTGCTATATATATATGTGTAAATATTGCATATACAAAATTCTTGTTTAGTTAGGCAAGAGGAGATCCAATAGCTAGTGGGCGTTGAACAATCAAGAGGGAGAACGCTAATAGATCCTTGGTGTTGCTACAATAATATAAGAAAAAAGACAGGATATGAACTGATAATATTTAAATTATTACTATTTATACGTGTTAATTAAAAAGATATTTTTGTTTTGTCATAATAATAATTTTTATAAATTTAGTAACTAGTGAAAATTGTGTATAAGCTAATTGATTTTGATAATCACTGATATATGTACAGTGGTAATTTAGTGAAAATAAAAATCAAAATAATAATTCTATTTTTAATACATATACAACTTTAATATTGCTGCTTAATATTTTTTCACTATTGTTGCTTTTAATTTCTAGTAAAGCACCCAACTTGAATATTTTTTTAAGTGTAATAATAAATAATTTAGTAATTTTTTTCAACCTAATTAATTGAATTAAATCAAATGGCATAGTAGATTATGATTTGAAATCTTATTAATACTTAAACAATCAACATCAACATGATAAGTTAATTTAAATATTAAGTCATTTGACTTTATACTGTAATAAAAAGAAGAGACAAAGGAGGTATGAGAAAATCATATGGCAAAAAAGGCCGCGTGTAAGACATCATAATTTGTGACCATTAAATTCAAGAAGCAAAAGAAAGAAAAGCTACAAAATCATTGAGGTTCACGACATCTACTACAAATATATAAGTTTGTCTTAATTCTACAATTATGACTGTTTTAGATATTAATTGAAGCTTAAATATGAAGAATCCCACAAGACAAAGGACAAAACATTAGAAAAGTACTTTGACATGAGTTTCAGACATTTCTTGATGGTATCTCTTGCCATCTGCTTTATAATCCTTTTTTGATGACTTGAACTTGATGGGCTAATGGGTATTATACCATTACCTTCCAGCATCATGAATAAGTACCTCTGGCTGAAAGAATTCTATTCTCAATTTTCGGTTTACATGGCTTATTCTAAGAGGCAAAAGAAAAAAAAAAATAAAGGAATACTGAAAAGTAAAAGCATCTAATTATAAGAATCATGAAGTTAGAAAAAAAGAAGCATGTATGACCTCCTGTAGCTGAAATCTTTACTTTGATACTAGGCTACATTGCTTTATGTGAGGTGGCTAATAATGGCAATCTCTTTATTTTTCTACTGTGTGAAGTTTTATAATATTAAAAATGGCTTTTGCTTTATCTGCAAAGTTTTGGGGTAATATTCATTTATATATGCTAGATATGAGAAAAGGAAGAATATGAGAAAATTACATGATGTGGCTCAGATTTATGAAAAAAAGAGTAAAAAAAATAAAAAAAAGTCACATAATTCTATAATGAGGGTTGACGCTCAGCCGCTCGAACTCACTCAAGCGAATTAAGAGTGTGAGTTTCGCACTCTTAATTCATATTTATTCATACTTTAAAAATAACTGGAGTTATTTATTCATATTCTCATTTCATAGATAATCACTATGAAAAATTTTATTATTTGGTGATGATAAAACGAGAAGGAATGCCCAGAAAGAGAGTAAGAATAAAGCAACAAAAAGACAAAGAGTTCATAGAGGTGTAAAAATTGTAAGTTGTAAAGGTTACTTAGAATTTTTTTAATAATGTTAATTTTTCCCTTTGATATTTTTAAAGCTCACTTAGAAAAGCAATCACATGATTGAACTATTCTCAAGACTCACGTGAAGAGAATAATTTTTTTAACTTGGGTTTATCAAGTCAAATAATACCAAAGTACAATTTGGCATGTAACAACAACTGAGTTCAAATATATTGCAATATTTTTTTATAATATTTGTTAAATGAACATGAAACTATTAGCTCTAATGATAAAATCCACAACGTAACCAAATTTAGAAAAAGTGGGAATATAGACAGAGTGAATATATCTCATGAGCAACAATAATTGTTACATAGGTTGAATTAAGACATGAACAGTAGTAATATCGAATTTAATATCAACTCCTCATCATTATGAATCCTTCATTCTCTAAAATACAAGAGTTTCAGATTTGTACTCACACTTTTTTACTTGAATTTTTCATGTACTTGCTGACAGTGTTCTTGATGTACTTCATTTACTAGACTGTTTGTTTGTACTTTAAACCAGAGGAATATTATAGTCCACAAATCTTTTGGTGCATCAATTTGAGAATCAAAATCAGAGAAGGATATATTGAATTACGAATAACGCATCAATCTTTCATATAGTAAAATATTTGATTCTTTCTAATTGATACGAGTAATTTAAACAATTAGTATATGTCTCACTTATCTATTAAACCTATAAGAAATGAAACCTTGTAGCCTTTTTGAACATTTTTCCCCTGAATGTAAGATGGAACCACTTATTTTTTTGTAATTCTTTGTTTCTTCAATTTCTCATGATATTCATTCTCGTTTCATGTTTAAGATTATCAATTTTTCTAATTCCCGAAAACCTTATAAGTTGTATATTCTTACCCTCCATCAAATTAGGCTTATTGATTCGGACAGGTATTTTGAATACTTTTATGATAGTTGAAACCCTGATCCATGCCTAAACCTAGTTTCCGCCCATATGAAATTCTCCGGCCCAAGACAATCCAATTTGGTTACATACAAGCGGGCCAGTCGAGACTAAAGAACATACAAGGCCCAATCCATGTATGCCCCACCAATTTCACCTGGAACCGATTTTTCAAATTTCTAGCAGTGAAGAATGAAAAATGAAAATTCTAAAACAAAAGTGTAAGCAAATTAAATCACGAGTAGAATCCAATATATTATAGGAGAGCAAAGTACTTTGATAAAACTACGACATTTATTTTAATAATTTCAAATGCACATCTTAAATCGAAAACAGAAATTAGACGAAAATGTAGGATGCAATAGACTTTATGGGATATAAGGAAATCAATCAGTTCCTTTGATCTTCTTTGTGATGCCAGCAAAGTATTTTCCTTGGTGGAAAGCTTGCGCAAGTTCAATCTCTGAAGGTTGTCTGGATCCGTCTCCGGCAAATGTCCCAGCACCGTAAGGGCTGCCGCCCTTAATCTTCTCCATCTCAAACATGCCAGCTCCAAATGTGTAGCCAATGGGGACAAAAATCATACCATGATGAGTGAGTAGGGTAATGGCTGTTAAGCTGCACAATCAACAATTATTAAGTCAGTCTTTCTTCTTCTTCTTCTTCTTCTTCTTCTTCTTCTTCTTCTTCATTTCCACAAACATTTTTGAGCCATGAATGTATAGAATACACGAACAGGTTAGGATGACACGATTTTACAAACTTACGGTGTAGTTTCTTGTCCACCTCCTTGAGATCCAGTGCTGTAAAAGATGCCAGCAGGCTTGCCTGCTAGTGCCTGAGTCCTCCATAGGCCTCCAGTTGAATCAATGAATGCTTTAAATTGAGCAGCCATCATCCCAAATCTAGTGGGGAAACCAAATATTATGCCATCAGCTTCAGCAAGTTCATTTGGGGTTATCACTGGCACATCACTCTTTGATGGGGCGCCCATCTTTGCAAGATTCTCATCGGAAAGAGTTTCTGGGACCTGTTTGATTGCACAGGTATACACTTCAACTCAATCAAATATCTGTAAATGTGACTTAAGAGTTCTCCTCAATTGCAAGAATGCTATTTATAGCCTACAGTTTTCGTGACATAAATAGGAGAATGTGCATTCTCAATCTCAATAAAAGATTGGCAATCATGAATTAGTTCTGGAATCGTGTTGCTCTTGTCAGCCGAACCATCAAATAAATGACGGTTGATTCTCCCCGATTTCACCTTGTAATTATGTGTGGCAACAACAGATTTTACAGTACTTCAATGGCTTTCTGTTTTTCCTTTTTTTATAAGTCAGATGTCTCAATTATTAATTGTTAACTTGATCAATGAGAACCACAGTTATCACAAACCTGCCACAATATAACCTCCACTCCTTCGACAGATTCAGCTCCTTTCTTAATCTCATGCGCAAGTTTTTCAACATGACCGTATGTGGAATAGTAACTGAAACATAAATCAGAGATTCTTGGTAAGCTGTCAGACTGAAAGACATGAGATTTTTAATCTGTATGTTCTGTTAAATTCAAAACCCCTTAGTTTTACGCAAGAATCTTAACAATATCAGAAAAATTAATAGGAACCACATGAGAAGATTCCATTTCAAGACAAGTCAATTACGACAAACTTTATAAAAATAAATAAATAAATAAACACATCAACAATAGCCAGAATTTTGTATTTGTACTATACACGGATGTCATTGTCTGACTAACAAGAGAATGCAGATGACAGGCAATGCTTGAAGAGAATATAATTGCACAAATCAACCCAGAAACTTCCCATAATAATAATAATAATAAAGGAGATAACCGGTGAAAAGTTGTCAAAAGCATGATTCTGATCAATAAGAAAGAAAAGACTCAAGTCGTGTTTGTACATTGTATGTCAAAGGCAATACACATATCCCGTGATCCCTAAACAAAGTTAAACATCAGTTCTAGATTTGCCTCAAAAAGTATCCACCTCTTGTTGAAATTCGCGAATTTCCAATCCAATTATAACATATGAGGCCCGTTTAAAAAGGCAGCGCAGAAACTTCTGTCCAAACGGAGTACTTCTCAGAAATTTCTTTGAAAAATTGCAACATCAACATGAACATGATCGGTTGATTTCTTGGTCACAGTATCATTTACAAGGGAGAACAGATTTCAGGTAAATCAACAACCAAAATCAAGATTTTACAAATCAGATAAACTGATAACCAAACAAGCCCATTTTCCATTTTGTAAAAAGCTCAAAAGAGGATTTTGATTAACAGGGTTTATAGTGTAGGGAAGTCAAGAAACAGGAGACTCTGCCAATTTTCAAGAACCATCAAGTTACTATATATATGCAAAAAATACAACAAAACTTCACTGAGTATGAGTACTAAGAAACATCGAGAAAAAAGGGGCTCTGCAAATTTCAAACACCATCATATATATGACAAAATTTACTGAATATGCATAAATACATATATATATATATAGATACATACACTATGTAGACCTTTGTCGCCATTGCAATACAGGGCCTCTCTCTCTTTCTCTCTTTGGGTTTGCTGTGAAGTGGTTGGTGAATGTATGTAATGTTGAACGGCTGAAGAGTGGGAGGTACTATATATACATATACTGTCCACAGTGAAGATAGAGGGTTGACTAACATTTGCTGCCTTGATTAATTGTCCTAATAAACTCTAGAATATCGTCATTAGTTTTCTCATTAGACATTTTCCTAAAATAAAATTCAAAATGTTTTTGGTGTTGTTGTTGTTGAGGTCATGCTTATCATCATCATTACCGTAATTATTAAAGATTCTGTACTCAATTTAGATAGTATAATAATAGTAATTGACAGGGAAAGATTTTTTTCTTTTTCAGTACTAAAGCAAAGGGGTTGGTGGGAAGATTTTTGACCCAACCTCTGATGCGCTGAAATGAGTAAATCCTATATGGAAAATAATCAAATCTTGAATTGTATGATATTCATTAATTCAAGATTTACTATCTCATTTTTGAAAAAAATTATCATAAAAATAGATTTAAACCCTTTTATAGTCAGCATTCTACAAAGTACAAACTGCAGTTATAATTTTACTAATTCCAAAAAACATAAAATAAAATTAGGAAGTCTTAGTATTGTGGTAAAAAAATAGAGGGCTTCATATGGATTTTCAATTCAAATCAGTTCAATATGTGGACCATTTAGTTACCTTTTTTTTTTTTTTTTTATAATCAGATATTCAATTTTCACCCGACTAATTATAGAAAAAGACGGTCGTCTCTCCTGGTTCGTCCTCGAAATGAATTCGAAATGTAGTTATAACTTATACATACTCGGCGTAAACATTTAAAAGTCGACCACTACATGTGAGTATCTTACATTTAGGATAATCATGCCTTCCAAAATCAACAAGAAGTCTTATCTTCCAAAATAAATCCTGCCTTCCACAATAAATCCTATTCCACGAGATTTCGAGTCTAGATCCTCCATAAAACTCACCTTATTTCACTATTGATTTTCTCCTAAAAAAAATAAGCACTCCATGAACTTAACTATTAGGCATGCCAATAAATGAAATATTTTTGAAAGTATTAGAATTTTTTTTAAGGTGGAATTTGGATATACTTAGAAAAGGGATTTTCCAATGAAAAATGTAAAACATCTGAAAATAATTTAGACAAATGGAATTTGACTAGGTGGGATAATCCATTTGCTTGCAAAATCATCTACATTTGTACCTAAAGTGCATGTTGGATGGGACTCCTCAACATTTACCATAATCAATTAAAGGTTTTTTTCTGCATTTATATCATTATTTTGAGAGATAACTTATAGCAGGTAAAATTATTTAATTAGATAATTTTTAACTTTTAGCCTTAATATATCACAATGAATTTGCGTCATTTGGATTGATTTTATATTACTTACTAGTTGTCACTTATCAGAGTTGTAAAATAAAATTCAAAACGAGCAACCATGATCCTAATGTTAATTTCGATAATCTTACCATTAGTTGAATGTTTTATGATCTCAAGATATTCCCAACTTCGTACCTGACTATTCTCTCTTTCTCGTATTGTCATTACCAATTTTTATTTTTAGCAGCTGTAACAGATTCGTAATTATGACGATTACTTATCGTCATCAAATGTTAAGAGTTTGAATATAATCTGAAGACAATAAAATGAATAATAAATTGGCTCATTCTACTTGAAACGACTGGAATAGAACGGCCAACCAAAAACAAAGCCTAATATCAGACCTAATAACTAACAATTAAAGTCTAAATTAGTTGTTTGGATGCACATTTTCTAATATAAAAAAGAAGAAATTAAGAACTTATTTAAACCTGTAATTCTAATCATATAAAGGTAATTATAAGTTGCAAAAGAAATAGAGTAGATTATAAGTTGCAATGTAAAGTATATAAATATATATATTGATGGATTATGATTTCGAAAATCTAAAATGCTTAGTTCAACAGATCTTTCTGGATTACAAACATAACAAATATAAATCCGATATGTCAAGTTTATGAATTAATAAAATAATATATAAATTAAATTATAATATTTAAATTAAGCCCAAGGAGGTCAAAAGATTCAAATCTAATAGACTTTCACATTAATAATATAAATTCTTCAATCTTCATTATTAAAAAGTGTGAAATCAGTTAGTACTTAATTATTATCAAATTTTTTAATTTTCATTATTTTGAAATTAATTTGTGCGTCATAAGATTTTTGTCGGACTAACACCCGACAACCCTAACAACTTTTGATGTCATATTATATATATATATATATATAAAAAAAAAAGAGGAAAATTCTACAATAATCACAAAATTGCACCTGTATTTGAAATAAACACTATAAATAAATAAATAATAAAATATATTCAACCCGAATTTAAGCACCTTAAATCATTAGGGTTTCTGGCTGCGACCAAAAAATCGAAACTTCAAAACTTAATATACTAAAATGCATCAAATTGCTATTAATGTCAAATCTATTAAATAAATGAAACCTTCACCGACCATGTTATACTAAAATCTTGCAATAAAATGGGATGAAGTTTGGGTCGGAGCTCCAAAGTAACCATTGTAGGGAAAAGTTGAAACATTGGCCATGACACAGTTCAGAGAGTGGACATCATTTGACTTGCCCCAAAATAATCAAATATTCAATCCCATATTCCAATGCCGCCGGCGGGCGAAGAAGATCAACGAAAAATAATAAAATATTGTGCACATAAGCAGCTCTAGTTTCCAATTTTTTCTATTTTTAAAACTTAATTAGAAAAGTTGCATAGTAATGCTCTTTAATATTAATATGAAACCTTGAGTTGTCCGCACTGCATCATCACATTCTAATTAAAAATAATAATAAAATGAGTTTAAATTTAAAATTTTGAGTTTTTAAAAATTTTAATGAGATAAATGTTGAATTTTAACAAATTTATCCCTAATTCGCTCTAATAATATCTCAAATTCGGTCAAATTGAGATGTTTAATTTCAATTGCATATTAATTTAATTTAAATAACTAGTTTAATTCATTTTCGATGATGTGACGTTCAAAATCTAATCACTTAAAACAATTATAAAGTGATATGAATGTAATATAGAACATGAACATCTTAGTAAACACATATGATATTGGTCAAGTGAAAATCAAATTATCTTAAAAAAGAAAATGAATACATGCATGCGCATATCTTTAAATAACACGTTCTCATAACAGTGAAATAAGAAACAAGCGTCTTAATTTCTTGAAACTTGTAACAGGAAAAGAAAAGTCAAAACACGAAAACAATGGAAAGAAATAATGCAAAGAAAGGCCAATCAGAAGAAAGTCAATTCAAGCAATATCTATATAAAAATATCAAATATGAGAATTTTTTAAAAAAAAATCTTCTAGCCCCAACTTTTATATCGTAACATGATGACATGACATCATAATTATTAAACAAATCAGATTTAATTAAATCGCATCTTCTTTCATTTCAAGAAAGAAACCTTGTGGGTTTCATCATTTAATCATACGCGTTGAATGGGAAAAGAGGAGAGAATCGAGAAATGATAGAATCATGACGTTTTCATTTCATCACAAATTAATGTCATTTTTTGTCTGTTAATAGGTATTTACTTTTTCTTTTATACTTTTCACTTTGGATATTAAAAATTATTGGTCCAGTTGGTTTTCATTTTCATAAACAATTTTTTTTATTATTTAAAATTTTAAAAATATATTTATTTTACTCATTTTTATTAAAAACACAATCAATTTTTATTTTTAAAATCTATTTTCAAACATGTTACCATTTCTTCTCTTATTATCCACCTATCAAATTTATTTTCAAACATATTAATATTTTATATATTTTTATATAAAAAATATTATAAAACAAATTCAAATTCATTTCCCAATCTATATAGTTTATATACAAATACGAATAATTCAAACATATTTTCATTTTACATGAAAAACCTAATAAAAATATTTTTAATTTTAAAAATATTGAAAATATAAAAATGAATTTAAAAATGAAACCAACAAACATCTAATACAACATTAACCATACTTATCATGTACTTAAAAACGCAGATTTATTCTTTAGAAAAGTGAAACTCCATTATAATTTTAAAAAAATAAATATAAATGAAAACATTAATTGAATTATTCATTTTCAAATAAACATTTATGCAATTTATTACATTGTAGGTAGCATCTTTCCTGAGGATAGATTGGTTAACAGTTAACACAGAATTACGCGTCATGACATATTCAATGCATCATTAACGACATTTATTCTACCCTTCTTGAAAGGAGTTTACTTAGTTTTAGATCACATTTATATTGGCGTGGCCATCTTTCTGAATGGTCCCATCAATCAATATTAATTATTATCGTAGTCCCTATCCATCTTCTAAAACGAAATTATTACTGTTAGAGTTCTGTTCATGTAGAACCAAAGTGGTACAAGGATTAAGATTTTAAATGAGACTTGCAAGAATAAAAAATATAATTATGTTTATTATTTTACTTTTAAGAATAATTTTGCATCTATTTTGATCTGTATACAATCATACTATTTTTAATACAGTGTTTTTTTAAGGAATAGTCTTAGTAAAAGAATTCTTATTTACTTTGGAACCGCTGGAGATGTACTTGCGTAAATGTGCAATCAGTAATGTTGGGAAGAAACGTGTTTTTGCCCTTTAATTTGATATGTCCATGCTCTCAATTTCATCGCATTTTGGACATACATAATGATAAATTTGCTCTTTCTGCATATAAGATGGCTATATTTGTTGGATTTTGTGGCATTGCTTGGGATGTTCGTATTTTCAATATTTTCAAAATCGAATCGAATCAGGCGGTTCAATCGATCCAATCGGAAATTAAAGGTCGGTCCGATTAGGTTTAAAAATTATTTTGATCGATTAAAATTGGCTAAAATCGGTTTGATCGATTTTTTTTTTGTTTTTAAGTTTTATAAAAATTTAAATTTGATATTTTGTTATATTTATGTGATTATTTGAATTTTGTATTTTGTTATATGTATTTTTATATAATTATTTATTTATTTTTATATTTAAAATGTATTGTATAATAATTAATTTATTATATTATTATTTTACATAATAAATAAAAAAATATAATTAATTTTTATTAAATCGGTTGAACCGATCCGATCGATTGAACCTTTAATTTTAATAAGATTGATTTGATCACTGATTCGATTATGAAAACATTAGGTATTTCAATACGTTAAAATAGTGTGTGGCGCACTTTGACATGCACAAGTAATTATTTAAAATTATATAGTTTACTTATTTATTTTCAGTGTAGTTTTTATTTATCTATTTCTTAAAATTTTGTAAGTGAAGAAAAAACATAATAAAACACACCTGAGACATTAACAAATCAAAATAGTGTGTGTGTGTGTGTGTGTGTGTGTGAGAGAGAGAGAGAGAGAGAGAGAGAGAGAGAGAATTTGTGAGAGGAGGGAGAGATATGTTGAAGTCGCGGAGAATTGAGGCAAAAATAAGAGTAGCAGAAAATAAGAGAAAAATTTAAAAAAGAAATTAAGTGTCACATCAAAAGTATTGAGGCACTCATTTTTAATAATAATTATAAAAGAGGATAAGTGTTCGTAATAATTAATATTTATCATCAATGCATATAGCCCCTTTTGCAATGCATGATTGCTGAAAAAGCATGCTCTCCCATTCCAGGGGGGCTTTTGGAGCTTGGAATTGTTGAATAATCCAACGCACAAGTGAAGAACTTCATCCTTTAGTTTTTTTGTCAGCATAAAGGAAGGATGATATTAGTTATAGATGCAGATGCATGTCAACTTTCGGCTTTTTTGGAGGATAAAATTATATGGGCATTGGACTCATGTTTGGTCACCACCATTTCTTGCCGCTTCTCATGAAGACACCTTTTTAACGAGGAATTAATTTGGAGCTTCCTGGTCAAAGACCAATATAATATCATAAACATTAGGTTTTGGAAAATTTGTGAATGAATGGAGTTCAATACATTCAATTTAATCAAAATTATTGGATGGAATTAGATGAAAGAAGAGTTAGTATTCAACGACCATTAATAATTCAAATATATTACACCCAGAATACTGTAGAAACATCTCTTCAGCCCAACAGTCAAATCAACAGTTTTGTTCGAGTTTGATATTTTAATTGGGTATATCCTGCCCTTTGAATCAAGTAACATTTATCATATTCATCAAAAAGAAAAATGACATTTATGAGCCCAAAATAAAGAAAGCTCAAGCTCACTCCACTTGAGGCAGGACCAACGCTGGAAACTGGGGATCCCCTGCAAGGACACACAACATCATCTATGCACAAAATTGGTAACTTTACACCAATGAAACATTGTAATGGAAAAATACCCAAAAAAAAATATTGAAAAAGATCGGAATATTTCCTTAGGCTTCTATTATATTTGGACTTAAAACTTCAAAAATTCCCAAATGTCAGCCAAATGACATCAATGAAACATTAAGATCGCCGACAGAGCTGATCAGGCCAGGCCAATGCCAATACTTGCAAGATTTCAATCTGTGAGGCTGGATTGTGTGATCATTGAGGATAAAACAACAACTGTCTCAAATTGGACGACCACAATTTCATTAATGAATTATGCACTAAGAAATATGAGAGCATATGTCAAGCCAATCACAGGTTTTGCTGCTTTGCAGCAGGACAAGTAAGCTTCTCAAACGGAAATATTAAAAACAGGAACAGTATATCAGTTTGAATTCAAATAATAATAGGAAAAAAAAGACAATAATAAAAATCTAATTGAGGGTTTTCCTTGAAGCTGCCCCAACGACAACCATATCAAACTGAAAAAGACCATAGTTTAAAAAATACTATAACATAGTAACTCAAGTAATCACCATTACTAAGTTCTGATTATATAAATAGCACATCGCTTTTCTAGGCCGGCAGCCACTACTTACACATAAGAATCAAGAACATGGCAATTTAAATAATGAAAGTATGAAACCCGCAAGGAGAACAATTCAAAGTCAATCATCAACAAGAGAAATATTCATTGCTTTCCAAATATTTAATCAGCTTGGTTGCATTCTAAAATGGCAAGAGGAATCAAACCCACTTTCAATATTAGAATCAACTTACGCCAGGATAGTATCAAATCACCAAATGTAGAGATAATATAATGAATGAAATCATCTGGTAGCAAAACAAGAATTAGGTATTAAAGTCTGAAGTTGAAAATATATCTAATTGCATATCAATTAAAATCGATATGCACTTATAGTGTGTCCGGGCTGCATGCGAGTGATTAGATGGAGAGAAAGGTTAAGAATTTCATATTATCTCTGTAGGTAGAGCTAGGATGCTTCGAAACACACACCAACATTTGCAAGACCATGACAGAGCACAGACTCCACATCAAATGCATAAGAAAGAGTCATCAACACAGAATGGAAGCATCACATAGCAAAATAAAAATAACCTATTTATGAGCCATCAGTTATTCAACATTATAGTGCATGCATTCAAGAAGCATATGGCAATTATAAGAAAATATGTTTCAGATAGTTAGCTCAAAATTGGACTCGCTATTTACTGTGCAAAACCAATACCATAAACCATCATTACTTGGCATCAATTGCAATTACAAATGATTGCAGCTTCTTATCACTCTAAATAGAACCCGTCAAATAATCATACTTGCTTCTAAACCATAACAAGACTAAATATTCACATTCAGATCTTCACTATTCAATCTTTCTAGTGCAGTACCTATACACCTGCTCACATGCATGCGCATTTGTGCAGTGATAATCAAATACTAATAAAATGAGTTCAACTAACAAAGAAGTCACTTAAAAGAACAAATTTTCAGTATCCAGCAGAAGAGCAAAAACAGAGCCAGACAGACTACAAGCCCAGATGTGTCGTGTAATTATTGAAACTGTACAATAAAAGAACCAGAGTCTCTATATCCTCATTCTTTTGTACAAAAATCTATCAGGAACAGCAAAAAATTACAAAAAATCTACCTACTCACCTCCAAGGATGCAAAATTCCCATCACAGCTTAACAACACTTTACACTTTTATCACCTCAGCTTCAACTACCAATGCAATCACAGATTTCTTCTCTTCCCTTGTAAAACTTGACTCAAAGTTTTCGCATTTCGCCTCACCTTTTCATTGTCATCCTCCAATAACCCAACACAAATCTCAAGCAAACCTTCTCTTGAAGCCTCAAGACCCATCTTTTCGCTATAACTGCACAAAGAACTCAAAGTTAACAGCGCGTATTGCACACCCCTCGAACTCCCGTTTCTCAAAACCCCAATCAATATATCCAGAAACCCACTACATCGTGCCATTTCGTCTCGCGCATAATTACATTTTGCCAATAGGCCCAAAACCTCCACAGCTCGTTCCAGGCCCGAATTAGCATTCTGGATCAAAATGGGCACGACCCGATTCTGTATGGCCCGATCCCGATTATCAGGGAATGAACAGAGCGTAAATAATGCGGTGGCCGCTTCTTTCCTCTCCCTAGAATTTCCCATTTGCAGCAGGTATACCAAACCTGGAATGGCATCCGGGTACGAACCAATTGTGACTTTGTTGACTTCAAGCACGGCAAGGCTAGTCAAAACCGTGGCCGCCACCGCGCGCGAGTCCCCAACGCCGCAGCGAAGGGCGTAAACTACCTTTCCGACGACGCCCTCCACGACCAAGCCCACCTTGCTGTCGTCATCCAGACTCAAGATAAGCAGCAAATGAAGAGCCTTTTCTTGGAGCCCCGACTCGCTCGAGTCAATACAGCGTAAAACCGCCGATACGGCACCCAACTCAGCGAGTCGCCTCCGAATCGCAGAGTCACACTTGGAAACCCGACTGAGTTGGTCGAGCGAGTTAAGTTTGTCTTCCAACGGTGATGGATGAGAAAGCAAAGTATGGATAAGGGTTTGTGGGTTGGGTAGGTAGTGCTGGGGTTTCGGGAAGGAGACGAGGGTATAATTGGAAATGAGGCTGCGGAGTGCGTGGTTGGGAATGAGGGAAGGGGGTTCCGGCAAGGGCAGTTTGGAAATTGGACAGGTGCGGTGGCCGGCGTCTAACCACCGTTGGATGGATGCGCGATCGAAGGTGTGACCTGAGGAGAGGATAACCGGGTCGGACATTATCTCTAGAGAAATCGGGCATTTGAAGTCGTCCGGTAACTGAGAGGCCATTCTATTTTTCCCCCTCCTTTTTCTTCTTTTCTTCTTTTTCTCTTTTTCAGTTATTGGGTTTTAATTATATGTTGGATTTTCTTTGTAGGAGTTGAGGGGAAAATCAGACAGGGTTTAACCGTTTAAGAGGTTGAGGTGAGAGCTGGGGGAAGTGAATTATGCGAGGACCTATGCGAGGTGGAGGTGCTCTGCTTGCAGTGCGAGTGTGTATATTCACGTGGGGAAGTGACTATCCTACCCTAAATCGTCATTAGGATTTTATTTTTGAATAATTACTTCTCTCTCTATCAATTCTTTTAAAACTATTTTGTGTGAATGAGTAAAACAAAAAAAAAAAAAATTCAAATTAAATATTTCAGATTAAAAATGTAAAAATACAACCAAACGGTGATGTTAATTTTATAGTTTTAGTCCAAATTATTCTCTTATAAGTTAGCATTAGAGTTGTATCTAATTGGAGTAAATGGGCAACCCCATCCCTCCCGCGGATCACTGTCCTTGCTGCACTCCGACCTCTCGTCTCCCACCTTCTCCAACCCTTGTCGCCCATCCCTTTTCTATCACCGCCGCCACCACCACCACTATCCATTCATGCTTTCTCCCTGCAATCCTCTCCACCCACCTCCACACTAGCAACTATAACCAACTAGCCCACAACACCCCTAACATTAGCCATCCTTCCTCTACCCCGATGCACCACCACGCCTCTCTCAATTGATTTTAAATGAGATTTAACAAGTGATCAAAAAATAAAAGTGGGCTATTTATTTTGATTTCAGTGAGATCAACTATTAATATGATGTTTTATACTCGAAGTTTTATATAAAATTCAACGGTTGAGATTTTAAAACGCGCAGTTTAGACTATTTTGTATACACAAAATCATTCCAAACTGCCTTCTTGTATATTTACCCTTTGCTTTTTTTTTGCTATGGAGGACCTGGTCACTTTTCCCTGCCGTGTCTTTACTGTCTTGATGCTTTTGGTGGTGACCAACAATGAAGGTATGCTATGAGTCATAATAAACCATGTTTATAGACCTAACCTGTGTGCTTAATAACACGAGACGTATTTTGACTGAACATTTGATTTCTTTACTTAGATTATCAGTCTTATTTTTGGCTATCTTCAACTGTGTTCACTTTTTACGACAAAATATATATGGCTGCTAATGATGCCAGAGCAAATTATATTGATTGACACCTTTGCCCAATACACATCTAATCGGACTCGTGCCAATAGTACCCGCGTCAATGCGAAGTCCTCTCTGATTGAGCCCTCGTCGTATTTATTCACAATCCATGATTATATTTCTTCACAATACAAGGCCGCCCTCAATACACATCTGGTCAAATCCCTAGCCCCGCGTCAATGCAAAGTCCTCTCCAACTGACTCACATCGCATTCATTCACAATCTATGACCGCTCACAATACACATCCGGCCAGCCCTCTGCGCTAATAGCCCTAGCCCCTTCACCAATGCGAAGTCCTCTTTAGCTGGGCCCTTGTCGCATTCCTTCACAATTCAGGACCGCCCCTAATACACATTGGTCCAGGTTCTCACGCCAATGCGAAGTTCTCGTCGCATTCCTTCATAATCACCGGACCCCTTTGCATTCCTTTGCAATCCAAAATTGCCCCCAATACACGTCCGGTCAGGCCCCCGCACCAATGCAAAGTTCTCATCATATTTGTTCACAATCCACACCTGTTTTGATACCATTTATCACGTTCTGGGCCCACAGGGTGGGGGCTAGGAAGGAAGACCCGACATAAGGAGGTTCACTACCAACTACTTCGCACTCGTCTTACTTTGCGAAAATGATTAATCCAAATTGTTAGATAAATTTATTTTATTCACTTATAAATCACTCCAAATATTATCACACAACTAATGTTGGATATCACTACAAGAGTTGAAGTGACTATTTATAGAATTTAGTTAGTATACGTGACATCATAATAACCATAATAACCATATATAATGAACATATTATGTGATTGAGAAACTAAGTTTCAATTTGAATCAAACTAGAGTTGTATCTATCGTGGATTCTAGTTCGAATCCTGATTTAATTTTAGAATTTTAACCTGCTCTCTTGGATAATCTTGTACTTATACTAATCATATTTATTATCCACGTCACCTACATTCCTCATCTTCTGAGGATTATGAAGCCCACCAAAAAAACAATCTGTTAGTATTTAAAAGTGGGCTAGAATTATAGAAGAAAATTAAGAAGAGATTTAAAACCATGCAAAAGAATTTACTTTTTCTCAATCTAGCTACCATGATAATTCTGCAGAAAATTGCGCGCGAAACGTGAAAATTGGATGAAACTGCATCATGGTAGAACTGAATTTTGATGTGGGCTTCTGACTCTTGTAGAGAAATTGTGATACAATTGGGTCTTAGCCATGGCAGCCAACGATTGCAATAACTACGCTGGAGGAGGAAGACCCGTCTGGTGGAAAGAGACTTGGGGGGATAATATGCTGAAATTATGCTCAACTCAGAGTTGACATTACCTGTTTTGTTTTACTTTAACTTTCTTGCAGTTGCTGAACTTTAGAAGAAGGGACAAAAGTGTCAATGAAATCAAATTTGATCTGGCATTATACAAGCTGCTCTGGCATTACCCTCAGCCAATAAATATACTTCAAATGTTAAATAAATGCTGTTTATGTTTCTTGGTGAGTTGTAACAACAAAAAGCAGGTTATAATTAGAACAACATAGTAAAGCAAAGTTGCTATTAACTATCTATTGGAAAATTCGTAACATAAATTCTGTAGTGAATTACGTCTTTAGATCAATGAATAGTAATGCCTTAAATGTTTTATATATTAATCTTTATCTCATCCCATCCCCTCTCCTCCCCCCCCCCCCCCCCCCCCCCCCCCCCAAACAACCAAAAAAAATAAAAAATAAAAATTAAAAAAATTAAAAATCTTATAGATTTATGGATGGATACCCTTTGAAGATTTTCGACCTTTCACTATTCTATTCCACGACTTAGCCGTTAGCTGATGACGAGGCTGAAGCTTTCAGCAAACAAGTGTTGTTGAGTACAATTATGATAT
The DNA here is from genome assembly GCA_019321725.1 of Paulownia fortunei. Taxonomy (NCBI): domain Eukaryota; kingdom Viridiplantae; phylum Streptophyta; class Magnoliopsida; order Lamiales; family Paulowniaceae; genus Paulownia; species Paulownia fortunei. The sequence continues at coordinate 16,389,554 of CM033120.1, forward strand.
TTTTTTTCTTCATTTGAAAATGATATATGATCTTTACAATTCGTATCGAATAAGATATGCATATATAAATAATTAAAAAATAATTTTATTTTTCGTATATATTTTAAATCGTCAAGTAATATTTTGTATTTTTAAAATAAAATATTTAACACACGTATTACACTTATTCATATAATATTTAATAAATAATACTTTATTTTAATAAATAATTATAATATTTAAATATAATTTAAAAGTTACTTAAGAGGTATTTATAAGTATTAATGAAATATCATATAAATAAAAAATAAAATTTTTAATAATTTATGAATACACTATTTCCTGTTAAATAGTTATTTTTAAGTTATATCGTAATTATAAATTAAATAATATAAAATACTTATAAAATAATTTTTTCATAATTTAAAAATAATTATAAATATAATTTATTTAAAAAATATCATAATAAGTCGTATTTTTGCTCCCAAATATTTTTTTTACATTCATAATTTACCTATTCATCCTCAAATTCATATATTATTTATTTCTGTAATTTTTACTAATTTTTTCATCATAATTTTTAATAAAAATTTATAATATTTTTTTTGTCCCATGTTTAACTAAATAAGGTTCCCAATCCATTACAGAAGCGTTTATACGTACTCAAAAGTAAGTAATATCTATACTATATCAGGTATATTATATACTTGATATATGAATAAAAATTAAATATTCTATTTTATAAAAAAATATAATATTTAAATAATAAATTTGTACTAAATATATGTACATTGTGTAGCATTTTAAACATTTTGGGAAGTATTTATTGACTTAATTATTTCCTGGTCATTGTCAATTGGGCCACAATTAACTGGTGAGTAGAACGGTCAAAGATAGTCAATAGTAGTAGGTTTTTGACTGATGTAAATCATGCTGAATTTTAAGTAATGCGAATTTCATTTTAATGTCACTGACAAATAAAATAAAAATGAGGAATAAAGAGGTTTAAACGTGAGTTAGCGAATTTATCACAAAAACAAAAGTTTTTCTCAATTTTGTTCTTTTAACATCAAAAGTATTCATAAGAAAATACTCGTTGTAGACAGTTGCTATAAAGTTTTCACGGAACAACAGGGTTAAAATATTGAAGTTACGTGTAGTTAAAATTTATATTATATTTATATACTTGTATAATATATATATATATATACATGAATATTGAAAATTACTTTTATTTTTTATACATATTCTGAATCATCGATTAATACTCCGTATTTTTTAAATAAAACGTTTAACACTCCTTTTATATTTATTTGTATAATATTTGACGAATAATAATCTATTTTAATAAATATTTAAATACAATCTAAAAATTATTAAAAAGTTATTTATTAGTATTGATAGAATATCATATAAATAAATATTTTTTAATAATTTATGAATATACTATTTTTTATTAAATAATTAAATCATAATTATAAATTGAAAATACTTATAAAATAAATATTGCTTATTTTAAAATTATGTACAAAGACAATTCATATAAATATAATGTCAGAATAATCTATATTTTTGCTTCTAAACAATTCTTTTACATTCATATTTTACCCGTTCCTTTACGAGTTTGTATATTAATCATTTTTAAATATTTTTACTTATTTTTTCACTGTAATTTTTAACAAAAATTCATATTAAATATCAAAATTTTCCCACCTTATATATAACTAACTAGGGTTACCTCTATGATGGATAGCTTTTTATATCACTGTGAACAATCTAATGAAATAGCATATAGTTCATTTAACTTTTTAATCAAGCTCGGTCTATAAAATTTTGTTTCTATTTTCGTTGTTTTGTTCTTATTTTGGGGTTAGTGGCAATATTACGCAGTGATATGAAAATATAATCGACCGTTACTCTCGCAATTGGGCTCACAGGGTTTCAGCTGCTATACAATATGTAAAAGTGGGTGCTAATTTATGTTCAAATAATTGAGCATCGGGTATACCCAATAATAAAAAATAAGCAATCGGGTCAGGTATCAGGTAGTGAAAAACTACCCGAATACCTGATCAAGTACCCGATTAAAAACAAAAAGAAAGAAAATAGGATGAAATAGAATTAGAGAACCCGTCTCCCAAAGCCCCTAATTTCCTAAATTCCTTTGAAAGTCTGCCTCCAATTCTTAATCCCTCAAATTCCTTCAAGGTTTAAAGAAGAAGAAGTTAGAAGAAGAAGAGCAATGATAAAAAGATTAGAAGAAAAAGAAGTGGGAAGAAAGAATAAGAAGCAACAACAGTCAGCACATAGAGAAAAAGAAAGAGTCAGACAAGATAGGAAGAAGAAAAACAGCTAAATCAGAAGAAGAGAAAGCATAGAAGAAGAAGATGCAGAAAGAAGAGGAAAAGAAACAACAGAAGGGAAGAAAGTAGAAGAAGAATCAAACAAAAAACAGCAAGAGATGGGAAGAAAGAAGAAGTTGGCTATGTGAAAGGGCGAAAAAGGAAAACACAAAAAGAAAATAAAAAAAAAAACCCAACCTTTGAAACCCGATTATTCGGATACCCAATTTATTGGGTACTCGAATTACCAGGTATTCAATTATATTGGATTAGTGTCGGTAGCAAAATATATTATCTGATATATAGGTATCCGATCCGAACTACATGAACCCGAAATACCCGATCCCGGTGCCCGCCTCTATGTAAAACCAGCACGAAAATCACGAGTTTCACTGATAACTTCTAATGTAAAAGAACAATGATTGAAGCTGAAATTTCAACGAAGACTTTTAAGTTCCCAGTCTTCTCCTAATTAAATTATCCTGTTTGATTGGTCGAAAGTCGTAGCAAGCACCAGGCCTTTCTCAGAAAAGACAACCTTTTAGCTAATTGCGTCGGCTTGGATTGACTGGAGAATACTTGTGCCTTATCAGTTTCACCTACCATTGGAGGAAAACTTGATTGTATGGGATTATCCTGCAATGGTTTTGGGGATACACATGGAAAGAGGAAGATCAATGATGTTCCTGTTTATATCTTTCTTCTCTGTCCTTGTCGTGTCCATCTTTTTTTCTAGTTGCCTTTGCATTGGATCAGACACCATATTAACAGGCCAATCTATCTTTTCAAACCAGACCTTAATCTCCAAAGCGGGGAAATTTGAACTGGGCTTCTTTGCTCCAGGTAGTTCTAGCAACTATTATGTCGGTGTATGGTACAGAAACATACCGGTTCGAACAGTTGTTTGGGTGGCAAATAGGAATACTCCCATCCGATCTTCCCGTAATAATTCTCGACTGGAAATGTCAAATGGCAGTCTGCACCTATATGTTAACTTGGAAAGAATTTGGGTATCAGTGGGAACTTCAAATGCTACTGAGGCAGTTATTCTTGACACTGGGAATTTTGTTTTAAGAAATGCTTCAGGCATTATATGGCAGAGCTTTGACTACCCGACAGATACTTGGTTGCCAGGTGGAAATCTTGGATTTCGTTGGTTTTCTGATATAGAATCAAAACTTGTTTCTTGGAGGAATCCAAACGACCCTGCTTCCGGCGTTTACTCATTAGGAATGGAACCAAATGGAGGCAGTGAACTTTTCATAAGGGCCAATGGCACAGACAGATTATGGAGGAGTGGTGTTTGGCAAGGAGGGACTTTTGCTTCACTCTCCGTTGGCTCAAATTTCAGCAATTTCACCTATGATTCAAGGGATGACACTGTGTATTTAACATATAATGTTTACAATGACTCAGTGATCTCTAGGATTGTGATAGACTATTCTGGCCGAATGATGCAATGGGTATGGTCCGAAGCCATCCAGGTCTGGCTCTTATTCTTGGCGCAACCTTCTGATGCTTGCAAAAGATATGCTTGGTGTGGGGCTAATGCAATATGTGATATCAATTCTTCGCCAAGTTGTAGCTGTTTGAATGGGTTTGTACCACGATTTACGGAAGATTGGGATTTGTTCGACTTTTCCGGTGGGTGTGTAAGAATGAGGCCCCTGGAGTGTACTGAGGAAAGAGCAGGATTTGAGAAGGTAAACAACATTAGATTGCCTGCAAACCCTGAATCGCTGGAGATTAGAAGGTATGATATATGCCAGCCTGTGTGCTCAGTCAATTGCTCATGCAATGCTTTTGCCTACGAGAGCGGAGGAGGATGTTTATTATTCATGGGGGACTTGGTGGATTTGGAGAGACTACCAAACAATTCTGCTGGGGGAGATCTTTATGTTAGAATGGAATCAATGGATTCCCGTCCGGGAAAAGGTAAGAGAGTTTTGCCCGACCATGATACTCAATTATTGCATCATACTATAAGCACCTTTTTTATTTGTCAGGAAAGAGAAATGTACTTCCTCTGGCTCTAGCCGTGCCCCTAACTGCTGCAATACTCATATCCTGTTTTTGCTTGTGTTATCTGCGGCGAAAGCTTAAAAGCAAAGGTATAATAATATTCTTGCGTTGCAATGCGCCAAGACCATTTCTTTCATGAACTTCAGTGGCAATTAATGCTTTGGTCATATTTACTCTTCTCCTATCTGTTCAGAGTCCCTGGGAACACATCAAAACCTATTACTACTTGATTTGAATTCAACTGGACCAGCTTCAGTTGGAAATAGTCATGGAGAAGAGAAAAATAACCACTATGAGTTGCCAATCTTCAGTTTTTCTAGCATAGCTGCGTCGACTAATAATTTTTCCATCACAAACAAGCTAGGAGAGGGTGGTTTTGGACCTGTTTACAAGGTAATGCTTGTATAACAAAGGTTATCTGCATGAACACATGATATTTTGGTTTCTCTCTCATTTTATTCTGCACTAATTGGTTAATAATCCATTTTAACCCACCAGTTCACATACTATAAAGGGTTGACGATAGTTTAATGCCCGTCCCCATTCTGAACTTGTACTCTTTCATCACAATTTCAGGGCGAATTGCTTAACGGACAGTTTGTAGCGGTGAAAAGGCTCTCCAGAAGGTCTGGACAAGGACTAGAGGAGTTCAAAAATGAGACAGAACTGATTGCCAAACTCCAGCACAGAAATCTTGTTGGGATCTTAGGATGCTGTATAGAAAACGATGAGAAGATATTAGTCTACGAATACATGCCGAACAAAAGCTTGGATTTTTTCCTCTTTGGTTTGTGATTTCATAAACATTCTGATTGTTTGTCAACTTCCACAAAACTTCTTCATTTGCCCTGCTAATTCTGATGTGGAATTTTTATGCACGTGAATGCAGAGCCAACCAAGAAAGAGCTACTGGACTGGAGGAGACGTGTTCATATCATTGAAGGCATTGCTCAAGGGCTTCTATATCTCCACCATTATTCGCGATTGAGAATAGTTCACAGAGATCTAAAAGCTAGTAATATTCTACTGGATGCCGAGATGAACCCCAAAATCTCTGATTTTGGCATGGCAAGAATCTTTGGAGGAAATGACTTGCAAGCAAATACTAAACGAATTGTTGGTACTTAGTAAGTAAAATGCAAACTTCTCATGCATATGGTCGTCGTATTACATAACCGTTCACTATTGAATTACTTTTTTCCAAATTTAGTGGTTATATGTCACCCGAATATGCCATGGAAGGACTTTTCTCCGTAAAGTCTGATGTATTTGCCTTTGGAGTATTGATGCTCGAGATTATCAGCGGAAAGAAGAATACTGGTTTTTATGGTTCTGATTATCTTAGTCTTCTCGGATATGTAAGTCCTGATTCCAATCAAGACCTTCTACAAAATTTTACTGTATGAAATTTATAAGAAATCAGCTCATGTTTCTCATTACCAATATTCAAATTTACGAACTCATTGGTGGTTTCAGGCGTGGAATATGTGGAAACATGACCGTGTGCTTGAACTCGTTGATCCCATATTGGAAATCCCCTCTTCTTCCTCTTCTACTCCATTGAGATACATTCAGATAGGTCTGTTGTGCGTTCAAGAAAGTCCAGCCGAGAGGCCTCTGATGTCGGATGTTGTTGCTATGTTAAATAATGAAGAAACAGCACTAGCATCACCCCAGCATCCTGCTTTTACTGTTGGGAGAACATTGGCAAAAGCAAGCCCAAGAGAAGGCAAAGTCGAAATCTGCTCTATAAATGATTTGACAGTTACACGTATAGAAGCCCGTTGAGGTTTAAAACTACTCTCTCTTTGATTACAACTCCCTATTTTTAGAATCTACTCTGTTGTATGATGAATAAATTCATCTTGATTCCAAACCGTTGGTACCTTTCGTGGGGTGGGTGCTTTGTTTGTTTCTGTTTCTCTGATTCATATTTTGTTTCCCAAACTGCCTATGAATTATTTGCATCAGCATATGGTTTGATTCTGAAATAAAATGAGGAGATAAACGAAACCATACATCAAAATAAGGGGGCGTAAACGAGTTGAGCTTTTGAAAATTTTTAAGCTGGAGCTCGAGATTGTTCAACCAAACATATCAAGATTGGCTGGTTTTACAGTCAAGCTATTCGAGCTCAAGAAAGAAAAAGTAAATAAAATACACCAACCATATATATATATGTATCAGTTGTGATGAAGCAAGAGTATATATATCAAAAGGCATAATATAAAAGAAACAGAAGAGGTTTAAGCAAACATAAGTATAGCAGTGGATCACAGATTAGACCCACATTTTCCTACTCTAACCCCACGGCTTTATTATCTATTATTAATATTCATTTAATTCGAATTTGAACCCGAGTCTCGCAGACGTTGAATAAGGAGTAGATTTTTCGGATTTTTCTTGCCACAACTAAGCGGATTTAACGCTAATTTGGCCTTTTGTTTGCTTATATACATATCTATTACCAAAAATCAATAATAAAGACAACATATGTAACTAGTAAATAGAGTATTTAGCTCAGTATCATAGTCATGCGAATAACTGTTTGGTCGCCATAGAAAATTAAAAGAGTCTGGTTCCAAGTTCTACCGGCCTTCAACAATTGTCACAGTGACATCGTTCACAGTACATTTACTTGGATTCTTCTGAGAGCATTCTGTTTCTGAAGACCTCTGCATCACAACAAATGCTGGTTGCTTAGGACGAGGGAGCTCTACAATCTCACAACTTAGCATCGACAGAACAGTAGAAATATTTGGCCTATCTGCTGCTATTTCTTGCACACACAATAGACCCACATTTGCATATCTCAGTATATCAGTTTCCATTCCAGGATCATATATTACTGGATCTATCAAATTTACTATCTTTTCTTCATTCCACAGTTTCCACACCTGGAAATATCCACAAGACAACGAAAGGTTGAATTTGGAACAAGCAAAGAGGTGGAATTGTTATAAACACGAGCGTAAAATAACTTACATATGCTATTAGGAATAGTTGTTGCTCTTCATGATAAAAGCTGGCATTCCTCCCACTCACAGTCTCTAACAGCAGGACCCCAAAGCTGTAGACATCTGATTTTTCTTAGAATATTCCATGTAGTGCATATTCTGGGGGCATATAGCCACTACAAGCATGAAGTCAGCATCAGAAACACAATATCGGAAAACATCCTTTACTTGAATAAGGCAATATGTGCTCACTATGTTCCGACAACCCTTCTTGTATTGGCTTGATCCTCTTTGCAACCAAAAATCCTTGCCATACCAAAGTCTGAAATTTTTGGGTTCAGCTCCTCGTCCAACAAGATATTACTAGCCTTCAGATCTCTATGAATAATCCTTAACCTTGAATCCCTATGAAGGTAGAGGAGGCCTCGACAAATTCCCTCAATAATGATTACGCGTGTTTGCCAATCAAGAAACTCTTGTTTATGTGAATCTGAGAATTGTTATTCAAACTATCGTGAAAGTTCAAACAACAGTAGAACAACTCTGAACACAATTCTAAGTTTTGATTAACAGTATAGTGGTAGTATGCTCTGTAATGAAGTTCCTGCTATAGTGCAAAATCTTAGTTTGGACAGCATAAGTGAAACTTGAGCATCATTTACTTACTAAAGAGATAAGCATCCAAGCTTCCATTGGGCATATATTCATAAACTAGCATCTTTTCTTCACACTCCACACAGCAACCAAGGAGTCTGACAAGATTGCGGTGCTGGAGCTTAGAGATCACCTCAACCTCATTCATGAACTCCTCTAGCCCTTGGTTGGAGGATCTTGCTAGCCTTTTTACAGCAATTTCTTGTCCATTTGGTAATTTTCCCTGCAAACCAGCTATTGAATCACTTTTGCACATTTACAAAAACTTTTAAATCTGAAGTTTGGAATAAGATGAAATACTTTGTAGACTGGACCGAAGCCACCCTGTCCAAGCTTATTGATTGAGTCAAATTTGTCTGTCGCTTTTGAGAGCATCTGAAATTTAAATAACGGTAATTCCTCAAGTTTAACTCCATGCACATTATGTTTAAGCGTGGTTTCTTCTGAATACCCTGTCTCTGTTTCCTCAGTTGTGGAACATATTTGCTTCTTTCCGCCTTTCAAGTGAAAAAAAAAAAAAAAAAAAAAAAAAAGGACAAGAGAGTGTGGATAATATAGTATGTTGTAATAACTTGCATCTATTCAGCATCCCAAATTAAGTTGAATGAATATATATACCTATGTACTTGAGCAACAACTTCCGCAGAAAGTATGCACATAGAGGGATGGTTATAACCCCCAGAACCACAGTCGTAGCAATAATTGCTTTTCGGTCTTTCTTGTTACCTGCAAAAGTTTCAAGAGACAGAATGAACCTTCTAGCTTTCTTCTGGATGCAGGCATAAAACAAATAAACTCTGGAATTTATAATAGAAAAACGCATCTCTAAACTAATTCCGTGCAGGATTTCTTGCGTATCAGGATGGTATAGCAAATTAGCGAGTGTTATTTATGATAATGACTGATATGAACACAGAAACTCTCTCTTGCAAAGTGGGGAAGATGTATTACCTAGTTCTGAATATGCCACTCGAATGTATAGGTCAGCAACACCATTGGAGAACTTCTGTACATCAATTAAGTTTCCGGCCCACAGCAAACACCCAATTCCAGCAGAATATGCATAAGCTATACAAGAACAATTATTCAAGCACTGGCTCCTGCACTCTGCTTCTAAAGTGGGAAACCAGTTAGCATGATAAGGCAATTTTACTCTATCCAGCTTCAGAAACCCATCGCCTGCAGAATTGTTCTTCTCACATTGGAGGAGAGTTTTTCTAGTGCAGCCACTAGACCAATTTGCTGCATTCCATTCGTGGTTTATTTTGGGCTCAAACCCCGGAAAACAGGTGCATATTGGTTTGTCCTGAGTATTACAGCTTCCAAAAGGTCCACACCTACCATAGATATCACATTCGTTCCCCAGGGAAGACCATGTTACCACCCAGTCTCCTTTCTCATCAGACCACACCTTCTCCTGTAAAATCCCTGATGTGTTCAAGACATAATATAGCAAAACAGACGAATTTAAATGGGTTAAGGTTAAGTATGCAGTTCCAGGATAATCATTGACAAGATCTAGTCCACCATTATGAAAGGAATTCATGTAAGGTAACCCAATGAAGATTTGACCATTCCATGGACCACTGCGCCAATAAGGATAGCCATCCTTCCAAATAAATGATTCTGGAATCCCTTGAGGCTCAATGGTAGAGGTGAAACTTCCAAGTGCTGGATCAGAAGGACTTCTCCATGATGTCAGTATATTCTTCTCATTTGTACTCAAATCTGTAAGAATTTTCATCTTCTCTACGAAAGAGTCTGAAGCATGTCGGAAGCTCTCCCAAACATACCTATTATTGGAGTTATCTTGCAACACCAGATTCCCTGTATCCAAGAGCACAGCACTTGAATTCGCGACATATCTCGAAAGATTAGATGACCATACTATCTCCTTTCTTCCATCCAAGATCACAAGATTGCCATCTCCTGATATCTCCAACGTTCCCGTAGAATCATTTAGAGGCCTGTCTCTATTAGCTACCCATATAACAGTCATCACTGGGACATTGTACATTACACCAACATAACGGTAACTACTATTTACTGGGCTGAAAAATCCCAGTTTGAATTTTCCCCCATTGGAAACCAAAGTTTCAGGGTCACGAACAGATTCATTAACCCTTATGGTGTCAATGGCTGTAGTAAATCCTAAGAAATAAGAACATGCAAGCAAAAAGACTTGAAGCATAGAATATGAGTTTCTATGGTGGCTGAATCCCATGAACTATCAAGTTTTTCCTGCTACTAGACGGTCCCTCTTCTGAATCTCGGCTACGATTCGAAATTCAGAGGTGCAAAAATTGCCATGTTCCAATATCTTCGTACTTTTCTTTGATGTGATATGTATGTTTTTTCAAAGAAAGAAAATTCGAGGAAGATGTGATAACATCATCATTCAGCAATCAATTATTATATGATCACAATTTGGTCACGAAATAACTGTCGAGGTCTATACGCTTACGTGGTACTCTGTTGCTAGTTCGTTCACCTTATAAAGACTGGAATTCTGATTGAGACAGCTGAATGGATATTTCCCAGATTTTTCTTCAATTTGACTTCATGGCAATTTAATAATCAAATAGAAATCAGAAGTTAAGACCTATAACAAAAAAAAAGAGAAAAAAAAAACACATTCTTAAAAGTTAATCTATTGCATGCCGGTGAAAATTTAGCGTATCCAATGAATTACCAGTTTAATTCCCCAGGGGCCTGAATATTGAATTTTGATTAAAATAAATGGAGTCCTGCTCATAAAACTAAAATTTAGTACCAAACACTAAGAAAAGAATGTCACTTTTTGGGACCCATAATTGGGAATTTGAAGAAAAGGAAAACAATGGAAAAAGTTAAATAGAAGAATATAGTTGAGCGCTTGAACGTTTAAAAGATATAGTAAAAACATATTTTAAAGGAAAATTTCATCAGAACCAAAAGGTTAAGAGTACCTTAAGCAACAGAATGCCGAATGCCAACCTAAAACAACCAACACTGATACACATAATATTGCCTCTCTGTCTACCCAGAACTCAAGTAGATTTAGATGAAACAGCACGTCTGCCAGAATGAAACCCATCCACTATAATTGCTTTCAACAGCTTAATCATGAAATAAACTAGTAATTAAATTGGGATCATGAGTACAGGGCTTGATGGTCTTTTCTTCTTTCGCTTACACATCCTTACCGTATATTAGCACATTTCCCATCATCTATTATCCAGTGCTAAAGGAGTAATTGGCTCATAAACTTCACAAATGCAGGATGTTTCAGAGCAACAAGAGTTGATAAATCTTGGGGCTGAAAGTCAGAAAAAATCTTGAATGGATGACTGAGTCACCAACACCATTGCCGATTTCTGCAGGTACCTCATGGACATGCATAGTATAGGTGCATATACCTCAGAAATTCCCAGTCTTACCGGCCTTCAAGAACAGTCATGGTGACATCGTTTAAAGAACATTTACTTGGATTCTTTTGAGAGCGTTCTGTTTCTGAAGACCTCTGGTTCACAATGAATGCCGGTTGCTTAGGACGAGGGAGCTCTACAATCTCACAATTAAGCATCGACAGAACTGTAGAAACATTTGGCCTGTCTGTTGCTATCTCTTGAACACATAACAAACCAATATTTACATATCTCAGTATATCAGTTTCCATCTGAGGATCATATATTACCGGGTCCATCAAATTTACTATCTTTTCTTCGTTCCACAATTTCCATGCCTGGGAATGTCCACAAGATAAGGAAAGGTTAAATTTGGTCAGAGCACAATGGACTTGTTGAAAATAAGAGCATCAAATACCCAATTAACCATAATTCCATTGATTTTTATTCTATCCAAAATGTAATAGAACTCACATATGCTGTTAGGAACGGTGCTTGCTCGTCATGATAAGAGCTGGTATTCCTCATTCCACTCACAATCTCTAATAACAGGACCCCAAAGCTGTAGACATCAGATTTTTCTGAGAATATTCCTCGTAGTGCATATTCTGGGGCCATATAGCCACTGCAAGCATAAATGCAGCATGATCATTGCAATCAAGTAAGAAATCTGTGTCGAAAAACATACTTTACTAGGTAATTATGTGCTCACTATGTCCCGACAACTCTTGTTGTATTGGCTTGATCTTCTTTGCCTCCAAAAATCCTTGCCATGCCAAAGTCTGAAATTTTTGGGTTCAACTCTTCATCCAACAAGATGTTACTAGCCTTGAGATCTCTATGAATAATTCTCAACCTCGAGTCTCTGTGAAGGTAAAGGAGACCTCGACAAATCCCCTCAATAATGGTGGCGCGTTTTTTCCAATCAAGAACCTCTTGTCTGTGTGAACCTGAGAAGTGTTATTCAGACTTTTGTGAAAGTTCAAACAAGAGAAAAACAACTGAACAAAATCCTAAGTTTTGGTTAGCAGAACGTCGTAGTATGTGCTTTGAAAGAAAGCCAAAATAAATAGTAAGGAGTGGAATCCAGAAAATTCTTTTTTCACCGTTGGATTAAAAATGAGATTAAAACAATAATTTTAAAGAAAAAAATATAAGAGAGTAAAAAATTGACATAGGAATTCTTACATGAAAAACCTAAATTGAAAAAAATCACAAGACCATAATCCAAATAAAAAATTCCTAAAAATTTTCTCCTTTTTTATTCTCTTAAAACACTTTATTTTTCTCTCACTTAACTCTCTTGTTGCTTGTGTTTTTCTTGTGCATTTTAGCTATGCCTCGAGAGCTCTGTTTATAGGTAAGGTTGCTGCTAATTTTCAATGATTTGGTAGCTATTTTCAATGGTTGGTGGCATTTTTTTAATGTTTGGTGGTGGTTTTATTTTTTCAATAGTTTGGTAGCATTTTTCTTTGGTTTGGTAGCCATCCCACATGGGGTGGACTTTTATCCAATAATTCTCCCCCTCCATCTCATGTGGGGTGCACAACCAAATATGCTCTGCTTTTACAAGTTTCAAACTTATCTCTTGGTAAAAACTTTGTAAGCATATATCTACACCATTTTCATCATTGTGAACTTTATCAAACTTTATCAATTTTTCATCCATCATATCTAGAATATAATGATATCTCATATCAATTTTGATTTTGAGTGAAAAGTAAAAAAATTACTCAAGTGAATTGCACTCTGACTATCAAGTGAATATTTTTCTTGCTTCAAGTCTAATAAAACCACATCATCTTTTTGTAAGCTTCAGTTACAACAATATACTCTGCTTTTGTTGTAGATAATGCCATGCATTTTTTAAGTTTTGACTGTCAAGAGATAACTTCTCTTGCAAATTTCATTAGGTATCTGGATGTGGATTTTCGGGATTCAACATTACCAACTATGTTTACATTTGTGAATCCATCTAATACAGCTTAGCCATCACCAAACTTTAGGCAAACTTTGGAAGTACCTTTCAAATACTGAAATATTCATTTCACTATATACTAGTGATCTTTGCGAGAGAAATTGGCTAACAACACCAAGTGCATAAATAATATCAGATCTAGTACATACCATAACATGCATTAAATTGCCAATTGCAGAAATATATGGTACCTTATGTATTTTTTCCTTATGTCTCTCACTTGTGGGATATTACATAGAACTGAGTTTGAAATGACCAACAAGTGGAGTGCTAACTAATTTTGAATTGCTCATGTTGAATCTTTCAAGAACTTTTTCGATATATTTTTCTTGAGATAGCCACAATTTTCTGTTTGCCCCATCTCTCGAGATTTTTATCCCAAGAATTTATTTAACTGGTCCTAAGTGTTTTATTACAAAAGACTTGTTGAGTTCTTTCTTCAGTTTATCAATCTTGCTGACATCATGACCTACAATCAATATGTCATCTACATACAAACAATATGATAAAGTCATCATCAGAGAATTTTTTAATGAATACATAGTGATCGGAACTGGTTCTCTTGTACCTTTGATCTGACATGAATGAGTCAAATTTCTGGTACCACTATCTCAGAAATTGTTTTAAGCCGTACAAGCTTTTTTTTAACATGCACACCAGGTTTTCTTTACCTTTAACTTTAAATATCTCCGGTTGCTACATATTAATTTTTTCATTCAAATCTCCATGAAGAAACATAGTCTTTACATTAAGTTGTTTAATCTCCAGGTCCAAGTTGACAACAACTCTGAGAACAACCTTGATCGAAGATATCTTCATCACAAGTGATAAAATTTCATCAAAATCAACACATTTTTTCTAACTGAATCCCTTTATAACTAGTCTCACTTTATACCTTGGTTTTGAGCTATACTCGTAAGCATTTAGCCTTTAAACCTATTTATTTTTCAGTGTTCTTGTGCCTTTTGGCAACTTTACAAGCTCATAGGTGTGATTTTCTTATAAGAATTTCATCTCTTTTTTTATGGCCTCCAACCAATTTTTTTTCTGATCATGTGACATGATCTCTGTGAAATTCTCTGGTTCTCCCCCATCGGTGAGCATTACATACTCACGTGGACTATAAATGGTAGAAGGTTGTCTTTGTCTGGTTGACCTTCTTACCTATGCCTCTGATGGTGGAACTGGAAAAATATCATCAACCTGTACATGTGGTATGAGATCTCGTATATTTCCCCCATGATTCTGAGTCGTGGGTGAAGAAACCAGATCTATATCATCAGGAACATGTGAGCTGGACGTAGATTTTTGTTTGATATCATCAATTATCTGATTCTCAAGAAACATAACAACATCCCTATTTTTGATGACTTTTCTATTAGTTGGGTCTCATAATTTGTAGCCAAACTCTTCATAACCATAACTCAAGAAGATTCATTTTTTGAAGTGTGCACAAATACCTTACAGACAAACACTCTCAAGGGTTTGTATGAAATATCTTTCCTTGTTCAAACTTTATCTGGAATGTCACCATTCAAATGAGTTGATGGAGAAAGGTTGATTAGATCAACTGCAGTCCACATTGTTTCACCCCAAAAGAATTTAGGTCACATTTGGATAGAAGGATTTGGATTTGAGGAAAGGATTTGAGGGATGGATTTCAAATTACTCATTTTAAGATGGATTTAAAATCCATCACAATGATTTCAAAAATAGTTCAAAATAAGAGTTTAAGGATTTGAAATCCATTAAATCATAAGATTATCCAAACAAAGTCAATGAATTTGTTATTATGGATTTGAAATCCTTAGACTCAAATCCATCAATCCAAATGAAGCCTTAGGTAATTTGGAATGTGATAGCATACATTTGATTCTTTCACAAATTGTCTTGTTTCTCTTATCTGCCACACCATTATATTGAGGAATTTTTGGAACGCTCTTCTCAAACTTGATACCAAGATTCCTGTAATGTTGCTCAAATGAATCTTAGTATTCGCCACCATTGTCTACATGAATGCACTTCAACTTCCTTCTTGTTTCTCTTTCAACCTTTGCTTGAAAATATTTAAAGACCCATAGAGTTTGATCTTGAGATTTCAAAGTAAAGCACCAGACTTTTTTTTAGAAAAATCATCAATAAATGTTACAAAATACAAAACACCACCAAGAGTTCTACCTTTCATGTAACACAAATATACATACATCAAATCTAAAGGATGAGATTTTCTAGATAGAGAAAAACTCTTAAATGTAATTCTTTGTTGTTTTCTAGCCAAACAATCAATAGAGGTTTTTACGGGCATATTTATTACCTCATGGAGCTTCCTAGCCAAAAGTTCCAAGTCTTTCTTACTCAAATGTTCAAACCTTGACAATTGCATTGACCTCTCCATTGGATAGTCTAACCTGCATTAGGTAGAGTGAATTCTATTTCTTACCTTTAGCAACAATGAGAAATCCTTTGTTGAGCTTCCACTTTCCTTCACCAAAGCAATTAGTATAGTCATTATCGTCAAGCTTGCCAGTGGAAATAATATTAAGCCGAATATTAAGAATATGTCTGACATCTTTGAGTAGGAGTCTACATCCTGTATCGGTATCTAGGATGATTTTCCCCATGCCAACGACTTCCGTTATACCATGATTTGCTATTCTGACTTTGCTAAAGCTACCATTGGTGTATGTTGTGAACATATCATGATGTAGAGTGATATGATATGAAATTCTTGAATCAATAATCCAATATGTTTGTTGGCATGATGAACTGATACAAATATCATCACAAATGATGACAACATCACCATTAGTTGCAACGACAGTATTGTCTTTATCATCTTTCTTGTTCTCATTATTTTTATTCTGTTGATCTCTTTTTTTCTTTCTATAATTTCTCTCATAGTAATTTGGATCATCACAATAATGGTAATTGAAATCCTTATTGGACTTGGACTTCCCTCTGGATTTGTCTCTATAATTTAAAGGACCTCTATTCTTGTTTTTTCCTCGTTTATCAGTATTTTCTGCTATTAAAGTTTTTGACTCAGAAGAATGTTCACTCATTTCTTCTGGATTCTTCATTAAGAAGACAATCTTTGACTATTTGCAAGGTCAATGCTCTATTTGGAGCTTAATTACTTACTGAAACTACAAGTGTATCCTAACTGTTAAGCAACGAGCTAAGTAGCAATAAAGCAACCACTTCATCATCAAGTGGTATTTTCATAGTGATTGATTGATTTATTGGGCATTGCTACACATTTAGGTGCTCCGTCATTTTTGCATCTTCCTAGTACCTAAGCCGAATAATTTTTCTAATAGATAGAAGTTTTGTTCAAGGCATTTTTTCTCTCAAACATGACCTTTATTTTCTTCCACAGAACATCAGTCTTTTCCTCATTTGCAAAATGATGGAAGATACTATGCTAAAAAAAAGTGTCGAATATACCCCACTGTATTTATGTGGAGAATATTTCATTTATCATAACTCATATCTTTTGGTTTGGCAGCATCACCATACAAGGGTAAATAAAAATCATTGTAATAGAGAAGATCCAATATAATCGATTTTCAAATGAAATAGTTCGATCCATTTAATTTGAACATCCCGCCAGAAAATGTTGATTCTTCCATTTTTAATTCACGACCGTAACGTGGCTCTCATACCACTTGTTGGAAAAAAATAGCCAAAACAAATGATACGAACGTAGCGAAACCAATAAATTCTTTTCCCGCTTACTAGATTAAAAATGAGACCAAACCAAGAATTCTAAAAAAAAAAAGTGCAAAACAGTAAAAAATTGATATAAGAATTTTTACGTGAAAAAATTTAAATCGGAAAAAATGTTAGGACCGTAGTCCTGACAAAAACTTCTACTATATATATAGTAAACTTATAAAATTCTCCCTAAACTAGGGAATATACAAATAATCCTCAAAAGAATATCTGTTGGATCACAAATGTTTCAAATTTCTCGATTTGGAATACCAAAGAAAAATAGGAATACTATTTTACGAGAAAATTAAAAATTTTTAAAAAAATTCTTCCTTTTTATTCTCTCAAAACACTCTATTTTTCTCTCACTCAATTCTCTTATTGCTTGTGTTTCCCTTGTGTGTTTTAGCTATGCCCGGAGAGCTCTATTTATAGGTAAAATTGGTGTTAATTTTTAATGGTTTGTTAGGTATTTTCAATGGTTAGTGGTACTTTTTTAATATTTGGTGATGGTTTCATTTTTTTTATGGTTTGATAGCCATTTTCTTTGATTTGATAGCCACTTCACATGGGTGGATTTTTATCCAAGAGTATGTTCTGTAATGAAGTTTCAGTTATCATGGAGATCTGAGTTAGCATGCCAAAGCGAAACTTGACGATCATTGACTTACCAAAGAGATAAGCATCCAAGCTTCTATTGGGCATGTATTCATAAACTAACAATTTTTCTTCGCACTCAACACAGCAACCAAGGAGTCTGATAAGGTTGCGGTGCTGGAGCTTAGAGATCACCTCAACCTCATTCATGAACTCCTCTGGCCCTTGGTTGGAGGCTCTTGCCAGCCTTTTCACTGCAATTTCTTGTCCATTTGGTAATTTTCCCTACAAAAACAGCTTTTAAATCACTTTTACACTTAAAAAACTTATAAACAAGAAGTTTGGAATAAGATGGAATACTTTGTAGACTGGACCGAAGCCACCCTGTCCAACCTTATTGATTGAGTCAAAGTTGTCTGTCGCTTTTGAGATCATCTCGAATTTAAACAATGGTAATTCTTCAAGTTTAACCCCATGGACATTTTTTAGCATGCTTTTTCTTGAATAGCATGTATCTGTTTCCCCAGTTCTGGGCCATAACAGTTTATTCTTTTGCTTCCTCCTTTCTATAAAACCAAAAACAGAAAAAGATAAAAAAAAAAAGTGAAAGAACAAGTTTGTATAATATATTGTGTCATAAAAACGTAGCACTATAGTATAAATACCTCTGTGCTTGAGAAACATATACCACAAAAAGTATGAACATAGAGGAATAGTTAGAAACCCCAGAACCCCTATAATAGCAATTATTGTTTTTGGGTCTGTCTTGTTACCTGCAAAAGTTTACAAGAAACAAAGGATGAAACTTGTCGGTTTCTTCTGGCTGCAGAAATAAAACTAATGAACTCTGGAACTCCCAAAAATGAATGTCAAAACTATGTGACAGAATTTCATGTGGATAATGATAGTATGGTTAGAGATACTGTTGTGGGGTGGGGTGGGGTGGGGGGATATTACCTAGTTCTGAATATGCCAACTTAATGTACAGGTCAGCACCACCATTGGAGAACTTTTGCACATCAATTAAGCTTTCAGCCCACAGCATACACCCAATGCCAGTATAATATGCATAAGCTATACATGAACAATTATTCAAGCACTGGCTCCTACACTTTGCTTCTGAACTGGGAAAGCACCTATGATTATCAGGCAATTTTACTGTTTTCATCTTCAGAAACCCATCTGGTTTTCCCTTTTCGTCCACAGAATTGTTCTTCTCACAGAGAAGGGGAGTTTTTCTCTTGCAGCCACTAGACCAATTTGCTGCATTCCATTCGTCGTTGCTTTTTGGCTCAAATCCCCGAAAACAGTCGCATATTGGCCTGTCCTGTGCATTACAGATTCCAAAAGGCCCACACATACCATAGATATCACACTCGCTTTCCATGGATGACCATTTTACCTCCCAATCTCCCTTCTTATCAGACCACAACTTCTCCTGTAAATTCCCTGTTGAGTTCAAGACATAATAAAGCAAAGCAGGCGAATAAATATGGGTAATGGTCGCATACGCCCTTCCAGGATGATCATTGACGACATCTAATCCATGTTTGTAAAAGGACTGCATCCCAGGAATTCCAATGAAGATTTGACCATTCCATGGACCACTGCGCCAATAAGGATATCCATCCTTCCAAACAAATGATTCTGGAATCACTTGAGGCTCAATGGTAGAAGTGAAACTTCCAAGTGCTGGATCAGAAGGACTTCTCCATGATGTCAGTATATTCTTCTCATTGGTACTCAAATCTGTAAGAATTTTCATCTTCTCTACGAAAGAGTCTGAAGCATGTTGAAAGCTCTCCCAAACATACCTATTATTGGAGTTATCTTGTAACACCAGATTCCCTGTATCCAAGAGCACAGCACTAGTATTTGCCACAGAACTAGAAATATTAGATGACCATGCTATCTCATTCCGTCCGTCCAAGATCACAAGATTGCCATCTCCTGATATCTCCAATGTTCCCATAGAATCATTGAGAGGCTTGTCTCTATTAGCTACCCATATAACAGTCATCACTGGGATATTATACATTACACCAAGATAACGGTAACTTCCATTTACAGGGCTGAAAAAACCCAGTTTGAATTTTTTCCCATTGGAAATCAAAGTTTCAGGGTCACGAAGCGATTGATTGACACTTATGGTGTCAATGGCAGTAGTAAATCCTAAGAAACAATAACATATAAGCAAAAAGACATGAAGCATAGAATATGAGTTTCTAAGGTGGCTGAATCCCATAAATTATCAATTTTTTTTCCTGCCACTAGACTCACCCCTCTTCTAAATCTTGGATATGATCAGAAATTTAGAGGTGCAAACCTGGTCGTGCTTATGTTAGGTAGATGCTGCCTGGTAGGACCCTTACTTTTGTCCAAGAAAGAAAATTCAAGGCTGATGAGTAGTCTTATCGATTAGCAATCAATCACGCAGTATTTCATCATCGTTTTGCGAATTCGAGAAACAATTCTGTTTTGCTAATAATTTTGCATAAACACCTCCCTATAAAATTTTCAAATACCTCTTAAACTAATAAAAATATATAAATAAACAAAATTATTCTTAAATCAAATAAAATATTAAATCTCATATTTTATTCCCTCTAAATTAAAATTAGATGTCAATTAATTTGATCTTATATTTTACTTAATTCTAATTTTATTAAATAAATAAATCTATAATTAAATTTCAAGTTATAGTTGTAGTAGTTTATTTGTCAAATGCCAATTAATTTGATTCTAAATTTTATTTAACACTAGTTTTATTAAATAAATTAATTTTTAATAAAATTCAAGTGAAATAAATAACAAAATATGACTTTAATAATATAGAAAAGACATATAAAATTTAAAAATATATCTCACATAAATTCATATTACTCTCATCTTATATATATTGTTTTAGAAAGCATCTTAGACTTTTATTTTTATTTTTTCACTCGAAAGTTTTTAATTACATTAATATACTTTATAATTTTTTTTATTTTTTATTTTCTAATTTTCATTTCTGTTTCACATATAAATAACTATATATTAAAATTAGATTTATTATTATATTTGAGTTACACATGCACAACTTACATAATAGAATTATTTACACCATTAAATAATATTCGTTTAATTGACTCTAAATTTAACACTTACTTATTAAAGTTATATATCTAAAATGATAGTAATAGAAATTTATGTGATATAATTTTTTTAAATTTGTTGTGTCTTCTCTATAATATTAAAGTTGTATTTGGCTATTTAATTATTTTTTATTTAATTAAAAATTATTTTTTTAATAAAATTAGTGTTGAATAAATTTTGGAATCAAATTAATTGATATTTAATTATAAAAGGGGTAAAAATTACATAGTTTATAGTAGAGGGGCAAAGTGAATTCAATCTTTTATTTAACTCAAAAGTATTTTGGTAATATATTTTTTGTGGGTTTAGGGGGTATTTGAAAATTTTATTAATATAAAAGGGTATTTAATAAAAAATTAATAGTAAAAAGTGGTGAAGTATATTTAATCCGTAATTGTTCCTAATTCCGCTTATAAAGAGTTCCATACAAAATCATGCTAGACAAACAACAAATTATTACCATAATTAACCCTGCATTTCATTTCAACATGCAGGTCAATTTTTGAATGCCTAGGTCTTTGTTCTTTTGCCCGTTTCGTTCCAAGTAATGATACCAGCAGTGGCCGACAAGAAGAATCTTAAAATAGATAGTGAAAGGTGACAACAGAAGCCAAGCAAAAAATTGATGCATGGTTTAAGTAAAAAATGTGTGCTCATGAATCCCATAACCTTTTGTTCTCCGAGTAAATCTCAAAAAATCTGCAAATGTCGTTAAACTTCTTTTGACCAATCATTTAATTCTAGCATTATTCCATGTTTGAAGAAATTTACGAAGAGTAGTTCGCCCATGTTTTTTTTCTAAGCAACTCTGGACTGGAAGCAAGCTGCCAGATTCTTAATTACAAATATTCGAAGAACACATCATTATGCTGGTAATAGTCAAGGACTGTAGAGCGAAGATTTTTTGTAATTGGCATCTATAATTAGAAGTTGCTGCAAAGCCCCCACCGTTTGCATGTCCGAATAATTAAATTGTCCTTACTTTGTAATTTGTTAGATTTATTACCAATTCTCCCCCATTATTTTATTACAATTTTTTTTTAATTTGCTTGGTATTGAAAACTTAGTAGATATACGAAAATTTGGACACCTAGTATACATCTACATTGATATATCCTATATTTCTTCTATACATTATAAAAGTATGAAAACCATTCATACTTTTTCAACTGAATCATATAATTCATGTTATTGCTTATAAATCTATGAAAAGTATTCATACTTTTTCAACTGAGTCATATAGTTCATGTGATTGCGTACTTTGTATTGTGCTCGTTCAATAATTCTCTCCATTTAAAAAAGAAATTTTATTTTATTTTTGTATTTAAAATATAATTTGGTAATTAACTCTTGAGTATGCATAATATATGCTTTAGTATAATAAACTATACATCTTGAGAATTTATGCATTGTAAATCAGTATGTACACAATAATTAATTTAGTTTTATTTCAACATCATCATATAATCCAATATATTTGTCATATATGCTAAAAATATAACTATTTAAGCCAATATATTTGACATATATATATATATATTAAAAACAAAACTCTTCTACATACTCGATGACAATTAATTTGCTGATCTTCTACGCTGAACAGTCCAAATAGTTCTCGAGAATATCTGCTAAACCAACGTGAGGGTGCTGAGTAAGTTTTCTAAAAGAAAATATCGTTTATTGAATCAGATAGAACTCAACATGACCAAGTCCATTCCAACTACAACTATAATTTTAAATTTCATTCTTAGTTTAAATTAAGTCATTTTTTAAATCTTAAAAAGCTGTAAGATGTAAAACTTAGAATGCCAAAATAGAAATTAAATTAATTAACAATATTCGATTCACAATATTATTTAAAATGAAAACTGTATATTTATTAACGTATTTTCCCGAATAGTCACTGTTTGACTTATTATTTTTCGTTCCAGGCATAATCTCTTTGTAAAACACATGGATCATGGTTTCTCTTATTTCTTTTTCTTTGTTAAATTAACTCCAGAAAAATTAGCTGGGGTCAAAAGTCAGGCATTGAAAGCTGCTTCCTTAATTAATGGAACTCCAGTTTTGGGGTGCATTTATTCTCCATGCAACTTCCAGGAAGGAAACCTTGTCTGAGAGACAACCCCGATCGTCGACCTGCCCACAAACTTTTAACTGAAAATCATGTGCCGGCTGCAAAAAGAATACCCTCTGAACTGTATTTTCGTTGGCATGACCTCTGACTTCGACATTTTCCACGCGAAATTTCGCTTCTTCATACTGTGTCTTTCCTCCTCTTTAATTACCACATAAGTTATATATAATGTCCCTTCCCCTTCATTCTAAGTACTCCAACAGACAAAGTAGTTTGTACCCTGAAATGGCTAAGAGAAACATCAGTAATAATGTTGTGTTTGAGGATTATTTTCCGTCCATGGTGGAGAAATTGGGCGCCCAGGGATTTGTTAATGAGCTGTGTGAAGGGTTTCGGGTGCTGATGGATAGTGAAAAGGAAGCCATCACATTGGAGAGCTTGAAGAAGAATTCAGCAGTTTTAGGTTTGCAGGATATGGGCGATGACGAATTGCGGTGTATGTTGAAGGAAGGAGATTTGGATGGCGACGGGAGTTTGAATCAGATGGAATTTTGTGTCTTGATGGTTAGATTGAGTCCTCGTCTCATGAATCAAGCAAGAATCTTGTTCCATCATCAGCAATAAGATATTGATTTTGCATTTTTAAATTTTTATTTTCATTTTTCAATTTTCGATTATTATTATTGAAATTTTTCATACCACCTACTTAGATACTAGTTAGAGTTATTGAATATAAATATAATAACATTACAAAGTGAAATATATACGTAATAATATATAATCTAATGTTCTACAATTGTATCTATAATTGAGCAATTAATAAGATAGCATTTGTATATTTATTTCTTCATAGTATGTCTTAAATCGTGATCCCATTATACTTTTGACGCTATCAAATGATAAGTTCAAGATGCAAAATTTATCATTTTCTTTGTTTATTTGACATATATAAGAAATTTCAAGAATTATTTGTGTCACGCGTCTATTTTTTCCATACAAAAATTTGGTACTATGTTTGAACCATAAAAACTAAAAGCTACTAAACTGTCATTTGGGCCACTAAGCGTATCCCATTCAATCATTCCCCATTAGGCAATCTATTTTACATTTTGTTTACAATTCAAAAAGCCCATTAAGCTAATAATAAGCTGAACGCTAATTAGAAAATTATTCGTATTGAGCTTAATTGATTTAGCTTTTCTCCTTTCATCTGTGGAGAGCCAAACGTGGCTCATGGAGTGAAACTATCAGTTGGGCTGCTGCTTGGGCCTGCTGGGCCTCCCCATTATTCATAAGAAGCTTCCTCTCTTTCGGCCCCGCTTGTTTAACATTACGCAGTCAATGAATTGGATTTTAATGTTAAAATTACAATTATATGAAAGTTTTTTTCCCAAAAATATTACTATTAAAAAGAAACTTCTCAAACTATTACTATACCAAAAGTATTTTTTCATATCATTACTCATAGTGCCACATATTATTGCCATGTGGATAATTATCTATTTGTTGAAAATTTCTATTTCTTTTATTTTCTACTTTATAAGCTATCACCAATTTATTAGTTGGAAATTCCTATTTCTTTTTCCTACTTTATTGTCATTTGTGATGAAATTATCGCATCAAGTTTACTTAATACGGTTTAACTGAATAGTGTGGTTTGTAAGTTATTAAATCAATTCGAGGGTTTATCCAATACACAATCGAAGGGTAGCGGTACTAGATTTCTCCATCATAAAACAAAAAAAAAAAAATTACTTAAAGGACAATTTGTCCTGCTTTCAATGACATCGATAGCTCCAACTAATTATTGTACGGGTGCTTTGAATAATTTTATTATTTACCTTTCAATAATATTTAAACTAGGCATGACCTTTACATTAGCACCATGCTTAATATATATAAAAGAAATAGTTTGGATTTTTATTTGAATTTTCTATTGTATATTATAAATGCATGTTAGATGTATAAATTATTTTTTTAAATATATATTAAACATTAATTATACATGCATGATGTAAATATATGATACGAAATATTTGATATAACAAAATTAAAATGGAGGATAACAAATGTAAATTAGAATAGAGGTTGCAAAAAAATATTTATGCTATATTATGCAAGCAGCATGTCGTTTTCTTGCAGTTGTACGGGCTATTTTGCTGACATCAAGAGACAGCATTCAGAGGTTGTCGATTACCAATGGGCTCTTAGGATTCGACTCCTGATTCTAAACTATTTTACTACTATGAATTTGTGGAATCATAATCACGACACTTTGATCGTACAGGAGTCGTGATTGCTAGAAAATGGTTTTTGATTCACGACACAAGCTGGAAACATACTCACGACACTTCGATCGTACAATCTTGGTCAAAACTTTCACTGTTTACTAGAAAAAAAGGCTCTAATTGCTGGATGGCACAGCATGCCCAGGTTAATTTCAAAAGCGCTTGGCCTTTGTGAGAACTATTTGCCCATCTAATACTTCATTAAAATTTCAATAATTCGTTTGTTTTTATTTTGAAATTTATTTTTATGTTTTCAATATTTTCAAAATTGAAAATATTTTTATTAGATTTTTTTATATAAAAATGATGAAAATATGTTTAAATTAGTTATATTTTTATATAAACTATATAGGTTTATAAATGAAAATATATTTGATTTATGATTTTTTTGTACGAAAAAATATGATATGTGAATAGATTTAAAAATAATATTAACAAATGTATGAAAAGATGTGAAATATTATTATGTTTGAAAATAAATTTTAAAATAAAAAAAATAAAATAATTTTTTTTATTTTTTAATAGTAAAAAGTGGAAAAACTCTTGTATGAATGAAACCAAAAAGGGTCGAAGTATCCCAACATCATCTAATAATCTAAATCAAAGAACACAAATTTCCAGATACTGACAATAGAGTTGTTAGGTGTTCACATTTCCGCTGCAGTTTAACCGATACAAATATTTTTATTTGGAGCAACAATTACTGAAAGTTGTTCTGTATCAGAAGATAGGTTCACCCAACTTGGAAACATTCATTTGTGAACTTTTATATTTAGAATTCAAAATTTCCATGGTCTTAAACAAAGAATCCTATGATTTTTAAAACTTATGATAAATGGTTACAATTCCCTGTAGTAGTTGTGAAATGTTGAACCAAGAATCCTTGGACTTCTATACAGTGCGTTGAGTATCTGGTAAGGCTATTGCGTCCTATAACCTAGGTAATCCGTTTAGCTGAGAGTTGTAATAATTCTTGGATGATCCCAACTAAATTTACATGTAAAGTAGATATAATTTATTTATGAGAGGTTTACAAGTCAAAAAAAGTGATTAATTGTAATATAAATATAATTTTGTGACTAATTCAGTTGGACCAAATTGCATTTATTATGAAAAAAATTCGTAGTTAAAAATACATGGAAATTGGAAAGACACTTTCATCATTGCCTCTCTCAAATTAGTTGCACGTAAACCTCAGCCTGTCTGAACTACGAAATAATAGTTAATGGCAAATGTAATTACAAGGAGACCACATCTACGCCATAGGCATGCTCTACAAAAAAGATATTTTTATTTGTGGTCTTAAGACTATCATTTAAGATTGAGGTCTCAAAGTTTTCAGCACATTAACCAAAAAAAAAAAATTGCTCATGGCCAGAGCCAAAAAATGAATGGAAGCCAACTATGGAGTCTATAATGAATCAGTGAATTCATCGGTAACTTTAAATATTTTCTATGCTGCATGATTAAAATAAATAAATAAATTATCTTAGTTGTTTATTATTAAAACTACCCAAGTTACAGCAGAAAAAAAATTACTCTACGTTTGGATTCGTTTTCATTTGCTTTTTGTGAAAATAATTTTTTTTTTAAATATTTTAAGAAAATAATTTCAAGCAATGCGTAAAAACAAAAATATGCTTGGATAAGTGAATTTTAAAATGTGACTAATTAAGTAGGCGAATTGATTTGACATTTCATTTTATGAAAACATGTTTAGTTTACTTAATTTTAAATAGAAAACACACTGTGTTTTTAAAAATACGGTATATAATTCTGAAAGACATTGAAAATAGAGTTGAAAAGTCTTTGAAAAAAGTACATTTTTTTTTTTTTTTGAAAAATATTTTCAGAAAACAAGATAAATAAAGTACATTTTAGAATTAAAAATATAAAAATATTTTGGAGAAATGACGCCGATGTATAACATTTTAGTATTGTGAGAATCTTTTTCAACTCTTTCAATAATATCATTCCTGAATCTTGAGTAACCTATGATAACTGTGTGCCCGAAATACCTATTAGTGTTGTGGTCTGCAAGCCATGTGCCTCCAAAGCTCTAGTTAAATCTTTCCATAAAATCCTAAACTTTGTTCATGCATTCAAATGTATGAAGACCTAGGATTAAGTCATATATTTAAGTCTTCAAGTTATCAAAAGAACAGGTCGCCTTGAGTAAAAAAATTGTTGCTCAAGTAAGATTTGGCGACCTTTTCTATTTGTCATCGCTAACTTCTAAATCAAGTGTTTTTTTAAATAATCCAATAATGGTACTGCACAAAACCACGGCCTAGAAAGACTCTTTTTAGAAAAAAGCAAGTTCTTGCAATACAAGTAAATTGTCTTTTGAAGTATTTAATAATGGACGCATAAGTTTAGAAATAATTGATTTGGATTTGTTTTCAATGAAAGGGTGGGAGTTTAAATTTTGATAGGATCTTATGAATGTATTTCAGTATGGAATAATTATTGTACTGTCAATGGAACCTTACGAGTGGAGTGTTTCGAACGATCATTGTGGATTGGGTTTTTTATGTGCAAAAATGTACAGTTCTGGTTGGAAATTTGGATATTGATTGAAACATATCTCACGATTTACCCTTTTTAGATATTAAGGGCAGGTATTTAGGAGATTTAAAATTAATTCGGCGAAGTTGGAAAATATAAATTATAAAAAAAAATAAAATAATTAGATTTGGTATTGTTTTGAAGTTCAAATGGGACGTAAATGGGAGGCAAATTAGATACGGTTTCACACTAAAGGGAATCATGTAGCTAATTGAGCCGCTGAGAAGTGGACTCACTTTAATCTAAATTTATTATTTTTATTCTTTTGAATATATAAATATATAGAATCATTTTTTTTTTAAATTATAGTAATGATGTGAAGCCTTCAATTTTGAATTATTATTTTTTAAATTGAATATTATATAATAAAATTTTCACATTTTTAATATTATCTAACACTCTATATCGATCAAAAAACCCATCAAATTGAGACAACTTAGTTGCGCATAAATTTGTGAGCTAATTAGAATTTGGGACTTCAAATTTTCTGTTTCACTTTTTTTTTGGCTTTGTATTTTATTTTTGGATATATGACGTGTTCATTCGATAAATATGTATTATTGATTATTTAATTACATAAATTTATCTTATAAACACTTGTATCATGAATTCAAATAATGAAATACAAATGAAATAAGAAAAATGAATCCAAAAATTCAAAGTTCAACTCATTAATTATCTGTTGGGAAATTATAAAAATTCCCGATAAATCAGATTAGTAAGAATAAAAAAAAATACACACACACAAATTTGATAACGGAGTTCGGTCAATAATGCCTACATCTCCGAATCTACTGCAGATCGTTTTACTAAAGAGAGAAAATTTATAAGTGTTTATAACACTTACAACTCCCAACCCATACAAGAATTTTTTTTCATAAAATTTTTTCATAAGATTTCTCTAAAACTTTTTTCTTAAACTCTGTCTAATTCTCTAATTTTGGAATGTTATACAAATGAAAGTTAGGGAGGTTTATATAAGTTTTAAAAAAATATGAATTTGTGGAATTTAGGCAAAAAATTAAACAAGAAATTAGACAAGAATTTAAACAATAAATTAGATAATAAATTAAGTTAGATATTTTAATTGACAATTAACTAAATTAAGGCAACATTCGTTTTTAAGAAAAAAATGTGTGGCCATTTTATCTACCACCAATTTGGATATTTTTCCTCCAATTTTGTTTGGATATTCAACGTTTATTGCGTGTTAGTTCCCAGCTCCGTCTACCCCCACTAGAAAAAAAAGGCTATAAATACATGATAAATCTTCAATGGAAAACCACACGTCTTTTGCCTGTTGCATTTCTGTCTCCTTCAAGCACTTCAAACCTACTAACCCTCGTACCCTCAAATCCTACCAACTCGCAGAAACTAAGTCTAGACCAAAACATTAGGGAAAAGAAAAATGTACGTGAAAAGAGATTTTGAGGTGAAGGTGAGCAAAACTGAGGTGGTGGCAGCGGCGTTGCCAATCCAAGAGCACTGGTTGCCGCTATCCAACCTCGACTTGCTCTTGCCGCCGGTGGACGTGGGCATTTTCTTTTGCTACAATAACAAGCCCAATGAGTTGTCTTTTGGGCATATTGTTGGCGTTCTGAAGAAGGCCTTGGCACAAACTTTGGTTTCATACTATGCATTTGCCGGCAGGCTGGTTAAGAACAGAGCCGGTGAGCCGGAGCTCCTCTGCAATAACAGCGGCGTAGATTTCGTTGAAGCCTTTGCCGACGTTGAATTGAAGGAACTTGATTTGTATAATCCTGATGAAAGCGTTGAAGGAAAGCTCGTTCCGGAGAGAAAGCGCGGCGTTCTTGCCGTTCAGGTGAATATACTGATTTTGTAGTACTTCCATTTTTGTTGCATGTGCCCGTTAAAATCTTACCATTAAATCTATTATTATTATTATTATATTATTAATACATGCTAAATGAATTAATTTAATATATTTTACTGTATTGATGATATTGTAATAAAATATAAATAATTTTTTTTATTTTATTTTCTAATTTGATATAGTAAGTCTCCTATTTTATTTTTTAATTTGGTATTGTATTTTTATATTATACTTTATATATATATGTGTGTGTGTTAAATATATATTTAAAAAAATATTGTATATATTTAAGGTGTGCATGTTAATTACAATACCAAATTAAAATATAAAATACAATATGTTTGGACCCTCGTTAGTTTTACGTTACTGTGTACCTGCCGACCGATAAAAAGCCCAGAGCATTGTGCATAAGGTTACTTGTGACGTTTCAAATTTCCTAATGAATATAATTCCATATGGACATTTATTTTTAATTTTAAATTATTGTTTTTCTTTTGTTGGACAGAAAAAGTGACCCACCCACGGACCCATTTTGAATCCACATCCAAGTGGATCCAAATGGTCCTACCAAAGCTATCCAACATGTAAGAAATTAACACCACGTTTGGTATGAAAGAATGTGGATTTCGAAAAAAAATTATTTTTACTTTTTTAATTCTATTTTTTATTGGATAAGACTAATAGAAATGAGATTGAAGAATTCAATGATAGAATATTCCCTCTAAAAATGAAGAACTCATTCCTCATTTCATCATCAGGAATAACTATTCTAATTCAAAGGAGATTAAATTGAGAATCTTAACTAAAAAGAACTTTTTTTTTCCTTATCCCCCATATTTCACCCAAATATTTAGATTTTGATCTTCATTAACCAAAAATAGCTATATATACATGTGATTCCATGCGTATGTAGATATGTTTATAAACATATTCATATATTTATCCAACCAATATGTACCATAATTTATATAAATATATATATATATATATTTATATCTCTAAACATCCATGTATATATACATATATGTATATCACATTTTGTGACTCTAACATTGTATATACATACGTAGTAAAATAAGTATAATTACAATGTGGACATTTTGGGCAGTAAGATTTAATCTACTGGATTTAGTACCACATCAGATATAATCCATAGATTCCATATTATATTGTTCGGAACAGAGTTAAAATCTTAGCTTTTTCGAAAGTAAAATAGATACTTTAATTTATATAACAAATAATTAAAAAAAAAAAAAAGCATTTCATTTACATATAAACTTAAAACTTTAACAATTGGTAGGTGGAACGCACCCTCGTGCTCCTATGTCATTGTAGCCTCTAGCTTGTAATTACTAAGATTATTGGAATCATTTATCTTTAAACACCCAAATAGTGGGGGACGGGTTGGGATGGCGACAACACGTGGCATACATAGGGCTTTTCTAGCATTAACCAAATTTTGGACCTATTATTGGTAACTTCGAGTTGGTCCTTATTAAACAGTAACCACCTCAACAAGCATACGAGATTTTTTCTGTCAGCTGTTATAATGAATAAGACCGAAGATTTATTTAAAATATTTTTAAAGTTTATAATATATTAAATTTTATTTTAAAAATAAATAGGAATGAAAATATTTTTTTTTAAAAGTTTATAAATTTATAAAAAAATTTAAGAAATTACTAAACACGTATTTTGACATTTTATAAATTTTTAAATAATTTATAAAATATTTTAAATTTTTTATAAATTCAGATAAATATCCTCTAAATAATGTGTGGTGGAGAAAAAATAAAAAAAAAGTAGAAAAGTACATGATAATATTGGTCACGTGAATCAACAATCATCTATAGATGATTGCTAGTACTTAATGTTACATAAAACAAATGTCTATTCATAACTAACAATTTTGAGTTGACCCAAAATGAGAGAAACAAAAGAACTTATTACGGAGGCGTGAACTTAAATTTGTTAGCACACAGAATCCAGCGAAAAACTGCCAAAACCAGCTGCCGATTAGTGCATGCAGATTTGTGCGTAAAGCTACAAAATTTCATTCAATACTTTGGCTTCAAAATTTATCCTGAATTGATTTATAATTAAATTCAAATTTAAACTCGTTCTATTTTAATTTTTAAAATTCAAAATCCTTTGGTCTAGTAGTAATTAACACACTCCACTCAAATAATTAAAACTAGCATTTGCTCCAAACAAAGTTTTTGCACTACCTTTCATGATATCTCCACTCACATTCAAATTCGATTGAACGGAGTTTTTTACTAAATTTGAAAAAATAATTTTTTTTATATAATTTTATAGTATGTTTTTTCTTTCTAAGAGTTAGTGTTGTCAAACTATTAATTTCAATGACAGAATATTTTCAAAAATATTTTTTTTTTCACTTTAGAAAATTGAACTTTATTTTGAGATATCTTAAAAAGAAAATAAGAATGATAAATTTAAAACAAATGGCGTTTTTTTCCATTTGTAGAAAAAAAAGTTTCAATAAGTGAGAGTTTTATATCCATTTGTACTATTGCCATAAAATATAGTTGTTAGAAATTAATAGAGCAATATCATTACTTTAATTATAGAGTACAAGTGAAAAAAAAATTCATTGTAAAAATCTTAAATTAGGATAGAGAAAGTATTACTTTTTAATTTTAATTAGAAAAAAGCTTGAATGAGAAAAATACTTTATACTAAATTTATAAGCTGGTGATGTCATCTTGATACTGTATTGTTATTTAAAATGTAAGGATACGAAAGAAAAGGAAAATAAAAGATTAACATCTTTTAGTGTTCTAAAAATTATTTGCTCCGCGAATTCAAACAATTTAAATGCTTTAATGCACTTTGTATACGGGTTTTTTTATAATTTTAATTTAGCAGAAATTTTAAGTCTTAATATTTGTAATTTTGTTTAATAGTACTAATTAAAATATTTTTTTTTGCAATTTAACTAAATAATTCATAATTATATTTGACAAAAAAAATTAATTTGACTTAATGAATTTAAGAGGGAGGTAGTAGTAGCCATCAAAATTCTTAAATGAAAAGAGAAAAGAAAATAAACACGCACCAATATTGTTTCCATTTTGTGTTGATGACAGGCCACCCAACTTAAATGTGGAGGATTGGTGGTGGCATTCACATTCGCTCATCAGGTGGCGGACGCCTACTCCGCTAATATGTTTCTCGTTTCATGGGCGGAGATGGCGCAGTCTAAGCCACTATCTCAGCCCCCGTCCTTCCGCCGCTCACTCCTCCTCCCCAGACGGCCCGGTGGCTATCACCTTTCAGTTGACGACATGTACGTTCCCATTTCAGCTCTACCGCCGCCAGAGAATCAGCCCCAAGACGACGATCAAGCGGCGTTGAGTCGCATATATTACATCAAGGCTGACCGCGTCGACGAGCTCCAAGCACTGGCGAACATGGATAACAGTACAAGCAAAGAGAATAGGAGGACTAAGCTGGAGGCATTCTGCGCATTCCTCTGGAAAATGATTGTTTCCGGGAGGGCTTCTGCTGGTGATAAATACTGCAGGCTGGGGATTGTGGTTGACGGGAGGAATAGGTTGATTGATGGAGATGAAAAGGAAGCAAAATTGATTGCTTCATATTTTGGCAATGTTTTGTCTATCCCATTTGGGGAGAAGAAAATAGAGGAGTTGAAGGAAAAACCATTGAATTGGGTGGCAAATGAAGTCCACGATTTTTTGCAAAGTGCGGTGACGAAAGAGCATTTTCTTGGGCTGATAGATTGGGTGGAGGAGCACCGCCCTGAGCCGGGCTTGTCGAAGATATACGCTGCTAGGGTGACGGAGGAGGAGCCAGCGGTTGTGGTGTCTTCAGGGCAGCATTTTCCAGTTAGAAAGCTGGATTTCGGATGGGGGATGCCGGTGTTTGGTTCCTACCATTTCCCATGGGGAGGAAAATCGGGATATGTCATGCCAATGCCTAGTCCCAAAGGGAATGGGGATTGGGTTGTTTACATGCACCTACTGAAAGGGCAGTTGGAATTAATAGAGACTAATGCAGCTCATGTGTTCAACCCCCTCACTTCTGATTATCTTTTTTCTTTGACATGATTTTGTTTTGTACTTTTAATACAGCCTGTACATTAACTATAAGAGTTGGCTTAAATAAATATTGAAATTTGACAGATTTTGGCATATTGTTTACAGCTAATTGCATAGATATGTAAACAATTTAGTCCTATCTTACTCTATACATAATTCCCTAACAATTTTGTAATGACACCCAAAAGTAAGTCCAGGCTGTGGCAGGCACGAGAAGAAACTATTGCAATTCTATGAAAAACTGATTCTCAACCGCATATAAATGAAAAAGGAAAGAGATCAGAAAGGATCAGCAAAAAACTCAAGCCTATATACATTCGAAAAATGTTGAAACCAACAAAGTTCGTTATTCTCGCTCTTTTGTGTGGTACCTGTAAGGCCTATGATGTCTGTTCTTCGCATTTACAATTTATGTTTAGGAAAAAGTCTATCATATAGTGGTATCAGCGGCCATCAACCATGGAAAGAGTAACATTATTCAAGGAGCAACTACTCTTTTGGCTCTGCTGAGAAGAACTTGTACCTGTGTAAGAATGGCTCAGCTTTATAACAAATGCCGGTTGCTTAGGCTGAGGTAGCTCTACGATTTCACTGCTTAGCATTGAGAGCACAGACCAAACGGATGGCCTATCTTTAGGAAGTTCTTGGACACACAATAATCCGATGTGTATGCATCTCACCAACTCTACCCGGTAGCTTGGACTTGATATTCTCGGATCTATCGAAGCATCAACATTGTCTTCATTCCACAATTTCCATACCTGAAGATCTCAGGTCATGTTAGAGACTTCTGGAGCACCATATGATACGCATCAAAGAATAAAATTGGGTAGCAAACGTCGAGAAATGTGGGATCCACCATGCATAATGTATATTTTGATCTAAAGGGAGAAGACAAAAAGTGAGATTTTCAAGTTCTAAAAGATCAGATATGGAGGATGCAGGCTGAGCACAGCAGTTAAATACAGCTTAGTTGCGCTGCAGCCCCTTTATTCTGTTGTAACAAGAGTAATTATCTCGACTGAAAAAAGAAAAATGATAACTATTGAAATAAGATACTTATCAAAACAAAAATATAGAATAACAAATAGAAATTGGAGATTGAAATTGTCTATTTGGAATGAACTCAACTAGGAGGAGATTCTAAGATTGACTTACATGCCCCAAAAGGTTCAAAGAGCCTTCATGATTGTAGAAGCTCGTGTTCCTTCTCCCAGTAGCAATCTCGAGCATCAAAACTCCAAAGCTAAAAACGTCAGATTTTTCTGAAAATCTTCCTTCCATTGCATACTCAGGAGCCATGTATCCACTGCAAAAAAATCATGTCAGCTAGACATATCTAATGCTACGTGCACCACCTCTATGTGCCATATCTAATTTCAAAAAATATATGCTGACCAATATAAATGGGTCAGTGAAATTTATACTTACTATGTTCCTACTACTCTTATGGTGCTGACGTGATCTTGCTTGCTGCCAAATATTCTAGCCATGCCAAAGTCAGAAATCCTTGGATTCCAATCGTTATCCAGCAATATGTTACTTGGCTTGAGATCTCTATGGATTATCTTTAATCTTGAATCCCTGTGAAGATAAAGGAG
The DNA here is from genome assembly GCA_019321725.1 of Paulownia fortunei. Lineage (NCBI taxonomy): Eukaryota > Viridiplantae > Streptophyta > Magnoliopsida > Lamiales > Paulowniaceae > Paulownia > Paulownia fortunei. Next base: position 16,424,771 of record CM033120.1, read on the forward strand.
GCCTCGACAAATACCTTCAATGATGTTGAAACGTTTTCCCCAGTCTAGGATCTCTTGGGATGGGTCTAGAAAAAAAAATGTATGCAGAGAAAAGCAACTAAGTCTTTTTTACTTTTTGAACCTCATGTCGAAGTAAAGTGTTTTCCATAATAAACAAAATTTTGATGAAATCCTTGTGCAGCTGTGACATTGATGAAAAACAATAAGAATTCAGAGTAGGACTTGAACTGACCAAAGAGGAAAAAGTCCAAGCTTTTATTAGGCATGTATTCATATATCAGCATTGTTTCTCCAATCTCGACACAGCACCCCAGTAGTCTAACGAGATTCCTATGTTGGAGTTTAGAAATCAGCACCACTTCATTCATAAATTCTTGCATCCCTTGTCCAGATGCTTTTGAAAGCCTTTTAACTGCGATTTCTCTTCCATTTGCCAATTCTCCCTAGAGTTGCAGTAATTTCAGCACCCCATATTCAAAGAACATGATACTTGGCGTAAATAAGCATGAAAAATTACCTTGTAAACAGGGCCAAAACCACCCTTCCCAAGCTTGTTAGCATCAGAGAATCTGTCTGTCGCATTAGCAAGTATCTCAAATTTAAACAATGGTAACTCTTCAAGATTAACTTTACTTAATGCATCTTGAAGAGAGGAATCAACTGAATCTGATGTGCCGGCTGTTCCAAGTTTTCTTGTCCTTTTTTTGCCTAATTGACAACGGAAACAAGTACTAAGTGAATGCTGCATATATTGCCAAATTCAAGGATTACTAGAACAAAAGTTACCTCTTTTCTTAGCCATCCATTTCCACGAAATATAGGTGCAGACGGACACGATAATGAAGCCAACAACAACTAGTATTATCATGATCTTCTTAAAGTCTTTCTTACGTTCTGCATGAACAGAACAACCATCATTTCACTTCATAGACATGGGAAAAGTAAATGAACATAAGTAATTACATGCTTTCTTTCTGTTGTGTCCGGCCAGAAACCAGGGGCGAAAAAACAAGACATATAGCGAGATAAATAAGGCTAAGAAAACAGAAATAAACTGAAACTTAACTCTTCTTAACAGATAAACAAATAGCAGCCACCAAAATGACATTCAAGAATATCATGAAAGTTTCAAATATAAAATTACCTAGTTCAGAATTCGCCACACGAATGTAAAGATCTGAACCTGAGCCACTTGGAAATTTCTGAGTGTCCATCAAGGTTCCACTCCAGAACATACAACCAATACCAACGTCAAACGCATAGGCTATGCAAGAACAGTTCCTCAAGCACCGACCTTCACACTGATTTTCAGGGCCGAACCACCGGCTCGAGTAGCCCGAAATTTTCATCATCTGAAGCTTCAAAAACCCATCTTCTCTGCTCCCATTTGTTGTCCCGTTGTTCCCCTCACAACTCAAAGAGACCCTCCTCACACACCCACTAGTCCAGTTCCCAGCAGCCCATTCCTGCTCGTTGTTTGGGTCAAATCCTTGCAAACAAGTACAAAGTGGCGAATCTTGCGAGTTGCAGCTCCCAAACGCTCCACATCTGCCATAAGTTTCGCAAGTATTGCTCGACGAACTGTTGTTTTGTGCTGTGCAAAACCTCGGATAGAAAGAATAAAGGATGATAACAGTTAACAGAAGAAGAGGACGATGGTTTTTATCCCTGATCATGATCTTCTGAATGGTTCTTGCAGGTGATAATTGGATTCTGAGGTGTAGGAATATCCACTACAAAGTTGTATAATTTAAAAGGTTCTACCAGGATCGAGCTTAGAACATTACCATTACGGGTATAGTAGCTACAGTTGGAACAACTTTCAACTAAAATTTGCCTTGTCTTCTCATTGACTTGCATATGAAAAACGAAATTAAACAGAAGAAGAAAACAAATAGTTTTCCTAAAGTAGTTCTGGTAATGAGAGTTGGTTGAGCCCGATCACGGCTAAAGCAATTTGAGCTTGAGCCACGAGCCATCAGATTGGACTTCATAGTAATTTTCTGGTGGAAATTCCACTTGAGCCCGATGACGGCTAAAGCAATTTAAGCTTGAGCCACGAGCTACGAGCCATCAGATTGGACTTCATAGTAATTTTCTGGTGGGAATTCCACTTGAGCCCGATGACGGCTAAAGCAAATTGAGCTTGAGCCATGAGCCATCATTTTGGACTTTATAATTTCCTGGTGGAAAATGGGAATTCCACTTAGCCTCTTAATCTTTCGCTAAATCTCAATCACCTCCTTGAGTTCTTAGAAATTATCAAACATCCTCCTAAATTATTGTGTAGAATGTGTATATTGTAAATGTTTGATTTAATCTTATTGCATTTATTTTTTAGGGTTAAGTTTGACCTATTTTTAGATATTATTTTTTCAAAATTTATAAATTATAAATATTTTTTTATATTTGTCTTCACTTTATATTGCACCCATCTATCCTCGTTAAAATAAACTTTTCTCATTTCTTATTAATTGATATCAATATTTTTTACACAACAAGAGATATTTGCAGTACGTTAGGAGAGTATTATAATTTATACATTTAAAAAGATGGTTTGTGTAAATAGTAATTTTTATAATTAACAGACTTTTTATGCAATGCATAGTCTTTTAATTAAATCTGTAATTATAGTACTCCATAAAACAATATATTAAACATGCTATTATCAGTTTATATTAAAATTTCTTAATATTTATGATGAGGTTTTATAGATCCACTCTTATTTGCAACATTAATTAAATGGGTCAATTGGCAATATTTAATATATAATGGAGTCGCTCCATGATTTTTTTAATAAAAAGCAACGCTTCTCTTTGTCGTGCAAGCCTTTTTTTTTTTTTTTTTAATTCTTTCTTTTGTTTTAGTAACGTTTTTCTCTTTGATTTTAAACCGGGGTAGGCTTGATGGAGGTGGAAGATTTGGAAAAGTAGTAGTCGTAGAAACTGATCAGCAATCAGATATGGATTGCAATTTGTCCAGATCTTCATCCATGGCGTATCTTTTGCTCCTTTCTTTTGCCCCTCAATTAAGGTACATACATTCTACATCATTGGTTGGTCTAGTTGCTTCATCATTTCTTCTTCCTTAAAATTATGGACGACCTAAAACCTATTATTAGAGCAGCACAGGTAGGCTACGAAATCAAAAAATGAGTTGTATTTTTTTTGGGAGAGTAAAATTTTATTGTTTATTATATTAAAAAAAGTATCATCTATGGTTGTTCACAAGGGCAATAGGGTTCAGGGGTGGAATATCTAAGAATTCAGGCTGAAGGTCTGTTTTAGCGGCAAAAACTATATTAAATGACTTCTTGATATCCACCAAGGTTTGAATTTCCACTCAACTTATTTACCTTTTATGTTTTTTTAAGGATTTTTGTGGAGCCAAATTTATGAAAAGATCCCTAGATTGATGAATCATTGCTGTTAATCAGCTATGCCGACAAACAAAATATAATATTTATTGACCAAAACAATCAAAGTTGATTTTTGTTCTTCGTATTAGAGGTGAAAATGTAGAAGGGAGAAAGATAAATGCTACATGAATTATATGCAAGGTGTTGGATTTTGATTGACAAGACTCAATATTTGAGTGCACCAAAGCCTTAGGAATCCCCCTAACCTCGCTTCACTAAAACTGTTACTCCCAACAATGGACTGAATCGGCCAACAACCTAATTTGAAAACGAAAAAAGAAAAGTGGAAATAGGATTGAAAAATTAATTAAATTAACTTGATCCGATATATTTGACGTCAATTTGTTAATATAATAAACTAAGTTTAAACATATTTTCTCGTTCGATAATATGTGAAATTCGACTCGATTAGTTAAAAAAAATATAAAAATATATGTAAAAAAATTAAGATAATCGAACTAGATTCTTATTCGATTCAATTAAGCTCATTCAAATTCGACCCCTTTATCAATCAAACCAACTTTAAATATAATTTTTGAAACTTAATAAAAATTCAAATAAATTTGAAGGATAACGTATTCTATACAACTCGATTCATTTAATATAAATAATATAGATTTTCAAATTAGGAGCTTGGAAGTTCAAATAACGTTGTACGACTATATTATATTATAATCCTAAAGCATACAAAATTTGGCCATGCAATGAAGACTATATTTCACCCTTGGCATAGAAAGCTCCGAGCAAAGCATCTTTTAAATTTCCAGGAGACAGTTAAAAAGTAGAATTGAGAAAAAGGGCTCTTTTTGATTGGCAGAGTCTTTCAATTTTCCAATCTTTGACAATTCTGGAGATGTCTTGATTAGGACAAGTGACTAAAATTTGGTCACCTTTGGTCTATTACCGTCAGCTATTCACATTGAAACCTGAAAGGAATTTGAAACAAAGAATTTTATACATATATTTACAAAATAATAATAATAATAATAATAAATGTCATTGTTTTCGTAATTTCATTATCAATTTTGTTCCCACCAAAGGGGGTCAAATTTCAAACTTGAGTGCATCTTATTTTACAATCTGTGCCGCACTAAGTCAGTCTTCGCCCCGTAGTGGAGAAACGAGGCTACAAATAAGTGTGGACACAAATAAGTAGTCCTTTCCCCATCGCAGACTCACATTCCATTTTTAGAAATATATTCACGAAAAACGAATATTTATAAGTAGAATATTTTATCATTAAAGTTTAAGGGAAAAAAAAGTATTTTTAGTCACTCAAATTTCAAATATTGTTGTATAAGTGTACTCATTTTTCATAAATAACGTATTTCATTATTCAAGTTTACCAAAAGTAACACTTCTAATCCCAATTAAGGAAAGGCTAAATGTTTAGATGAATTGGTGGTTTTCTGCTGAACATAAGCTCAAGTCTTCTGACGCAATTATGGGAGTGTTTACAACAACTTTAAAATATATATATATATATATATATATATATTAAAACTTATAGCAGAAAAAAAGTGTTTTAGGAGCGTTCGCACATGATACTTCTATTTGCTTTTTTTCTTTTTTCTTTTGCTTAAAAGAAAAGATAAATAGATCAAAAGCTAGAAGCACTTTTAATTTAGGGATGCTTTTTGCAGCTTATGGTATTTTTGTAAATATTTTAAAGTTTTTTTTTTGGATTTCCATCCTTATAATTTTTCAAAATCTAATTTTACTCCTTAGTTAAATCACAATAACTTTGCCCCAAAATACTTCACCAACACATAATATATATATATATGCACGTATATTTGAATACATATATACACATAAATATACATGTATATTTAATATTAAAATATATTATACATTACATGTATCTCTATAAATAATATATTTATTGATACTTACATAATCTATACACTCATATATATGTATATTTATTATGCTTATCATAATTATTAATATATTGTACATATAAAATATATAAAATAATATATTTAATTTTGTTCATCAATAAATGTGGTATTATATATATACATATATATATGCAAAACTGATGTATATGTTTATGTATATATCCACATATGTATATCAATAGATATACTCATATACATAAATATATGTATATATATATATGTAACAACTATATATTTGTTTAATATCTTATATTTAAATGTACAAATACATGTATAATTACACATATACATTTGTTTACATATACATATACATATAATAAATGTTGTTATACTCAATAGAATGCTTATAAACACGTATATGTGCAAATTTTCATTTACAATTAAACACTACTATGAATTTTTATAATTAAATTCATATAATTGTAATTTGTTATTAAATTTTTTTACTTAGATATATGAATTATTACATGTAACTATTATATTTATTATTACAAAAATTATTTATGTAGAAACAAATTAGCTTAATTAGTCATGTAAAAAAATTGTGTGAAAATATTTCCAATGTTTGGACTTACTTTTTTGGTAGAAATTTTAAATATTAAATATCTTTCATCTCTAATAATTTAAATTTTTTTCTTTTTCTAGAAACCTAACACATATAACTCTTTGTTAATAAATAGCTGACCCAGTAATAAATAGATGACCCAGTGACCGTGAGATTCAAATCTAAGTACCTTTTGTTTGGCTATTGAATGATTACTTCATATAAAAATTTAAACAAGAAGACTTAAAATTTAAATATTCCTCACATTCTGGATTATTAGCTAAATGGATCTAAAAGTCTAGTAAAAAAGGGTTCAGGGTCAGAGATACTTCCTTGTACCATAATCAGATCATAGGTTATTATAACATACTACAGATCCAATTTTGTGATATGTCTTCTAAATTCTAGAGACTTATGTCATCTCTAACTTATAATTCTATTTTATTATAATTTTTGCATCAAACTTAAAATTTAATTTCAATTAATCTATTTTAAATTTTACTCTATAATAACTATTTTAACTCATCAAATATCTATTAATATATTAATATAATTACATATTCAATTTGTATTTTACGTTTAGTTAATTAAATAATATATTTTATTAATATAATATAATTGTTTGTAAATTAAATAATATACATAAAAAATAAAATAATTGATAATAAAATTTAAGTAGAAAAATAAAAACATTACATTGAAGTAAATTTTAAATTAAACATAAATAATACAAATACAAATAAATCAATTAAATTATATGAAGAAAATTAATGTAACACATAAGATTAAAAAAGACCAACTAATTTTGTTGAAACATATACAATTGGAATAAAATACAAAATCTAAAACTATTTTTAAATATATATAAACATATTATAAATTTAATTAAACAAAAAAAAAAAAAGAAAAAAAAAATTGCGTACAGCACTATCTCAACAGTGTTGCGCCAATTCTAGCAAGACCTGTTAAGAGCACTAAAATAGCGCAGGAGATAACGTTTGCGTTGGAGCAAACAGCTTTGGGGTCTTAGCAAATTAGGTGTCAATTAATTTACAAATATGATCAAAGACTAAAATGGCAAAAATCTAAATTTTTGGGTGATTAATTAAATTGAGATCTACCGTCTAAGAACTATAGAGATACAAATAAAACTTTTTAAAGTCCGGAAAAAGAGAAAAATGGACAACGGCTTTTTTCTTATCTAAAACTTGCGGAATTTTATCATACAGGTGCACCATACATTATACATGGAGCCTCAATTCATTATTTCTGTACTCGAGAAGACTAATTGGCATCACATTACATTACAAGAAAAACACCATAACATCAACATAACGTTTTCAAAACATTGTAAAAGAGGCATATCATCAAAGCATTTCAAGAATTCCCATTTCATCTCCCGTCGAGCACTGTGAGAGTGAGCTCGTTGATGGAGTACCCAATTTGGCTGGTCGGCTGAGTCGATCCGACATGATAACGGTTCCACTTCTCCGCAAAGACCGGCTGCTCCGGCAGGGGCAGGTCCACGATTTCACGGCTGAGCATTGATAGAACAGTTTGAATGGCAGGTCTGTCTTTAGAAAATTCTTGGACACACAACAGTGCAATCTGAATGCATCTCACAATCTCTTCCTGGATGTTTGAGCTTGCTATCGTTTGGTCCACGAAAGCCATGCCATTCTCTTCATTCCATAATTTCCAGGCCTGAAAATGTTTTGAAAGAACAATGTTAACGTGCATTATGATGAAGAAATTAACATCGGATCATTGTTTTACTGGAGATTTGAAGTAAAGGAGAGATGGCTTACGCATCCTAAAAGGCTCAAAGACCATTCTTGATTGTAATAGTGTGTGTTCTTTTTTCCACTTAAAATCTCTAACATCAGCACTCCAAAACTATAGACATCAGATTTTTCAGAAAATCTGCCCTCCATTGCATATTCTGGTGCCATGTATCCACTGCAAATTCATGATCTCCTATCATCTCATATGACAAATTAATGGACACGATGCCTAAACGGCTTAATTCAGAATTCACTTACTATGTTCCTACAACTCTTGCAGTATTGGCTTGGTCTTGGTTGCCTCCAAATATTCTTGCCATGCCGAAATCTGAAATTTTTGGGTTCCAATCCCCATCGAGCAACACGTTACTCGGCTTGAGGTCTCGATGGATGATCCTCAGTCTAGAGTCCCTGTGAAGGTATAGGAGCCCTCGGCCAATACCTTCGATAATACTAAAGCGTTTCTTCCAATCTAGAATCTTTTGTGATGGATGGGTAGGATCTATAGAGAACAAAAATAAAAATTATATGCCAGTCATAAATCTTATGCTGAAATAAAAACATTGATGCAGAATATGTTTTTGAAAATTGACAATTTGAATTTTAACCGACCAAAGAGGCACACGTCCAAGCTTTTATTAGGCATGTACTCATATATCAACATCTTCTCTTCTTTCTCTACAGAGCAACCCAGTAGTTTGACGAGATTCCTATGTTGGAGTTTGGAAATCACAATCACTTCATTCATGAATTCTTCCATCCCTTGTCCAGAAGCTGCTGAAAGCCTCTTCACAGCAATTTCTTTCCCATTTGCCAGTTTTCCCTACAATTAACCAGCAATTCCAGAAAATTGTTATTCCGGGAAATGGCTAAGATGCAATAACAGAAATGGAAAAGATTTTACCTTGTAAACAGGACCAAAACCACCCTTCCCAAGCATATTGTCTTCATGGAATTGGTTTGTTGCGTTTGCAAGCGTTTCGAAAGTGAACAATGGCAACTCTTCGATGTTAACTTTCTCAGATTCATCTTTGAGTACAATAGCAGTTGAATCTGATTGAAATGTTTGCTTTGCTTCAAAAGTTTGTTGGTCTTTTGTTCTGTCTCCTGATTTCACAAGGGAAATTTACAGTATATATGATTGGTAGCCGAGTATGTATTCATATATGTCTATAAGAAATTTATCCACAGGCTAGATTTTCACCTTTTTTCTTGGCCATCCACCACCAGGCAATAAAGACGCAAATGGATATGGTAACAAAAGCCACGACTACTGGGATTATGATAACTAATTTTTTGTCCTTGTGGTTATCTGGAAAAAAAAATGTAAATTCCAAATCAGTTTCACTATTTACCATCTCCTGTCCAAATTCTAGTCAGTATTGCAATAGTAGAGCTAGGACACAAAGATGTTTCGGACATACCCGCAAAACAATAAATAGATTTCTGTGGACACTCATCTTTTTCTCAATCGATAAACAATAAGAACATGTATTAGAAGGCAAAATTGTCAAAGAAAGTACCTAATTCTGAAGTCGCCAGACGAATATGAAGATCAGCACCAACGCCAGAGAACTGTTGAATGTCGATCAATCTCTCGCTCCAAAACATACATCCGATATTCGGGTCATGTGCATAAGCTATGCAAGAACAATTCCTGAAACATCTAGTCCTACATTCATCTTCCAGCCTAGATGGAAACTGTTCAGCAAAATCCGGAACCTTCATAAACTGCAGCCTCAAAAACCCGTCTCCGTTTCCTCCAGCACCACCTGTATTATTGCTTCGATCACACTGCAATTGGATCCTCCTCATGCACCCACTAGTCCAATTCCCTCTTCCCCATTCCTCCTCATTCACGGGCTCGAACCCTCTCAAACAAGAACAAATAGGCGAATCCTGCGCATTACAGCTGCCGAAAGGTCCACACTTTTCATAAACATCACATTCATTTTGAGGAGCCAACCATGTGACATCCCAACTCTTCTTCTGATCATCCCACAAAGTTTGCACTAAACTTCCTGAAGAATTCAGGGCGATTTTCATCAAGAACTTTCCCTCAGGCGCCGTGAAATAGAAAGTCCCCGAGCGATCATTGACCACGCTGAATCCATCGAGGTAAGGAGAATACATATCCTGCACTCCGATAAGAATCTGCCCGTTCCACGGGCCGCTTCTCCAGTGCGGGCGGCCATTATTCCAGGTGAAAATTTGGGGGATATTTAGAGCTTGAAGCCCCGCGGAAAAGCTCCCTACTTCAGGGTCGGACCCATTTTTCCACGCCGACACTATCACCTTATTACCTGTATTTATGTTGTCAATTATCCTCATAGTGGGCACGAAAACATCCGACGGATGTGAAAAACAATCCCATATTACATTTCCAGTTGAAATGTCCCGGAGAACAAGGTTTCCAGTGTCCTGAATTTGAGCAGTGGTATTCATGGGAGTAGTTGTGGCGTTCGTTGACCAGACAGTCTCATTTTCTCCGTTCATGAGCACAAGATTGCCTTCCTTGGATATGGTTACAGTTCCGGAAGAATCTGTGAGAGGTCTGTCTCTGTTGGCAACCCATATCACGGTTTTTTCAGAAACGGAGTAGAAAACACCTAAGTAGCGGTTGGTGGTGTTGTCAGGGGTGCAGAATCCCAATTTGAACACCTGGCCGGGAGACACTACGGAATCGGGATCTTTGATGGATAAACTAGAGGTGATGGTGTCTGTTTCTGCGCAAAAACACTGAAAACGAAGGCAGAGTATAAAGAAAAGGGATTTAAGGAAAAGCTTAAGGATTTTGGTGTTCGTCATGGTTAGTTGATCGAAGTTTGTTGAAGTGAAGAATAGAATTGAGTGTTTGGCTGCCACTGGTACTTCAATTAAATCCAGTGAATTAAGTGTTGGATGATACTTGTCAGAATCCAGTGTATATAAAGGGCAAATGGTAGAAAGTTGAGCTCAACCGAAGTCAAAGTCATCGGGTAAACGCTTAAGTCAATATAATCTCCATTTTCTTCACTCAGTCATGAGTCGCTAAGGACTTAAGTCGTCCACTAATTCACACGTCTCGCCTTTTTCTTGCTTTTCTCCATTCATTGTCACTTCAAAATTTCAATTTTAATCTAATATTGCATCTTACATATATTTATACTATATGTATACTATTAATTTTAAATATATATTTAAAAAATATTATATTATATGATACAAAATGTAACGTAATATCATGACCCAATATTAGACGAAAGGTAGTATTCGTTGCCTTTTTATTTTAAATGAAAAAATATACTTTTGTATCACCATTGATATTATAATTGTGGGTAAATAGCATTTTACCTTTTTTTGTTTTTGAAAAGGAGTGTTTTATCCTCTTTGTTCTTAATAAAGTTATATAATCCCTTTGTTTTTCAAAAAATGGGTATATAATAATTCACTCAATTTTTATCACTTATTAAATTATAAAACAACTAATTTACCCTTATAAATAAAAGATTGAAATTTTAATTTATTTATCATTTGTTTTTGCTTTTTCATAAATGTTAAGATGGTATCATTAAATGTAAATATATAGAATGTATATTACTTACAATGTAATGTTGTATATATTATTCAAAAATATGTGAAAAATATTTTTAGGGTTAATTTCACTTTACCCTCTCTACTCTTGTTAAATATCACTTAACCCTTTATACTTTCAATTATTTTATTTTACCTCCTTATATTTTTATTTTATCTCACTTTACATCATTGTATTCTTACTGTCTCATCCTCCTCCTTGTATTATAACAAAATTAATCAAATTACTTTTATCTATTATTTATAGTAAAAATACTTTAAAATATTCTAAAATTAATAGATTTATATTTATATTCTAATAAATTTTTTAATTTAATTAATTAATAATTGATATTAAATTTATTTAAGATTTTATTTTACTTTAATTTTAACAATTAATTTTTAATTTAACATAGTTCCTATTAATTAATATATAGTAGAATATTTTTTAGTAGCTAATACACTTTACTTATGATTCTACTCAATACAAATTCAAAAAATATATAAAATATTTTTAAATAATATCTTACTAAATACATAAAATATTAGTAATAATTTTTTTATTATTAATAGAATTATCATAAGTTTATAGAAACTATGTTAAATTCAAAAATAATCATTATAATCAAGTAATAGTAATAAAATTAATTAGTAAAATGACTATAATTTTTTAAATAGAACATAGCATCTATTAAATTACGATAATTTGATTATTTTTAATTTTTAATATTATTAAATTATACCTAAAAATATTTTTTTAATTTAACATTATTTTTATGAAATTTTAATTATTTCATTAACAATGAGAAATTTATTACTAATATTTAATATATTTAACAAAATAATTTTTAGAAATATGTTATATATTTTTTATATTTATGATAAGTAAAAAAATTATTAGTAAAATATATTAGCTAATAAAAAAATATAATATGATATATAAATTTAATAAAAAAATATATTTATAAGAAATAGCTATTAAACTTTAAGTAGAATAAAATTTAAAATAAATTTAATGTTAAGTATTATTAATTAAGTTAAAAAAATATTACAATATAAATACAAGTCTATTAATTTTAGAAGTTTTTAAAGTAATTTTATTATAAATAATTGGTAATGATAATTTGGTTAATTTTATTGAGCAAATGAGATAAAGTAAGACAATAAAAGTATAAGAGATAAAATAAGATAGAATGAGAATATAATATGATAAAGTAAAATAATTGAAAATATTAAAAAATAAGTGATACTTTAATAAAAGTAAAGGGGAGAAGGTAAGATTTATCTATTTTTTATTACATCAATAAAAACATGTCTTGAAAGATGTCAAATATCTATTATACTACATTAAACTTCACTATGCTAATAAATGTTAAGAGCTTTATAAGCACTCATGTTTAACAAAATTAAGTTTATTAATTGTTAAAAAACTGTTAGTGAAATGAAATTCATTATTTATGTGCAGAATAGTTAGGAAAAAAAATAACTTATTCAACTCATAATCCACATAAAGTATGAGTAAACCATGCCATTTTACATTATAGTGTGATGTAATTGGTGATATTGTGTGATTTTCTCATCATCACAATTTTTTTGTCTTATTAACAGTAAACAAAAATTTCAAAATACCTAAATAATTAATAGTGTTTATATCTTGTGACATTTCAAAATATATACGAAAAGTTTATGCAACATCAAGAATAATGATTTTGTCTCAAACAATTTAGATATATTGTGTTCTTCACACATATTTTTGTAAGAAAGATAGACTCGTAAATACAATAAAATCATATTATTAATATGTATTTACTATTCTCTCAAAGATTTTTTAATATGATAAAAACAATGGAAAAACTTTAAAAATATTAACGGGTTGGATTGTGTCTCCAATAAATTTATTGGAATTGGCTATACGTATGTCTCTGGTAAATTGCATTTATTGCAAACATTAAGGGCAGCAAAAAATTTGACAATAGATATATAACTTTCCACAAAGCCTTTAATTAAAGTGTTTATACAACTTTTAGAAAGAGTTTATGAAGCTTAACGTTATTATGAGTTTCTGAATGAGGAAATATGACAATAATTGAAAGGCGTTCTTACAACTTTTGACGAATTTTATGAAAGCTAAAGACTTGGTAGAGGCCAATGTGAACCCCTGCCGAGGAAAAAAAGTGAATATGTCTGAGAAATTTCCATAACGTATATGACTGTTAAAAGAGTTAAAAATATGTAGTAGGGACAGTCAATCATACTTTTGACGATTTTTAACGAACGATGACCCAGTCAGTACTCGTACTTCTATTCCTGGGCTTGTCACACGACTGACTTAGTAAAAAGTGTACGCGTTAAGCGTATATAATTAATATTTAATTTATTTTTTAAAAAAATATTTATGTTATATAGAAACAGTTATAAAAATTATGAATACTTAAAAAAAAATTAACCCTTGTGAAAAAATATGAATAAATAACATGTCCTGCCCCAAACATGTCTACATTAAGTTTTTATTTATTTTATATTTTAATATACTTATATTTATGTAATGTTATTTTTAATAATGTATTTTAAAAAAAAAATTAGTAATTTTATATTTACAAAAAATATATTTTTAATATTTTTAAAAATAATAAAATAAGTCTACTAATCCGAATCCGACAAGCTCAAAAGGTTCTAGGTCCTTGAAACTTGGGACGAAGTGAATTTTGATTTTGAATTTTAATAAACCTAATCTGTTACCATCATTTGTGGTGTTCAAGAATTCCTCGTCTCTGTGTTCCAGTCACAAAGTTTGTACATGATGGAGGGAACTTTTGCTAGACTTGGGTTTCAGCATATCCTAATTTGTACGGGCTGAAGTACATCTACTTGGGCCTGTAAGTTAATTTTATTTTCAACCGTAACATATTTCTTCATTTTTCTTCATAGTAATAGACTATGGTTAAGTAAAATAATATAGGAGAAGGCTTCCTCATTTTAATCATTATTTTTTTAATTGGATCAATAATAAAATTAATTTTATTATAGGCCAACAGTTTAATTAGTTGGACCGATTCAACTGTCAGTTCAATTTGACTAATAATAATTAATTATTTTTATTATATTATGTTAAATGATTATATAATAGATTAATTATTATATAATATATTTTAAAAATAAAATAAATAAATAAGTAACTAAAATTTTTTAACAAAATTTAAAATTCAAATAATCACATGTATATAACAAAATATCAAGTTTAAAGTTTTAAACTTTTTCAAAAAATTGAAAAGATAAAAAAAAAAAATTAACCAATTTGACTGATTTTTGACCAATTTGACTAAATTTAACTAGTTGAACTATAAAAATAATTATTTAAAGTTAATCAGACTTGACCGACCGCCAATTCAAGGTTATGGACCGACTGATCCAATGTGATTCAAAAAAATATTGCTTTTAATCTTGATCTGAAAGCTCTAAGGATTGTCATAAACATAAATATTAGTTTTCTATGAAAATTCAAAGAAGATAAGATGAAAATGGGTATTTTATATTTCTTGTTCCCAATTTTTTTCTTTAAAAAGTTGATTAGCAGACCATGAAAAAGAAAAACAAACTATTTCTGATGGGAAAAGTATGTTCTTACATAGACTTCATTTTATGCAATTTGAAAATAAAATCAATTCGAACATAAAAATTATATTAGAGTGCATGAATTGTCAATAATTTCAATGCCTTTTTATATTTAAATAAAAACACGCAAATATAATAATAAAGAATAAATAATATATGATACTAAAGCGCTGCAAAATCTATCTTGTGTTTTAGTAAATTTTATGGTTAACAAATATAAAAGTGAGTTATCACATATTTGATTCAATATCAAAATGCATTGACAACAACTGTTGATTCATGTATTTTCATATAGATTTATTATTTTTTATTAATTTTATAGTGTATGTAAAGAAGTTTAACAAAACTGCTTTATTTTGGCAAAATTTTTAGAAATACTCATTTCATTCTCACTATTATTCTACTTATGGGTTTTTTTTTTCCAGTTTAGAATTATTAAGTTTGAGTGAAAATGTGCTACTTGGTACACAAAGTATAGTGAAAATATTTAGGAAGTGATATGATCAATAATATATTTAAATTTATGAAGTAAAACGATACAATTTTAAAAGTTTAAATGTTAAGAAAAGATTTGACATGTTACATTTATGTATGATTAATTGTAACTATCCTGAACACATATAAATATATTCAAACTAATTACATGACATGAAAAAATATGTATCCATGATAAATTAGAAAAATGTTAGTATGAAATAAGGTCCAAAACATTATTCCCAAAACGGTAATAGCTAGTCTTATTACATATATATGCCTTCAAATCTTTTAAGTTTATGAATTACAAGAGAGTTAAATAAATATATTCTTCACTTTTTTCTTCAAAAACATTTGCAACTAGACATCTAAAGCACAGAATTGGATGGCTCCAATTTCGAAACAAACACTTTTCACGTAGTGCTATGTTATGGACTTCAACAATTAAACAACTATCCCTAAAATTTAATCATTGTCCTAAGTAATACTAACGTTGATTGCATCAAAGATTTCAGAATTTGAGACTGACGACACTTGCGTTGCTTTCTTCGCCTTCTAGTCTTCTTCTCTCTCCACCGTTTTCACCACCGCTATCAGCCTTCCAGCTGCAGCTCTCCGACTTTCCATCTTCAATACTCTCCGATGGGTCACCGGCGCCACCTTGGATATCTGATTCCGGGGAGCTGTTTCTCTGTGTTAATGGAGTCCTATTATACATATGGAGCTGCTGGTGGTGGATGGTGTGGTGGTGCAGCTGATGGTTAGGGGCCGGAGGTGGTGGTGCTATTGCAGGATAGATTTCTTGTGGCACTGGTGGTGCGGGGGCGCAGAAAGGAGATGATACATGATGAGTGGGAGCGCCGTGTGCTCCATACAGGGCGGCGGCTGATGCACCGCCGTGGGCGGCTGCTGCCGCATATTCTGGTGGGACCCATATGCCACCTAGGACCACCACTTGGGGCGCCGCCGTGACCGCGGCTTGTGGGCTTGGACTTGGCCTTCTTGTGTGAAGTCTGTATTTCTGCGTACAAAAAATTTGTAGTTGGCGTTAGATTTAGCGAGATTGTGTCTAGTCAGTGAAGTACAAAAACAGGACATAAAGATGGACTCTTTTCTTTTCCGTAGCATGGCGTGAATGTCTGAATGGTGATTTCGGAGTCTGCATGTGTGTGCTGTGCTTATAGAGAGAGAGAGAGAGAGAGAGAGAGAGAGAGAGACCTGCAAATGGCTTTTAACTTCATCATTGGTCAAACCATCTACCTTCATCAGTTCTCTGATTTGTTTGGGAGTAGCCACTGCGAGCATTATACATTATAAGAAAAAAATAATGGATAAGCTAATAAGTAAAGTTGAGCCTCAACATCATAATTGTCATATAATTGACAGTTAAAGAATATACTAGTTTCTAGGCCTATATCTTCTATTTTTTCATCATCAGTTTTGTCATGATTACAGCCATGTCATGTCCTACTGTGGATTAAAAATGATATTGAGATAGAAAATCGGCAACAGGTATGCAGACTTACTATTCTTACCTTGCGAACCACCCAACATGTGAAGAGCATTAACAAAACGCCTGTGCAAGTCCGGCGACCAACATCTCCTCGCCTTTCTGTGAGTTTGAGTTGTATTTGCTGTCCCACTACTTTGCTCTTTCTCAACAACAGAATTATTGCCACACTTACCAGAGTTCTCTCTCCTGGAATTTGTTTCTGATGAATTCTTTTTATCTTCCATCTCCTCTTTATGGGATGAGGCAAGGGCTAATTCTGGAAATGCTTCACCACACGATGGAGAGACTCTATCTTTTGATGAAAATGGAAGAAAAGCTCCACCCCCATTAATTCTCTGCTTGCCGTTCAAAGCTAGCTTGATGTCGGTTTCTTGAGGAGATGATATTAATGGGGACTGGGAGGCCTTGGTTCCTTCACTTTCTTGATTCCATAGTTGTGCAGATGTCATCCAGTTAGCTTTATCTGCAGATATATTCACCTCATGCTCCGTGTTTGATGAACTCGTGTTTTTAAGTGGAATGAATTCTTCCAATATGGGTCTTGCCCCTTGGTTTGTCCTCTGTGACTGTAGCTGTTGCCTCGACGCCTCCATTGCTGGTTAAATATCCATTTCACGAAAAAAATAAAACTTATAATTAGCTACTAAAATACATGCGTTCCTTTCAGCTACTCAATTCTACATGCATCCCACATGTACAGATAAAAGAATCTACATCGAGCCAAACATGAACAATTTGAACAGATGTATATTCATATATCAAAACATGGGTTGAAAAATTACCATTGGTCAGGAGTTGCATACAAAGGGGAAGCTCACGCTTGAACGCGTCGATCTTGAGCCTTTCTTCCTCAAGGCGGGCTAGAAACTCTTCAAGCTTTTGGGTTTGCTCAGTTGTCTGCTCTCCAAAAGATTTTTGAAGCATGGAATAGATATGGGGTTTGCAATCAAAGCTTAGTTCTGATGGTGATGTCATCATTTCTGGTTTTATAACATAAATTTAGTAATCTCTGTATTCTTATATGCAGATGTTCGTAAATTTAGTTACACTGGAATCAACGATATATGGGAAACCAAAAACATGAGAATTCGGTGATTCGTTTTTCTATTTGATTTGAAACAACAATGGTGGGAGAAAAGGGAATTAAGGGATGTTTGTGAACACGAGAAGGATAGAGAAGGGGGGTGGGAGGGTGTGTGTGTGTTGGGGGGGGGGGGGGGGGGGCTGTGGTGGTCTTCTTTTTAGGGTTGGTTTGGAGGGAGAATAAAGTGGAGTTTTGGAGAGAAGAGAAGGCAAAAAGAAGAAAAAGCAGCAAAGAGAGCAAAAAAGATAAGGGATGGTAACTTCTTGCAAAGAGCAAAGGCAAAAGGCTATATTTAATGGTGTCCTGGGAGAAGGAATCACTTGGTCTCTGAAGCTAATTGGGGGTCACTGGTATTGGGAAAGAAACTGGTTTCATTATATTTTGAGCCTTGGGTGGTACAGTATCAAATAACCCCCATAAACGAATGATTCTTCTTCTTAATTAGACTACTTTTTCTTTTCCTTTTTTACTCTTTACATTGTTGATACCCCTTTCATGTTTAGCGCCTTTTGATTAGGGAGGGTTGTCTGAGAAATTTCAAAATTGTAATTAAATTGATAAGTTGGAACTTATTAGACGATGAAAAAAAAGAGAGAGAACATGACATAATTAGTTTAGGCTCAATCATCATTCATATATATCTTGATCATAAATTGTATAAAATGGACTGGACTTAGATCATTAAACATTATGGCCTTGGCACTTGAAGGCATGCTTAACGGCGTCCGAAAGATTCATTGTTGAATGTGATATTGATTCCACTGAGATTATTGTACATGTAAAAAGTATTAGAAGAGGCATAATAGCATTTTAAATGCAATAAAGGACGTGAGGAAATATTCAAATGGCGTTCAGTATCAATCCCACCCAGCAACTTTCTTTTTGGTTTTTCAACTTTCAAAAGTTGCATAATTCCTCCACATTAAAGTGCATTAAGAGCTGGGAAAAAGCGAATATCTGTTCAAGTGCGAGACATTTTTTTGAAAAGAAAGAAAGAATAATATATATGTAGATTTATATCTGCTTCTCTGAGGGAATATCTGAACTCTAACTCTACGACTCTAAATTAAGTGCACACAAATCCACGAAGCTTAAAGGAAGAAAGATGTTCTCGTTAAAGAATATCAAAGGAACTCAAGGGATGGGAATCTTCTTTTGCTACCAGCTTTACTGAAGTGGGCTGGAAGGCAGCAAGATTCTCACCTTCTTAGATTATACCATGTCTAGATAGCTAGGGTTTTTCAACATCCATCCACAAACTTCATCTTTGTCTAATCAACTCAGTAGTAAAATTGACCAAAATATGTCCATCTCTAAAAAATCATCAAGCAGTTACTACAAGTAAAATTTACAATCAACCACAGTAATTAAGACCCGTACAAATATTTGATTAAAAAGAACAATCAAATGAAAAGTAACAAAAAACATAACCACCAGCCCCCCACCCTGAGCCAGAAGAAAGGGTTTCACTTGAAAAGAAAAGGAATCGAATTCTTAGGAGGGGTGGAGAAAGGGACGGGGAATGCAATGATGGATGGTTGGTCGCTTTCTATATTAAGGCTTCTGGTACAAGACTCCAATCCACACCTTTTCCGCAGATTCTCTCTTTTCCTTTCTCTCCTTCTAATACAACCAATTTTAATTCTTCTCTATTATCATCTCTCTCTCCCTTTCTTTTCTTGCTTTATTATGGTTTTAGGGTCTTTTCTCTTTCTATCTGTCTCTCTATTTGTGTATTGCTGGCCGAGATTCTTCTTCTGACACGTATCGAAAATATTCTCCCGTGTCGTCCCTCTGAATATGAATATACCTTCTGTTTCCTTCTATTTAAATAAGAGCCAGTAGGGCTGGCTGCATGCGACGATGTCAATCATGGACGATATAATTGGCCAAAATTGCAATTCTTGATAGTAACGTTTTCGGGTTACTTTAAAGAGCCATTAGCAATTACATAATTTTTAATTTTTTAATTTTTTAATTTAAGGATAAATTCATCATGAAAACAAAAGTGGTCAGAAAGTGGCATGAGTATGTGACCTTTTCAATTTTAATAAGAAAATTTGTTGGTGTTCTATACAGGTGAGTATCAAAAATCTCACCTTGTCTTTCTTTTAAATTACAAGATTAAAAATTACCGCTCCCTCCTAATCAGTATGCATGTGAATTTTAGAAAAAAAATTATAGTTTAATCTAATTTATATAAATAAAAACAAACTCAAAACCCTATAGCCACTTCCCTAATGGCTAATTTTTCAAAAATTAAAATTTTAGATTAATCTAAAATTAAATTATAGAGTTAGACATATCACATCAACCATATCTATTATGTATAATCTATCAAAAATGCTTAGGATGTCTCAAACACAAGATTACTATTGACATATGATTTGATTATCTTTTTAGTGATAATAAATTAAAAATATATATTTTATTATATTACGATATATTTAGTTTTTGACTTGAGTTTCTTAGAAAAAGACTAACTTCAATCTTTAAATTATTTTCAGCCAACCCTTATCCAATCTCCACCATCCTCCAATTAAAGATAGGAATGGTAATATAACTCAGTTCAAACTCAAACTCTATTCGCACCCACCCATTTGGAGCAAATTTTTAAAATTATAAACGAATTTGGGTGGACTTAATTTTTTATTTCAAATTAGCCCCACCCCAAACTCTTCCCGTTTAATTTTATTTATTTATTTTAATTTAATATATATATTTATGTGATATTATATTTAAATAATATATTTTTTAACAAAACTTAATGGTATTATTTCATAAATATATTTTTTAATATTTTTAAAATTATAAAATGAGTATTAACGGTCCAACCCTTCGAATCTAGTTTCAGAATGGAGTAGGTATTAGTCCTTAAAAATTTTGACGAGACGAATTTTGAATTTAGATAAACTTACTCGAAACATGTTTCAGAACAGGTCACCAAGACTAGCTATCTGCAACCTCATATGTGCTTTTAGACTATGTTAGGTAGGGACATCCAAGAGTGTGAGACGAGGGGTTGTGTGATGGAGAAATGGAAAGATTGGTGGTAACTAGGCAAAGATGATTGCTATTGGGAATACGAAGAAGAAAGAGAAAGAGGACGAAAATTTTAGACCTCTATGTTAATTAATTTCATATCATTTAAGGTTGGAGCTTATGTAGCAACGAATTATACTCCTGATAAACACAATCAAACCAGTAGAACTCAAACCCAAGACTTGTCAGCGATGAAGATACTACTCCTGATTTCTTCTTTATTTATTGGTATTTGATTTTTTCGGTAGTTGTAGTTAAGAAATCTTTAGGGTCAAAGTGTTACAATAGAGCCGTCAAGTTGGATTTCCAATTTGTCGTGGTAAACGGTATTGGTAATCACCTGCAAGCCTGTAAATTTCCTTTCCTGACAATTTTCCATGAGGTTCATTTGAATTTTTCAAACTTGTCAAAAGATCTCACTTTCACGTGTTCTGCTTTCGATCTAGCCCCTTGAATCTCATGTACTGCTCTTTTCCATTTTTGCCCTGAAGCTGAAGATTCAAATAGAATCTATCAAAGCTGATGGAAGTTGCATGAAGACGAAGAAGATGGACAAAAATGTAAGAATATATATTGGATTGGGCTAATTTTTAGGAGGAGGTCTCGAACTCCGAGCCTCAAATAATCATAATAATTCGAATATAATAAATCTCTTCTCTACATAATTGTGATGATAAACTTGGTAGACTAAAATTATCTCGCTCCCTGTTGATCACTATGCATGTGAGTTTTATAGAAAATTTTAAGCTTAATCTCATTTATATAAATAAAAACAAACTCAAAACCCTATAGCCACTTCCTTAATGCCTAATTTTTCAAAAATTAAAATTTTAGGTTAATCTAAAATCAAATTTATTACAGTTAGCCATATTAAATATGTATATTGTTAATATACGATTTAATTATCTTTTGAGTGATAACAAATTTTAAAGAAAAAATCTAACACATTACGGCCAAATTAGTTTTGACTTGAATTTCATAGAAAAAGACTAACTTCAGTGTTTACATTAGTGCCGATCAATTCTTATCCAACCTCCACCATCCTCCAGTGAAATGTACGGATGGTAATGAAAGAGGTTTCAAACTTGGATTCATTTAGGATCCATCCATTTAAAATGGATTTTTAAAATTATAAATAATTTTAAATGGGTTATAATTTTTTATTTTTAAGCTCGTTTCATTTTAAATCAGTCTTCTTTATTTTATTTATTTTATTTATAATTTATAATATATACTTATATGATATTATTTTTAAAAATTATATTATTAGAGAAAGTTTATTGATATTATTTGAAAAAAAAATATTTTTTAATATTTTTAAAATTATAAAATGATGGGTTCAGAATCGATATGGAATCGATTTTGATTCTTAAAAATTTTGTCAGAACGGATCTCAAATTTTGATAAACTCACCCCAAATTCATCAAGTTGTCGTTCCTAATCAAAGGCCAGGCCTGTCTTCCTATCTGCAACCTCATACATGCCTTTAGTCAGAGACGAGGGGTTTTGCGATGAAGAAATGAGAAGATTGGTGGTTCTAGGCAAAGACAATTATTATTTAGAAGGAGAAGAAGAAAGAGAAAAGGACTTCTGAGTTAATTTCATATCATGTGAGGTTGGAGCTTACGTGGCAACAAAGTTACAATTTTAGACTTATGAGATAGAAGGGAGCAATATTTTTTTATACGACACATGCAATTATTTTTTTATAAATTTGAAAATTCTCAATTCAATTTTTTTTTGTCAAATTTTTTCTAAACTGACAACAGCTAGAACATATTATATTAAATTGCTAATGCCCATATTTAGAGGACGAAAATTGTAGCCCCTATGAAAATTCCAATTGTTCCATATGACTGGGAGGCATCATATCTCAATTAGAAAGGTCAAGTCAATGTTCTCTCACACAGAAAATAAATATCCTTTAAAAAACTAATTGTCAAAACTACCACGGCATATGAGTTGAGCCGCAGTGACTGTGGGAGAGCGAATGGGGGACAGGAAATGACAATAGGAATTAACATTGTGATAATAACTGTTTGAAATTAATCTTAACAATATTTATTTTGAAGATTCACTCGTAATTGTAAACTCTTAAGACAAGTTAAATTATTCTTTTTTTTTTTTTTTTTTGCTTTTTGATGGTAAAACAAGAATTTACTTGGTATGTAACTATTTTTTTTTTAATGGTAAATTCCATCTTCATTGCTATTTCCCATTGTTTGTCTAATCACTTTCCATTAAACATTGCTCACAATCCAAATAATTAGCTGAGTTCGAAATTAAATTTAGGGGATATGTTTTAGCTAGTCTTGGTTTTCTGTGTTAAATAACGAGGACCCATAAACCAAATAAAAGAAAAGAGTATGATTAACATGAGTATCTTTAAACTAAAACAAGAAACAATTAAATAATCAGTTCGTCAATTTTACCTTCTAAGTGGTATTATTTTTTTTTTAATTTTATTTGCTTGTGGAGTTCGGATGTAAACAGAAAATCCAGGCAAAAGGGTATTATCAACACAATATGCATTTCGAATTTTCTATTTTAATATAAGGATCCTTGCAATAGTGTTACGAAAATATATTGACAGGCTAGATTGCTTCTGCATTTACATTGGAAAACAGAACAAGAAAAGGAAATTTATAAGAGCATTTTAAATTATGAATTCAAATGATGAATTCTCAGGTTCCGGGTCATCGACCCTCCATCACTGTGATGGTGATTTTGTTGTCAGAGCTGCTCTGGGTCAAAGGCCCAATATGAGAGCGACTCCACCTGTCTGTAAATCCAGGATGTTCCGGCACCGGCAGATCAACAATTTCACTGCTAAGCATCGAGAGAACAGTTGATATGGTAGGCCTGTTTTGGGGGAATTCCTGTACACATAACAATCCAATCCACATGCATCTCATGATCTCTGCTTGAAACTTTGGACTTGATATCCTTTCATCTATCAGCTCCACTAGATTGTCTTCGTTCCATAGTTTCCATGCCTGGAGGGTTGAAAAAATTAGATGGAATCAATTGTGATAAGAAAGAATTCTCCAACAATGAAGATTGTTTAATGATTTGTAAGAACTTACGTATCCCAGAAGGCCTAAAGATAATTCGTGGTTGTAGAAGTTTGTGTTCCTTCTCCCACTGATGATCTCCAGCACCAGAACTCCAAAACTGAAAACATCGGACTTCTCTGAAAATGTTCCCCCCATTGCATATTCAGGAGCCATGTATCCGCTGAATTTAACATAACTTTGTCAGCTAATAGCCTACATAAAACAATCTAAAGGGACTAAATTCAATATATACATACTATGTTCCCATGACTCTTCTAGTGTTGGCTTGATCTTGGTTGCCTCCAAATATTCTGGCCATCCCAAAATCCGAAATCTTTGGATTCCAATTTTCATCCAGCAATATGTTACTTGGCTTCAGGTCCCGATGGATTATCCTCAGCCTGGAGTCCCTGTGAAGATATAGAAGGCCTCGCCCAATGCCCGCGATGATGTTGAATCGTTTCCTCCAATCAAGAACGTCTTGTGATTTATCTGCACAGACGAACAAAATAATGAGTTGAAAACGAGAAATCTTAGAAACAATAGTAAATGTTGCAACTGGGCTTAGATTAGATTAGTAACAAAAAATAAGAGTAGGACTGACCAAAGAGAAAGACATCTAAGCTTCTATTCTGCAAGTATTCATAGATCAACATTTTTTCTTCCCTCTCCACACAGCATCCTAGTAGTCTAACAAGATTTCGGTGCTGGAGTTTAGAAATCACAACCACTTCATTCATAAACTCTTCTTGCCCTTGTCCAGATGCTGCTGAAAGCCTCTTTACCGCAATTTCTTGTCCATCTGCTAATTTTCCCTGAAATCTTATAGCAAATTTATGACGTACAATTTCATACGAAGCAAATCTGGACAATGATGAACAAGAAAACTCACTTGATAAACAGGACCAAAACCACCCATCCCCAGCTTGTTTCCCGTGTCAAAATTATTAGTTGCATTTGCCAGCATATCAAAACTGTATAATGGCAACTCTTCTATGTTGACTTCATCTATGTCACTTCGGAGAAAAAATTCACCCGAATCAGGTCGGCCTGTTTCTGCCTTTCCACGCTCTGATGAAGTCATGGGATTGCCTGTCTCAGAAGCGAACAAGTATTTAGGTGATAGGTTCATATGGTTCATTGCAACTCTAACCCCAAATCACTTAAGTTTACCTTTTCGCTTGCACAACCACCAGGAAAAAAGTAGACAAATGGATGCCGCTACCAAACTAGCGATCACCGAAACTATGATGACTACTTTATTATCTCTCGGCTTTCCTGAAACAAAACAAGCATCCACATTAATAAATATTAACTATAGTTTTATGGGCTAACGGAAAGGGTGGTACAAATATTCATTATATGCACATAAATATATCTGCTAAATCATACTACAAAGTACGATTTCTAACAAAGAAATGTAAACTCCATTACATAACATTTGAAATAATTAGATATTATCAGATAATATCGTCAATAATATCATGGTATCGAAAATACCATCAGATTTGTACATATAAACTTAGAGAATAGTAACTATAGTCCTTTATTCTCGAATCAATAATGCCCATGCAAATGCATATAGGCCGATATTATCAAACATCAGCCGATACTTCAAACTATGAGGAAAAGACCATTCACTTCAATCGGCTTAATTCCAGGAGAGCTATTTGGAAATTGGTGATTACTGAACATAGTACGAAAAGGCATAAAACAAAGCAAAGTGGCTGAATCTAATTAGGGGCGTGAGTTGCTAATTAGTGAAAGTAAAGAACTTATGCAAGACTGAATTGTGAATTTTAAGAAAGCAAAATTACCAAGCTCTGAATAAGCTACTCGAACATAAAAATCTGAGCCTGCAGCACCAGCGAATTTCTCAACATCAATTAAGGTCCCACTCCAGAACATACAGCCAATTCCAGGGTCATGTGCATAGCCTAAGCACGAACAATTCCTCAAGCACTGGCTTCTACATTCGTTTTCAACACCAGATGACCACACCATGAAATCTGGCACTTTGATAAATGTTAGCCTGGAAAATCCATCCTCTCTGCTTTTATCAGTTGCATTATTATCTCTCTCACACTGCAACAGAGTCTTCCTCACACATCCGCTACTCCAATTCCCCCTGTCCCATTCTTCCTTACTCTTTGGTTCATATCCAATCAGGCAACTACATATTGGTGTATCCCTTTCATAACAGAGCCCAAATGGACCACAATTGTTGTACAAATCGCAGTCACCGTTTGGAGCTTCCCATCTAACATCCCAATCATGTGTTTCATCATTCCAGGCTGCCTCCACAAGAGTGCCATCTGTATCTAAGAAATTTTTTGACAAGAACTCTTGCCGAATAGACCGAGTAATATAGACACTGCCATTTTCATCAGTTCCAATTCTGAATCCGTCAACATACACAGAGTACATGCCAGTGACTCCGGTGAAAATCCGGCCGTTCCATGGACCACTCCGCCAGTGAGGAACACCATTATGCCAAACGTAAGATTGAGGAATGCCTACGGCACTGAGACCAGAAGTAAAATTTCCACGATTCAGATCTTGAGGGCTTCTCCACGAACGAATGACTACCCTTTCGCCTGTTCTTGTATTATGACTCAATCTCATTGTCGGCAAAAAAGTATTGCCTGGATGCCTGTGAGTTTCCCATATTGTATCTCCATTGGAACTGTCAATCAGGACAAGATTTCCGGAATCTAATAGCTGGGCAGTTGCATTTCTAGGAGAAGATACAGCATCTGATGACCAAATAATCTCTCTGTTTCCGTTCACGAGTACAATATTTCCATCCGAGGAAATTGTCACAGTCCCGGAGGAATCATTGAGGGGCCGCTCCTGATTTGCCACCCATGTCACGGAGGAAGGAGAAACATTGTACCATATGCCCAGATAGCGCCTACTAGTGCCGTTGGGGCTGAAAAATCCCAAGGTAAATTGCTTGCCAGAGGAATCTATGGTGTCTGAATCTTGAAGCACTAGAGTGGCATTAATGGTGTCAGTTTCGAGGCATAATCCATGACGAAAATGGCCATAAATAATGATCATCAGGAATTGAAGGAAAGGTTTCAAAAAATTTGTGCTGCTTAACATGATTCCGCGGGAGTTTCATCTGGAGAATGGCAATGTGAAAATGCAAGTTTGCTACATTAAAACCACTAGGGGATTACATATATTATAAGGCGGCTATGCTTGTTTTATTTAGCACAACTAGTCCAAGAAGACCGCTTATTATTTTCTTCCGTCTTCGCGTGGAGCGTCATTCAATTCCCTAAGGTCTTGGGCACATTTTATTGAATTTTGTAATCAGATTATTTTTATATTTTTTAAGAAAATGGTTGAACATATATCAATTATTATATTTTAATTTTAATTTTAATTTTAATTTATAAATTCATTAAATATAAACAATTACATCATTCATAAAATCAATATATCAAATATTAAATGAAGAAAATGTGTATATGTCTAACACTCGAACCTAAAATTTATTTGTCATGGAGAAAGTGTTAAGAGTTTGGTTTTATTTTCAAATTTTTTTTCATGTTTCAACATTACCATAATTAAAAATATTTTCATTAATTTTTTGTATAAAAATAATATATATTTGTATTGATTATGTTTCTATGTTGACTATCTAGGTTTGAAAATAAAAATATATTTATTTTATGTATTTTCAATATTAAAAAATGCAAAATATTCGTAGATTTAAAAATGAGTTTGTATGTGCAAGAAAACATGTGAAATAGTAGTAGGTTTAAAAATAAAATTTAATTATATTTATAATGAAAATGAATGAAACAACTTTATTTTCAGAGTTCTAAATGGTAAAAAATAGAAAGATGTCCTTTGAAATGAAAACAAACGGGCTTAGGAAAATGTATGAAAAACGAGAATATGTTTGAATATTTTATTAAAAAATAACTATGCAGTATATTTAGAAAATATTTTCAATTGTAAAAATTTTATCAGTATTGTTATTTTCAGTTGTAGATGACTTGTAAATTTTGTTTAGTTATAGTTAGTGAAGATATAGTAAAATATATAATTATTTAATTAAAATAATAATTGATAAGTATTTTGAGAGAATAAAAATATATTTCTCCAAAACCATAATAGAAAACACATTTTTTGTTCTGAGAAAAGAAAAACAATTTGAAAAAATAAAATCAAACAAGCCTTAGTGTTTCTGGTTTGTCTTCTTTCTTCATTGGCATTTGATTATTCAGCAGTGGTATAGTTAAGAAATCTTTAGGGTCAAAGTATTATCGTATAGGGGTGAGCTTGGGTTTCCAATTTGTTGTGGTAAATGTTATTAATAATTACCTGCCTAATTTTCTTTCCTGTCAATTTTCCTGGAGGCTCAATTGAATTTTCAAATTTGTCATAAGAATCTCACATTAAGTTTTTACTTTTCCCCACTCTTTTTCTTACGAAGAAAATATACTTCTCACTTGCATTTTGGGACTAGTATTTTTATTTTTTAAAATACCAATCATTTATTATTATATTTAAATAATTCTATATTTTATTATATTCCCACTAACTACAAAAAAATAATATTAACAAAATAACTATAAATAAAAATATTTCGTACTAATCACCATAAAATTTTAAAAATATTTTTTAAAATATAACACATCATTTTTTTCATTAAAATATCTAAACACAATTTTATTTTCTACAAATTTTTCAATTTCACCGTCCAAAATACTATGTCCACAAAATGAAACCAAAGATTGCGGTCATTTTTGCCTATTCTGCAAATTCAAATAGATCTTCAATCCCCCGCCCTCTTCCTGATTTTGTTTGTTAAAGCAATTGAATATCTATTTCAATCTTTGCATAGTAATCTTTTCAACCCCGATGAATACAATCAAGAAAATGACACTAGTTTACAAATTTTTATAAACTTACAACTACCACCACCCCCTTGCCCAAAAAGAATTTGGAAGGCCATGAAGAAAACAAAGCAAGGGTGATGGCTGCAGCCGCCAGCGGGTGAGGAGGAGGTGTTGGTGGCAAGGTTGTGGCAGAGGTGGATAATGCCCTTCACTTGTTTGAGCTTCAGACTATCAAAGCTGATTGAAGTTGCCTTAAGACGAAGAAGACGGACAAGAATGTATGAATATGATAATGGGTTGATTTTTAGGATCATAATAATTCGAATATAATGAATCTCACATAAATCTCATCATAAGTTTGATGATAATGGAATCTGTAGTTGCGAGACCTTAAAAATTAACTCCCACTAATGCACCAGCGAAATGGTGTTGATTTTTTATTCTACATTTCGTTTCCCACTTTTATACTATTCAAATAATTAAATTGTTTTTTGGCTACTAACAACTGCACCTGTCATGAATATGCCTAAGTCAGCATATGAAGCTGCGGTGTATGATTTGAATTCCAATTAATCAATAATATTTTCTTATCAAAACGTAGGACTGTTAGAAAAACGTAGGACTGTCTGAAACAGCCTGTTTCCTAGACTCTCTCTTAATCGCAGCCTGAAAACAATTTTTCTATTATACGGTGATTGATAATTACAAACCTGCAAGGCGGATCAACCACGATTAGTTTAGCTTGATGCCTTGATCTTTCGATATCTTAACCTTGTTCCAACTGGGAACATCATTCCTATTTGTACATCACTTGTGATCGTTTTAGAAAAAATTCACCCCTATTTGCTAAACAGGCACTAGTTTCTCTTTTCTATTCCTGATTATCGAATAATGAGAGGAGGAGAATAATCAATTTATGAGAGCATTCTAACTATGAATTTCGAGTTTCGGGACTCATCTCCCCTCCAGCACCGTTTGAGTGATATTGTTGGCTGATCGGGTTTGTGTGGAAGAAGAAGATCCGACATGAGAACGGATCCACCTGTCTGTAAAACCCGGATGCTCTGGCACCTGCAGGTCAACAATTTCACTGCTGAGCATTGAGAGAACGGTTGATATGGTGGGCCTGTTTGTGGGGAATTCCTGGACACACAACAATCCGATGTGCACGCATCTCATGATCTCTGCCTGGAAAGTTGGACTCGATATTCTCTTATCTATCAAATCCACCGAATTGTTTTCATTCCACAATTTCCATGCCTGAAGGGGGGAAAAGGAGACTAGAATTAGAGTTGAGACCACTTGAGACTGTCAAATTAATTTTATATGAGAAAAATAATCAACTAATTGAAGAATCTGAAACAGAATTGAAGCGTGGCTTACATATCCTAGAAGGCCTAAAGAAAATTCATCATTGTAGAAGCTGGTGTTCCTTGTCCCACTTATGATCTCCAACACAAGAACTCCAAAGCTAAAAACATCAGATTTTTCTGAAAATCTGCCCCCCATCGCATACTCTGGGGCCATGTACCCGCTGAAATATAGTTATGTTAGTTAGCACTCGCTATATATATATATATATAATGGGGGTCAATTCAATGTACATATATACTTACTATGTTCCTACAACTTTTCCAGTGTTGGCTTGATCTTGGTTCCCTCCAAATATTCTTGCCATACCAAAATCTGAAATCTTTGGATTCCAATCTTCATCCAGCAATATGTTACTCGGCTTCATGTCTCGGTGAATTATTCTCAATCTGGAATCCCTGTGAAGATATAGGAGGCCTCTGCCAATGCCTTCAATGATATTTAAACGTTTCCCCCAATCAAGAACATCTTGTGTTTTATCTGCACAGGTGAAATGAACGCCCATGTTAAAATGAAAACTTTTGGTGTAGAAAGATGCTTGGATATAATGGCGCTTGAAGCAAATTAGTATAAATTGGAATGTATATCAAACTGAATTGAACTGACCGAAGAGAAAGACATCCAAGCTTCTATTCTGCATGTATTCATAGATCAGCATCTTTTCTTCTTTCTCCACACAGCATCCTAATAGCCTAACAAGATTCCGGTGTTGGAGTTTAGATATCACCAGCACTTCATTCATGAACTCATCAAAGCCTTGTCCAGATGCTGCTGAAAGCCTCTTCACTGCAATTTTGTTACCATTTGCTAATTTTCCCTATGAAAAAACAGCATTTTAGGACCCCTGTAAAGTAAAACTAGACATGACTTAATCAAAAATTCTCACCATGTAAACGGGACCAAAACCACCCATCCCCAACTTATTGCTCAAGTCAAAATTGTTAGTTGCACTTGCTAACATCTCAAAACTGTATAATGGCAACTCTTCTATCTTAACCTTATCCATGTCACTTCGAAGCACAATTTCACTCGAATCAGATACGCTTTTTTCTCCCTTTTCATATGCTGAACTCCTTTTTTTGCCTATTTCAAAAGGAAAAGGAATATCTATTGTCAGAGATACCCGCATATCATTCCCTAAAGTAATAATCCACATCTCAAAAATCTTACCTTTTCGTTTACACATCCACCAAGCCAAGAATAGGCAAACGGAGGCAGCAACCAAACTGGCAACCACTGAAACTATAATAACTACTTTATGGTTTTTCTCCTTATCTGAAACAAAACAAACAACTCATCTGAAACAAGACAAACATCCTAATTAATGACTACAGGTTTGTTTACACATGCCGGCAAAATAGAATAACCCATTCAGTTCAACTGATTACAATCCCTATTTTCAGTATAATTTGTTGAGTACTATTAGATCTATTTGGAAATGGATGATGACTTTCATGAGCATGAGCGCAATCTAATAAATGTAAACAGAGAGTATAAAGAAACAAGAGTGATACATTCTAAAAGTAAGTATTAAATGAACAATAAAGAATTTATTAAAGAGTGAATTGCACACTGCCAGAGCAAGCGAAATTTACCAATCTCTGAATAGGCAACACGGACATAGAAATCCGAACCAGCATCACCCGGAAATTTCTGAACATCGATTAAGGTTCCACTCCAAAACATACAGCCAATGCCGGGATCGTATGCATAGGCCAAGCAGGAACAATTCCTCAAGCACAGGTTTGCGCATTCGGTTTCTACACCCGACGACCACTGCATGAAGTCTGGCACTTTTATGAAAGTTAGCCTGGAAAATCCGTCCTCTCTGTTTTTATCAGTTGCATTATTCTCTCTGTCACACTGCAATAGTACCCTACTCACACAACCCCCAGTCCAAATCCCCCTATCCCATTCCCCTTTGTTCCTAGGCTCATACCCTCTCAAGCAACTACAAATTGGCGTATCTTCAATATAACAAAGAGAAAATGGACCACACTTATTGTACAGATCACAATCGTTAGCCGGGGCAGTCCACGTCACGTTCCATTCATTCTTCTGCTCATCCCAACCTGCCTCCACAAGAACCCCATTAGCATCCAAGTAATTTCTTGATGTAAACTTTTGTCGAAAATTCCGTGTAAAATAGTAAGTGCCATCTTCCTCAGTTGCCACGCTGAATCCATCGACATACACAGAGTACATGCCTGTAACCCCTGTGAGAATCCGTCCGTTCCACGGGCCGCTCCGCCACCGCGGAACGTCGTTTTCCCAAATGTAAATTTGAGGAATCCCTATTGCGTAGAGACCCGAAGTGAAATTTCCACGACCCGGATCTTGAAATGTTCTCCAGGAATTTAGGGCAACTCTCACACCTGTTCTCGGGTTGTGACTCACTCTCATCGTTGGCAAGAACGAGTCAACTGGATGCCTGTGACTCTCCCATAATGTACTTCCAGTCGAAGTATCTCTGAGAACAAGATTTCCAGAATCCATTAACTGGGCAGTTGTAATCGTCGGAGAAGACGTAGCATTTGATGACCAGATAACCCGATTGTCTCCATTCATTAGTACGATGTTTCCATCCGAGGATATTGAAACAGTCCCTCGCGAATCGTTGAGTGGAATCTCACGATTCGCGACCCACGTGATGGATGCTGGAGAGACGTAGTACCATATGCCCATATATCGTCTGGTCGTGCCGTTTGGGCTGAAAAATCCTAAGGTGAACTGATTGCCAGTGGAGTGTATGGTCTCGGGGTCTCTAAGGACCAGAGTGGCGTTAATGGTGTCTGTATCCAGGCAAAACCCATCACGGGACAGGCAAAATATGAGGATGATCAAGAATTGAAGAAAGAGTTGTAACAAATTTCTTTTCCTTATCATGATTCCGGTGGGAGGTTCTCGGGGAGAAAGGCAATGAAATAGCCTAGTTTAATTGCTAATTGAATCCATTAGTTTGAAGCCATTATTGGCCAGCCAGTCCTACAGGACAAAGGCGGCTATTTCTTAATTTCTCCAATATAATACTATTATTGTTCAATCTCTTTCTTGGGGCTATTTCTTTATTTGTCCAATATAATACTAATATTGTTCAATCTCTTTCTTGGAAAATTTCAGCAGGCATGGGCCACATGGTTGAACCGTGGCTCAATTCTAGTAGGCCTTTTCACATTATTAGGTGAATTTTCTGAACAAATTATCCTTCTTTCCTCATTCGAATCCGGAAGACGAGAACCACTTTCTAGGTCCATTTTTGTTTAGCGGACTGATGTAATAAAGATTAAAGAGGGGTAAGTATGGAGAAAACTGGAGGGTCAAAGTCTTCGCAGGCAGCCGTCAGTTTGGATTTTCCAACTTCTCAAGAAAGTTCGTCAATCCTTTATTTGATTTAACAGCCCAGCCCAGCCCCCCTCGTCCTCTTTGGCATGTCACTCTTTCATACGGCTAAATTTCATCTTTAATGAAAGTCTCTTCCTTAATTCATAAGGTCCTCTTTGCTTTCCAATCAAACCCTTGAAAATCTTTTCTTTACTGTTTTTCTTTACTAAAGTTTAAATTTCAAATACAAGTTCAATTTTACTTGTGAGCTATTTATTTGTATACACTATAATATGACTAAGATATTCCATAGACTTTGGTAGTTTAAAAAAAAAATGATGCTACGCTATTCTTATTTCTACCTATCTATTAACTGATTTAATTATATTTTTAGTCGACATCTCCATCGTCGGTATTGCATCATCCGATTATAATTGATTTAATGCAGAGTCCACTATAGAATAATTTGTCCAGTTGTTTAGCATGTGTTTCTTTCGATTTCTAGAAACCCTTTATACCATAGTAATTATTTGGGATAATTTGAAACAAAAAAAAAAAAATCTCATTTACGTAATAAAATTCATAATTAAAATTCACAAATAATTCGAGAATACATCAATACAAAATATCTATTTATTTTGTAAATATATAGTATTTAAAAATATCAAAAAATATATATATAATAAATTTTTATATATGTATTAAAAAAAGAGAAAAAAAAAACAAGTTAGTAATCTTATTAAATAGGAATCAAATTCCAACAAAATTATTTATATTAATGAAAAATTTGGGAGATTTTGTCAGTTACTATTTATGAAAAATATATACAGAATTCCAAATGTCCTAGAAAAATACCATGTATTATTCAAAATATTTTCAAAAATTTGAAGAATTTTGTACCCAAGAGATAAAAAGTGATTGATACGAAAATGAGTGGAGTTAGTACTGGACGCAGAAGAGTGTAATGACAGCAAATTTTAGCTGATTTGTAACGCTAATTACATCTCTAATTGCGCATGCCGCCCCCACATCACAATCATGTAATATTACTACCACATAGGAAACGTTACAAAGTAGTGGAGTTAGGTGGCTTCAAAAGAAATTCTTCATTTTATAACGAAATTCTTTGTCTGAAGTCCACCCCCACCATTTTTTTAAGGATTTATGCCAGAAGTTTTTTGAATAATTTAATGATTAATTATTCTGGCCACGTCGGGCATAACTAAATATAATACAAGTAAATGGACTTAGTGCAAAACAATTAGCCAAGGCCCAAAGTTAATAGATATGGTTAAATAAACCAAGAAGACCCCCATGGACATGATATTAAAAGAAATCCTTGGAAGTTCCCAGGAAAGAAGGGTGATAACAGGTAGCTTCATGGGTCATAATCATATGGTATTATGATCAGTAGAGTGACAAAGGGTTAAATGTATGCTCAAACTAGCACACAATGCACCGACTGGATGTGTGTTAAATGTGTGTGTGTGTGTGAGAGAGAGAGAGAGAGAGAGAGGATGTAATAAAAAGTAAGTGTCGTTTTTTAATGAAAGTGCATTGATTATAAAAATAAAACTACATTGCATTACTTTTTACAACACAATCAAACTCTTGGATCAGAAGTCCTATTTTAGCATTTTACCATCACTTTTAAGGTTCAATTTGGTTTGAAGTATTAGGTATAATAAGGGTGGATTATAATAAATATATATTTTTAATTATTTAAAATTACCATCACTAAAATATAAGATTTCGAATATATTTCTTTGGACTTACTTTTGTTTCATAATATCTTACTTTTTGTCTTCTAGAAGATAGTAACAATAAAGTACACCATAACTTTCAACTTTTTTTCGTATCTTTTATGAAGCCCTAAGCAAGTTATAAATTGTGTGGGATAAGCTCGTCGAAATAAAAATTGCCTAATTTATTATTGGTCAAAGGTTGGAAGCATCTTTCAATTTTATTTTAATGTTAAATACACTTTACTCTTTTATTAATTATTTTACGTTAAATATCCTTTTTATTAATAAAATCTTTAAATATGTTATTACACCAACAAAAATTATATTGATAAATTAAAATACTCTTAAGTTAAATAAAATATTAAATTTACTTTATCCCTCTATTATAAATTATATAATATTTGTCTCTTCTATAATTAAATATCAATCAATTTGATTCCAAATTTTATTCAATATTATTTTTTTAAAATAAAATAATCTTCAATTAAATTTAAAATAATTAGATAGCCAAATACAACTTTAACATTATAGAGAAGACACAATAAATTTAAAAAAATTATATCACATAAATTTTTATTACTATCATTTTAGATATATAGTGTTTAATAAATAGGTGTTAAATTTAGAGTCAATTAAACTAATATTACGTAATGGTGTAAATAATTTTATTGTGTAAGTTGTGCATGTGTAACTCAAATATATTAACGAATCTAATTTTAATATGTAGTTATTTATATGTGAAACAAAAATAAAAATTAGAAAATACAAAAAAATAACTTATAAAATATATTAATGTAATTAAAAACTTTCGAGTGAAAAAATAAAAATAAAAGTTTAAGAGATGCTTTCTAAAATAATATATATAAGATTAGAGTAATATTAATTTATGTGAGATATTTTTTTTAATTTAATATATATTTTTTATATTATTAAAATCATATTTTGTTATTTATTTAATTTGAATTTAATTAAAGATTAATTTATTTAATAAAACTAGTGTTAAAAAAAACTTTAAATCAAATTAATCGACATTTGACAAATAAATTACTACAACTTGAAATTTAATCATAGGTTTATTTATTTAATAAAATTAGAGTTAAGTAAAATATGGGATCAAATTAATTGATATTTAATTTTAGAGGGGGTAAAATATGAGATTTAATATTTTATTTAGTTCAGGGTAATTTTGTTCATCTATATATTTTTATTCGTTTAAAAGGGGTATTTGAAGGTTTTATTAGTATAGGGGGTATTTGATACAAATTTATTAGTATAAAAAAATAAAATATATTTAATTATTTATTTTATTATATTGTTAAATATAAAAATATGAAACAGATCATAGATTAAGTATATAAGAAAAAGTCATCACAATTTGAAAATAATTATACCCTTGAGAATAAAAAGTACATATCATAACTCCTGCTTAATTCAACATGGAGATGAATTGATATCAAATATTAACATAATAACCAACAATGAACTATCAACTGCAATTATCCACACATCTGATTTTAGGGTCCCAATTTTGCTACTTGACAATATTCGTACTTAGAATTGAATTCTCAGAAGTTAAAACCAAAAGCAGTGAATATCTATTTGCAGGTAAATGAAAATATTTTTTAATTTCAATTTAACGGTCCAATTTCTTATATGACAAATTGGGCAAACTGAAGTAGAGTAGGAGTGCTTACAATTAGATTAACGATTAAATCGAAATTAAAATCGAATCAAAATTTTTGATTTGATTTTTTATTTTTTATTTTTAAAATTTTTATTTTTGTTTTGTTATTAGTTTTTTTTTTTTTTTTTTTCGGTTAATTGAACCGGACGAAAATCGAATTGCTTTTTTTGTATATCTATATATATAATTTTTATATTATATTTTTATACTTTTTTTATATTTTTGTCATCCAAATTAAAAATATGAAATAAACTATATTTTAAATTCTGTTATTTAACTTTTTATCTATTTTTTATTTTTTATAAAAAATCAATTAATCAAAAAATAAAAAAATAATTATAATCAAATGAATCAATTAATTCAGTTTAATTTTCAATTTAAAATTCTCACGGATCAAAATTTTTATTTAATTCGATTCAATCACCCATTAAAATTGAAACACACCAATGGGGCGTTTAAATTTAGCCGTCAGCAGGGGAGGTCCGCGGCTGCTGTTCTAATCTTTTCATGACCAACTAGGATTGGGTCAGCAGTCAGCTTTATCAATTTGATTTCAGGAATAAGCAAACAATTAAACTACACCAGAATTGAATATACAGTCCCATCAAAGGCCCACAAGTAATAATACCCTTTGCTTTGTTTTATCTGAAAATCATTTGTTTCATCTCTCATACTTTTCAACAAAACCTGTCGACGCAAATCATCAATAAGATATTCCCAAAACACACACACACACACACACAGAGTACGAGTATAGTTAAAACTCTTCTATTTTCGTAAGAATTTTCCCCTATCATGGTTCAGTAGCAATAGTCAAAGGTAAATACAAACAGCTTTAAGGGGGCGAGGTTGCCTAATCTTGTCTATCTTCAAGCCTTCTATATTTTGTTTAATGTATCGAATTCTAGTCACATGATTTAGAAAGCCCATTTCTCAAGTATTTTCACCAATCACCCCCTTTGATCAGTAACCTTTACAGAGAACTCTACTAAAAAACCCACGTACAAATTGATTTATACATGTTTAACTCAATAGCAATCAAGCTTCTCTTTTTGATCCGGTTTTACACTTCAAAATTGCCAAGAAAACTAAAATACTGCCAACCCCAAGTCATCAGTTGTGGAGTACTGATATAATAATTTTATGTAAAAGTTTAAATTGATATGAAGAAAGAAAAGACCATTAATATTTAATATCTCTAACACAATTTATCACTTACATACGGTATTCTTTTTATGAAATTCAGTACATGAAACTCCTTCTTAAAAATAGGTTGTGGTGAAATTTGAATTCAAAACCTTTTGTTTGAATGACTCGGTTATCAATATGATGCCAAATTCGAATCTCATCACCGTCCTTATATAAAATAGATTAAGATTCACATGCTGGAATTCACAATAAGATTATACCATCTACACCTAAGGAACGTAATAGAAATATTAAATTTTTAATCTCTCTTTTATACGAATTTAAAATTTTTGATCATATAAAAAATTAAATTTTTAGACGAGGTGATCGTATTTTATGATGATCAAAAGAAGTGATAACATTTGAGCAAGTATTTGAATCCTACACAATTGTGATCCCAATTATCATTTGACCTTCATACATAATCCATAGAGAATGATAAAAAAATGGGTATGCCCAACACAAGATCCATCTAAAAAACAAGCACCATTAATACTATACTTTTACCAAGTTCGTAGTAGTTTATTAACAAGCTTCACATAACGATACAAGAGGCCTTGAGGGCCTGGCTTTGACAGGCCTGATTGGAGTGCCCATCTATTTGCTAACAAAACCACACATTATGATTATGTCCATCCATCCTTTCAATTAGGAATTAGGACTCCTACCTTCCCAATATAGAGATTTTTACCTGTAAGGAGTTGAATTTTCATGGCCTCGATTTCAATATAATCTTTCCTCCATGACTGAGAAACTGGCCATTGGTCATTTCTAGCATTTGTTTCTCAGCAGTTGCGACATCCGTGTTTCTCTCCAAACTAATGCCGTTACAGATGACAATAAGCACCATTTCACTTGATGTCAGCTCTACTTATAGACTTGAACATATTCATTATAAACAACCACAGCCACAGCCACTGACAATCTCATGGTTAATGTTATTGCTATCAAACAAAACAACCACATAAACAATCAAAATGAGATTAATATCGAAGTGCCAGTCGGGAAGGAACCAAAAACAGAGAAAAGAAAGCCAGCTCTGCTTTAACTTCCATTTTATGCAAATTTGCAAAGCAATTTGAACGAAAATATACAGCAGATGGAAAGCAGTGCAATCTACTCGGGATATAAAACAAAAGAAACTCATCAACAAAGTTGATCATTCACCCTTCACAAAGGGAATATACAGCAGACAAAGCATAAACAGAAAGAAAGACCTCAAAAAAAGAACATCATCCCTCACAAGGCACAAATCCATATCCATCATAATCATTCCACCAGCTCCAAGAAAGCCAGCCTCTCCATATCATCTGCTCAAGAAGTCTTCTCCACATCTGCATTGTTTGATAGCATAATAAATTAGTTCTCAAGAAGGCATCAAATATGATGTTCATTGCATACATTTCAAAGAAGCTGTCTTCCCCACTCAAGTCTCTGAGGTCAGGATACCTCTGCAACCAAACAAAGAAGAAAAAAACAGTAAAAAGAATAGATAAATGAATGAATTCCTGCTTAATAGTCGATAGATAAGAGCTATGCAGTAAATGTTGTCATTAGAACATAAATTTCTTCAAGAAAATGAGCGTGATAAGACTTTATTGCAGAGTTGCCTAAGGAGGTTCATAAGCAAGAAAAAAATTTGTGCTGCAGAACATGTACAATAAGCAGTTTCAATCATCGTGAAGAAGGTATCTTTAACAATCTGACAACTAAAACACAAAATGTTTGACCTGAACTACAACAAATTTAGTATTCAAGTACAAATGGTTTTGGACCATTACCAATTCTTATCATATACCGGAAAACAAAGCATTTATGAGAATAAAAGATTCAAAATAAGCTTACTACTAGACAGATAAACATGTATATAATAGTTTAATGAATTAAATAAAGAGTTAAACAACCCAAGCATGCCCAAGCTCAATAAAGCTCATGATATGCATCAGGGGCCTTGGCAATCTTCAGTCCAATACACTCAAATTTCTCATATGATCAATGCCAAGTTCATTAGAGGCATAACTTAATGACACTCTTTTACTTAATCTGCTTCTCTTTCAATTCCATTTCAGATTTGTGACAGCTCAACCCCCGTTAAAATTTCACCATACTATTGCTAGACCTCTCATTTTTTGGTCAAATGTAAGAAAAACCAATTTCAGCCCTCTGTGTGTAAGTTTCAGGCATTGATTAAAAACCTTGTTGACCTCATTAACTGAATAGCTTCAACCCAGTCAGCATAAATAGAATGCAGAATGTTATCAGAAGCAAAGAGTGTAGTTTAAAACTCCTTGAATCAAATTATATTTGCATATGCCCATAAAAATCATGAAAGAATGCAGAGTGCAAGGTTTACAGTTCACATATTTTAACTGCTTCCCTTTTAATGTTAGATGCGGTCATAGGTATCACAGGTGACAATAATCATAGAAATACATTTCAGTAATGAGGATTGAGAGTTTGGAGAGAAAAGCATTAAAATGACTCCTAGTACCTACAAGCTATCCGGAATCGGCAGCAATTAAGATCTTCAGTCTCCTCTACCATAAGAATATTATTGAACTTCATGGGACATTGACTACAAATTATAGATTTCGCATGTCAACTTTCATAATCAGCAAGCTTAGATTATCTGAGTACTCAATTTTACATCATCTTTATCACAAGGTTAATTGAAGCAAAGAATTGGATCCATTCTTCCTTGGCTGCAAATTTGTAACTAAGGTCAAGTCCAGTAGGTGATCCTATATCATGAGGAATGCTTTAAGTATTTATGCTGAATGTTTCCAGCAGATTAGCCTTTTTGCAAGGTCAAAGTATCAACATATTTAACACAAAAATAAAAATCTTGATACTCCAAGGATGTGATATGCATGGCACCTGTTCACTAAAAAGTTTCCTTCAAATACGATAATCAGCAATGAAAAGACTTAAAAGCAACCTATGTAAAGACTTTAAAGAACCTACTCCCTTCCAGCAAAATTAGTGGTGTTCACACTTCCAACATAACTCAACCGAAATCGGAAATTCAAAATACGTACAGAAATCGAATCGAAAAAAATTCAGTTCGATATTCAGTTTTCATTTTTACAAAAATTCAGTATTTACGTTGGTTTCAGTTTACCTAATCGTACCGAATGCCGAATAATTATTCTTATATACTTTTATATTTAATTTTAACATACAAATTTCTATATTTATTTTATACTATTTTTTATATTTTAGTTATCAAAATAAAAATAAGAAGTAAAAAATACAATTACGTTTTTCAAAATTAATTTTTTATCTATTTTTTTTTAAAATATGTTAACCAAAATACCAAATCAAAATACTGAAAAAAAAAATTTGATAACAACCGAATTGGACTAATTAATTCGATATTCGGAACGGCATTTTGGCCTATCGAATTTCTATTCGATTTTATCAAATGAACGCCCCTAAGCATAATTACTCACAAATACACATATTTAGCTCTAACAACATTGCAGGCCCAATGTACATTTTAGCTCTCACCCCTTTAATATCTTTTTTCTTCAGCTGGCTTTTGTCAGTCCTGTTCATTACACATCAAAGACTAATTTTGGAAAACAGTCACGACTCAACAATACTATTTAATTACAGCAACTAATACTCAAAAACATTTTTTCACCACTTCCATGAGAATTCCTACCAATCACATTACTAAAACATTAGTAACAATTCATGACCATATATGCTGCCTTCAGATTGAGTAGCATGTAAAAGTGAATAATTTGCTGCAATTACCACTCAGAAAGTCATTTTCTCATAGTCTATTTAGCAATTCAAAACCACCACTAAATAAAATTTTCTTGAGCTACTTGGTTATTTTGGGTAAAAAGAATTTAAGAATTAGAATGACAACTGGCATGCCATTTCCCAACAGCATCTTGGTAGGAGATCACCTTACATATAGAGCATTACAACATCTTTTAGAAAATAGCAGCAGCTCTACTAAAATGTCACAAAAAGAGGTCGTAATAAGTAAGGTTCATATTGGGACTTAGAGAAAAAGGGCGGGTGGTGGTGGTGGTGGTGACTTGTGAGCTTAAACAGAACAGGTAGGAGAGGATTAAATTAAGCTCCAGCAACAGTGTCATAAATGCGTTAAGTTTGGGGGCAGCTATAAAATATTACGCTAGCACAATGATGTACTTCAATTATGGTTAACAAGAAACTTACCCTTTAATTCTAGTTGGACCGATCTAACCCAAATAACTGTCCAATTATTCAAAGTCAAGCTCGCTAATCCAACACTAAAAGGCAACATCCTCAAGCTCAGCCTCACGCTAGAAAATCACAAAAATATAACTCCAAATACTGCCAAAAGTCCATCCCACTTCCTCTGAAACCTATGTTGCATATTCCAGTTCCCTAGTGCCAATATCATTTACAATCTAAAGCCACCAACTTCTGATCATCACCACTAACTCACTCATAAAAGAAGCATTCAAACTCCAAAACAAAGCCTCATTTACTCCTTCCCATTACCTTATTCCTTCTAATCTACTGAAAAGTCGCAAACTTTCCTGTTATCATCCCTAATCCCCAAAAATCTAAGAATACTTTCTCACTTACTGTCGTCAAAATAACATTATAAACACGCCATTAAAAGCATTAATTAAAATCTCAAGTAATTACAATGCACAGATAGCAATCAAGCCAGACCTGCACTCTTAACGGTATCAAGTTATACATGCTCTTCTTCCTCGGGCACGGGATGAAGCCCCAAGGTGTCCTCATCCACAGACTTGCCCGGACCGCCACCACTTGCATCCGCGGAGGCCCCATCCTTCTCATCCGGGAACCTCACCACGACCACGGGGCAAACGCAGTGATGCACGCAATAATCACTCACACTCCCCAACCTCCCCTTACTCCTCCTCCTCGACGCTCCGAATCCTCTACTCCCCATGATCACGGCACTCAACCCTAGCCTCTCCACCTCCAAGCACAGCCTTTCCTTCATGTCATGATCATTCACAATATGGATCCTGAACGGAATGTTCGCCTCCACCAACGGCTGCGCCAAGTCGTTCGCTTTAGTTGTGGTGAAATTGTCAAAATCGTCTTCTAGTTTCTGCTGCGATTTCTCGTCGGTGGTGTCGACGGAGACATCGATGGCGCCCCAGTCAGCGCCGTATAAGACGGAGGTTGGGCGGACGTGGAGGAGGATGACGGCGTCTCCGGGGCGGAGGTAGTTTTGAACAGCCCATTCAACGGCGAATGCGCTCTCATCGCTAAGATCGACGGCGATGGCGATCTTGCGGTGGGCGCCGGCGGTGGGAGTTCCGGAAGGGAAGCGAGGGGAGGTTGGCTGGTGGAGGGTCGCCTCCGCTGGGCGGTGGTTTTCCCCCGGAGTTTTGTTACGTGATGCCATGCAATACAAAATGTATTAATCGAGCGTATAATTGGGATTATGAATTTGAGAGTTTAAGGAGAAGAGTGATTACTTGTCGGAACTGAATTTGTGGTTTTCGTAATTTGATTATTATCGTAATTTATTTGTTAAATTTTGCCGTGTCTAATAGTTTGTTTCTTTGGTGGCAGAACTCAGGAGTGGGGCGGCGCGGTGTGAATGAGCTCCGGGAGAAGAAAGGATAGAGATAGGTCACAGGGATCAGATGCTATTCGATGCACACAATTATTTTCACAAGTTGTATTTACATAGTCAACTTGGTAATTGTTACTATATTGTGGAGATGAAATTTTTATATTACTTCACTGCCTCCATATAGCATAATTTTGGGCAATTGAATCTGAGAGACTATAAGTGACAAGCAAGGTCTATTCTAAGATTCCTCAAAAAAAAAAAAAAAAAAAAACTTGGTTCTCCCTGCTATTTTTTATCCGATTTCATTTGATTTTGATCAATTTGATCGAGTTAATTAATTTTTAATTAATTTTGACATAATTTTTTATTTTTTACTTTCAATTAAATCGGACCTAATACTATAATTGATATAATATAAACACCTATTCTATTAATATACAAAAAAATATATATTAATATGATTATATAAATGAAAAATTAATCTCTATTTGATATATACATTCTATTGATCTAACATACATTTGATTGTGATAAGCATATTAGACTATAAGCGCATAAATATTAGCCATTTATCTCCTCAACTCAACATTGTAAAGGTTTAATTGAAGGAAAAGACAATAAGTTATGCTGAAGTCGAAAATTTAGGATTATTACAACTATGATTGTAGTAGGATTTAAGTCTTAGACCGCATGCAGGAATCAAACTTGGATTCGTTCTGTTTTGGAGTGATTTTTTAAAACATAAACGAGTTTTGGAAGTGATCTTGATTATGATATTTTGGTCATTCATGCTTCAAATTTGCTCCATTTAAATATTAACATATATATATATATATATGTTAACATTTTGTATTTATTTGATATATATAATATAATGTGTATATTATATTTATATTCATAAATAAAAATATAAAATTAATTAATAAATTTATACTTTGAATATATATAAAAGTAAAGAAACTATATCTAAAACAATAATATTTATAAATAAAACATGCATATACTTTTCTCATATTTAAAAAGAGTCATGATGATATTTCAAAAAAAATATTTTTATTTTCTTTCTTTAAATTATAAAACAAATAATGAATCCAACCCA
The DNA here is from genome assembly GCA_019321725.1 of Paulownia fortunei. NCBI lineage: Eukaryota > Viridiplantae > Streptophyta > Magnoliopsida > Lamiales > Paulowniaceae > Paulownia > Paulownia fortunei. The sequence continues at coordinate 16,469,590 of CM033120.1, forward strand.
ACCGCTTTTAAATTTGAGTGATCAAGTTTTGAATTGAAAATCTTGTCGGATCTCAACAATGCACACCCACTTCAATCCTATGCCATTCCATTCATTGATTAAAAAGGGCTAAAACCCGCTTCTATCCCAGTTGACTAATGACCTAAATCCCCCAAGACGGCATAAAAGGACAAGAACGCTTCTCTATCCCTTATGACCTCTTTGATGCAACAGCAAAACACAATTCCCAAATCCAAAATCAGCCCAGGCGATTAAATTCTAGGGTTTGTAAACCTCCCATATCTCTGCCCCTAATCCCCAATTGAATAAAATTTATAAATTGTTCGAGGATCTTGTATATAAAATTTAAGGAAAAAAAAAATGCCTCAGAGACACTCGAAGAACAACAATGATTTAGCATTCTTCACGTACGATGAGAAGCGGAAGCTAGGGTACGGCACGCAGAAAGAGAGGCTGGGCAAAGATTCTATCAAACCATTCGACGCATGTTGTCTCTGCTTGAACCTTTTATTGAACCCATGTCCTGCCTTAAGGGCCATGTTTTCTGTAAAGAATGCATTCTCGAATGTCTCTTAGCACAAAAGAAAGATATTCAAAGGTCCTTCCCTTCATTTATTTTTGTCTGTGTATTTGTTTTCAATATTAATTTTTTTGTAGCTTTACGTTGAATTTTTTATTGTTCGAAGGTGAGTAGACTTATATATATTTTTTATAATTTAGGCCTGATTAATGTAAGTCAGTTCAGTTGATTAATAGCGAAAATGATGTCTTGCTTGCTAATTTGTTAAAGGTGAACATCTTACAAGCAACGGGCTGACTGAGTGAATTATAAGTGCTTTGTGTTGTGCTCGTGAAGTGTCTTGAGTAAATGCAGGACGGATGATGTGGAGCTGGTGATCTGAGTTGTTAAAAGATCTCGATATTGTTTTGTACTGTTGATTGATAGTTTAAGCATGAATGAACTTCTTATGTGGTGAACATTGCATATCATGTTATATGCATTCTTTAAGTTTTTGGTTGCAAACACTACGCCGCATCTCATATGATATGTATTTTTTAAAATTTCATGGTGGCAAATACAATGGGCATTACGTTGTATAGTGTTCATTATTGGGCATGCTTTTTCTGAGGCCTAATACCTTGTCTAGGAAGAAAATTTTTGGTCGTGATCACAAAGCTGTCAGCTATTCCACTATTACCCACGAAACACGCAGCCAACCCAACTTTTAAAACACTTTCTGAGTGAGGCCTACCATCTGGGTCTAATTTTCTTTTGTTATATGTTGAGTTTCAATTTTTTCTTCATCAAAACAAAAGAGAGAAGAAAAAGGAAGGAATTGCAGAAGTTGAATAAGTCTCTTGAAGACGACTTTTTTTTTGGTTGGTTACTTTCTAGGCACTTTGTCCTTTTGTTGAGGTTGCTGATCAAATTTAAATCATACCTTAGCTTGCATGGTAAATTGGATCATCATTGTCAGCCTAAGTAGGCTCTGCATGGTATTGATCAGATTATCTATTACCTGTTAATAAAACTCTGACGTTCCATGCGTAAAAACAAGGTCTGTGCAAATTCTCTGTCTTCTTAGATACAAAAAAGAAGTCTGCACAAAAGGTCTAGTATGAGTCTGCCTTCCTTGTCAGTTTTTGGATGGGATCATTTGGATAAATAGATTAACAACCAGTTTGAAACACATCAACTCATGTTTTTGGTTTCAGAGCATCTTTTGTTTTCTTAGTTCTTGTACTGAAAGAGATTTATTTTTACCTGAAGAAAGCTGTCAGCCCATGCTGCTCAACAGAAGCAAGAAAAAGAAGAAGAGGAGGAGAGGGCAAAAGGCTAGAGAGCTTGATGCATTTGATCAGCAGAACCATGGGGCGGTACCACAGTACAATGATAAGAACTACAACAGAGACAAGACTGGTTTCCATGGGGCTAACAGTGTAAAGGCCACCTCATACGAAGAGGAAGCACTCCGTACAATGAAGGCATTTTGGCTGCCTTCTGCAACGCCCGAAGCTCTTAAAAAAGTGGAGTCCCCATCAACAGACACAATATGTCCTGAAGGGAAGGAAAAACTCAGGTTAAAGACACTTTTTGCTGTATGTTTCACAGAAGACACTAGTGAAAAGAAGAGATCAAGTTCTGTTGATAAGACCTATATCTGTCCTAGCTGCAAGGTCACGCTAACAAACACACTCTCACTTGTGGCCTTGAGTTCTTGTGGGCATGTTTTCTGCAAGAAGTGTGCAGATAAATTCATGGCTGTTGATAAGGTTTGTCTAGTCTGTGACAAACCATGTAAAGAGAGGAATCTTGTTAATTTGGCAAAGGGAGGAACTGGTTTTGCAGGTCATGGAGATCATCTTGAAGCAACAGATTTCAAACATTTAGGAAGTGGTGCAGGTCTTGGGCTTGTAAGACCTGCAACGAAGACTTGATCTTGAGATGCTACAGTTCCAGTTGGAGCTTCTATTGTATCCTCTGTTTTACGTTGTTCAGATTGGAATTCTTATCGACATTACATGAGCATGTGTAGTTTTTCATCATAATGTGTTAAAGACAAAAAATTGTAATGTATATGTGGTGATATAAAAGTTTCTTCTTTATTCAACCTGAAATTATGCAACTTACATTACAAAATTGATTTATTCTTTGGGAAATGTCCTCGATTCTAGGTTCCATTGTTCTCCCTGTTTCATAAGTTATATTCAGGTCATTGTCGTGGTTTGTGGGTGTGCAGAAAGCTCATCCATGTTAATCCATGATTGGCATGTTAACTATCTTTTCTGCAAATGCGCAGATCCTATTGCATGCATTATGCATACGATGCTGTGTAACTTCCTTAAGGTGATCCGTCGGCTCCTGTATATCAAACCCATCATTATTGCATGCGAAATCCTTTTATTACTTGTTTTTGTTTCTTATGTAAAACTGGATTTTAGATCAGGTTCACATCAACCAATGATATTTAGGATTCATGTGATCCAAACATTTGAAAGAATACTTTTCATCCCAGAAGAACAGAACTTAAATATGTTTGTAGCTTTGTGTTATATTGATGATGTTGATTTTCTTATCCTTCCCAAGGGTTTGTCAAGGTGAGAAATAATAGTATTAGTTACAAAATGCCTTTTAGCGTGTGGGTTTCTTGAATTGACTCATTATTATGGATATACACGCGAGGCCTATCTTATCTAAAATACCTGTCACTAACAGTCCTCCATAGTTGACCAGCCGAGGGCATCATATGCTATATAACAACAACAATTATGGACCAACAAGATGCACCAATAATGCAATAATTGGAACTCGCAAGTGGGTACATCAATATGGAAACCCATTCCCCTTCCTATTTTGGATTGTTGGAGTAAAATTAGATATATTGAGTTTCTAGCCTTGAGAGTTTGCCCTCTTAATAAAGAAGAGCTACTTTCTGTACCTTTTTATGTTTTCATGAATAAACAACAACTATACTTGGAAAACCTTGCTTTCTCTGGTTTATTTATGTGATCATTGGTTTTTTTCATCAGTAGTGGCCAAGCAGGGGTGGTACCAAATAAAGTTGTGAATTATATTATAATGTATATTGTAATATTTCGTCAATATGTTTAATAGTTTGTAAATTTATTTGAATTATGAAAATTTCCCATCTATACATATATAATCGCCCAAAATGAAAGGTCATTTACAAAAACTATATTTGAGATTTGATTTATTTTTAAAAAAATTCAGCTAATATTTCAAAATTTCAAATATCCATTTGAGATATTACAAACACCCTTGAGATTTATATTTGTTTTATATCCATTCAATAGATGTAATTTGTAAAATAAAAATAAATATGATGAAATATTTATAATTTCATAAATTTGCTCATATTTTTTTATAATTAAATCAAATCTTAAAAATAATTTTTGTAATTCTTGTTACATTTTTTAACCTTTAGATACGTACGAGGAAGTTACATCTTCTTGGACGGTGGCACTAAAATTCGCAATTTTTGACCGTTAACCCGTTTTGAATAACAAATAGAAAGAAAATTGGAAAAAATAAAGAAGAAAGGAAAAAACAGAGAAGCCTTTATTCACGTGCACACGTAGCATCGGCGGCTCCCTCAGTACCCGCTGCCCGCTGGCCTACCTCTGTATCAACCTCACGCCAACCAATACTCCTATTACCTTAACCTTCTCTCCTCTTTCCCTTTTTCCACGACACCATCTTCACCATTATTTTATACAAACGTATACCCCTCTCCTCTTCTCTCTCAAAATCTCAAGAAACAGATTACATTATCAGTTACATATAGTTGCGCTTAAAGGGCTTGGCTATACTGGTGAGAGGGGTCGTTACGAGAAAAAGAAGCGGCCCCTTTTGAATGATGGCTGCTGTGGGAAAGGGAGAAGGTGGAGCAGCGGCGACGGCGGATGAGGAGGAGAAGTTGTTGATGGAGGGGGAGACGGTGTTGGATTTTGACATGCTATGCTCAACGGTTGCCATGCAGGCACAGAAAGGTGGATGGGGCAAATTGAATGGGGAGAAGGAAGAAGAAAATCTTGTATCTGAATGTAATCAATATGGAGGGGGAGTGTTTAGAATGTGGGAAGGTGAGCTTGTTTATGACTGCTTGGCTGATCGACGGATAGCAATTCAGTCCACCTGGTATTACTTATTAGCTGCTTACTATGGTTTCTTCTGTAGTTGATAGAAAAAAGAAAAAGAAAACATCTTTTTTTTTATTGTGACTGCTGATTTTCGTTTATTTATTTGTTATGGGGTGCTGACTTTGAAGCTTTACATCTTTTTTTTTTTGGTTTCATTTTAGTGTTCTTAGTTTGATTTAGTTTCATCTGTGGTCACCATTACTCATTTGGAGTATAGATGTTGCAGAAATTTGTTCGAATTAATTGAGATACTTACTTGGTTATTAAAGATACTTGCACTCTCTGTTCTCTTATTAAGTTCTGCTATCTCTCTGCGACTTTGACTTACGCTGCTAAGTATCCATGTGCTTTAATGATGGGAGTTTAATTTTGAGCTAAAGAAGCTACTTTTTCATGCATTCAAATTGCTGTTGTGGTTTTGCGTAATTAGATTATCATGTATTGCAGTTGTCCATGTTATGGATTTGGGAAGAACATGAAACGAGCTGGATTTGGTTCTAGTTTTCTTCAGGTAAATACTCGTTCTTTCTTGGGAAGAATTTATGTTCACCTCAAGCTAGGCAATTCACTATAAATTCTTTTCTACTGGGCCTTATCTGGTTAAAGTTTCACTATAACCTCTTTGTGTTCGTTATAGCTGCTTTTTTTCTAGATCAAATTTATGTGTGTAATATTGCATGCTATACACTTCTAAATTACCTTAAGCAGAACTTCAGTGTCTTGAAGAAATTACATGGAATGTCTTTTCTTGGTCAGTCAATTGTTAACGAGTTTGAGCTAATCTTACTTTCAATTAAGTCAATGTCTCAACTGGTTTATAGATTCCAAGTGAGGAAAGTTGTGCCATGCTAGTTAAAGAAGTGAAAACTGTATGTATAGGCCTTGATGTCCATCCTTGTTTCATCTATATACATTAGCACTTTCTTGCGAGTTTCCTTTATTACTGAATCTCATAAGTTCAACATATGGATTGTGCAGGGATCCATTTACTTGATTCTTGTCATCGTTGCCATGTCCAACCTACTAGCATACATAATCACTGCGAGACGCTGCCTTTTATATTTGGCTATTGCTTTCACTGTCTCAGCTGGAATATATGTGGGGTATTACCGGACACAGATTAGGAAAAAGTTCAAAATACAAGTAAGAATTCCACTTTTAGTGCTGTTACGAATTATGGAATTTTAATGCAATGGGAGATGAGCTGAGGTGTGTTGCCAACCATGTATAAATCCGTTGCTGATTTACAGCTGTGCAAAGCCCTCCCCGCCCCTCAACGCAAAAATGTAAAAAAAGGAAACAATAGAACTTTGCTCCCGCACTGTTGTTTTAGGTGTTGGTAATCGACAGTGATCTTTTCTGTCAATTATTGGGGAAATTTGGTGCATCGTTGATCTACTTGATTGATTGGTTGTAAAACCTTTTTGTGTACTTTTGTGGGGTTTGGGGGGTTGGGAAATGCTAACTGGGGTGGGGTGTATGAGGCTTCAGGGGGGCAGGAATGTGGGAGGTAAGGAAAGGTAAAACAGTGGCTACACTTAATTGCATGGTCAATGAGATATATGTTAGTTTGATGACTTGTAGGGAGTTTTTGATTTTTTGGTAAAACGTCGAAGATTTTGTTACAGTCAATGCTCAATGGATGTGCTTGTAGAATGACAACACGATACCATTTCGAACTTTATACAGAAGGGTTTGCCATGCCAGCTTCTTCTACCTATACAGTAGCAATCTCATAAAGCACTACCAGCAGTAGAAAAGAAATAAAATTTGTTTAACCTTATTACCAAAGCTTTTGTGATATGTTATTTGAATAAGCAAGTGTTCACTTGGTTTCATTATAGTTCTTTATGAACTCTTTTCCTTTCTTTCTGTCATTTATCCTCAATTGTTCTAATTTATCCATTTTTGGAGTTTTGCATCATCAACCATAATTTTGTTGAATGGCTCTTTGTTCAATGAAGGAAATGATTAAAATGCAATTGAGAGGTATTATTAGGTTGTATTTTAGCTTTCAGCTGATGCAATTGATTCTTCATTCTGCTCCTCTCCATTGACAGTATTTATTTGAGCATTCAACCATCTTTGATACACCTCCATTTTCACCGAGTTTTTGACCCTTTAAATTTAGTTAAAATAATTAAACAGCTTCATGGAACATGTTTGATTATCCTTCTAGAGTAGAAAATTTTGGTAGCATTCTTTTGTTGTAATATATAGCTTGCCATACGTTTTATGGGCATTCTTTACTTGTACCTTCTCCCCATGTGTCATTTTATTTTTGACAAGTAATGCGACTTGCTTGCTTATGCAGGGTAGTGAGAGTTCTTTCGATGACTGTGTTTACCATCTTATTTGTCCATGCTGCACCTTATGTCAGGTCTGTCCTCTTGTTAATTCATTTCACATTTTAGGTGTGCCCAAAATATTCTGTAGCAGAACTGCACACTCCTTCCCCACCCCACCCTAGCTATCACAATTCACTAATGAGGCAAACTGAAAAAATGTAAAATGAAATACAAAAATAAAAAAGTTCTTTCTTAATTTTTGTGACTTAGAAATTCATAGTCTTGTTCCTAATTCTTCTGTGATATATCTGACTGGAGCAGGAATCTAGAACATTGGAGATGAACAATGTCCAAGACGGCATCTGGCATGGCAGAGGGGATACCATATGCATTGGAAGCTTTTCTGAGGATAACAAAGCATTCTCGGAGTTAAGACCACCTTTTGTTGCATCAACAAAGTCTCCTGAATTCCTTAGCATGCTTAAAAACTGAAATAGCAGCTTTCATTTATCGACTTCTGTGGTAGGCAATTCTTCTCCTTTGGTCCCCTCCACCCGAGTGAGGTCTAGTGTTTAGGGTGCAAATATACTGAGTTCAGAGTGCGAAGGGATCTTCCTTAAGTCGCTTTGATCATGTGCTGAATCGGAGAATATGCTGCTTGGTCATGGAGCATTTCATCTTCCAATTTTAACTGGGGTGGCTAAATGTTGTTCAAAGTACGTTCTCATGGAAGATAATTGCAGTTCCACTTGCAGCAGAAATTCTTTATTGTATCAAGTCTAGTGCTGCTTAGCGTGGGTCAATCTATGTAGATTGTACACTAGTTTTGTAAATGCATGTAGCACTTTAGAACAAGACGCAATTAACCCTTTATTGATCAGAGGATGGAAATGTATTTGTTAGGTAACCGTGAGATTCTGATACCATATGCTGAAGACTGTTTGTCGCAGTGACAGCATTTTTCTTCATCGTTGAGTACTAACAGAGAATTTTTCCAACACTGTAAAAAGAACACCGATTTAATGGGATCTATTTTCTTAGGCTTTTGTACCACTTCTTCCAGTTTATGGAGATAAAACAAGAATGTCGAAACACTCGTGGAGAAGGAAAGATGCTTTCTGCAGTAGGCCCCGTGATATCCATGGCCTGAAACTTTCAAGGTAACAGTTTATTTTGAATTTCAGTGTCTTGCTATTCTTCTTTGAGATATTCATTGACTTGTCTTTTCAATTTTGAACTTATACCTTCAAGCTTGATTAGTACTCTTAACTCATATAATACACTACTTGGGAAAAATCAGGCAGAACACGGCTTTAATAAGAATTGTTGCATCAAACATCCCCCATTTTGCTCACCTACAGAAGCAAAAAGCATTTGCATATACGCTTGCTTGCTTGATGCAACTTTTAGTTTTGCCATTTAAGACTGGAGACAGATATCCAAGCTCATTAGACAGAAATCCAAGTGTCAGAAGCATCGTTTTCATTATTTTAACGTATTCTAAAAGAAATATAATTTAGCGTCTTATATAAGCTTGTAAAAATGAGTGTAACTGTTTTTTTTTTATAATCTTAACCAAACACAGCCGTTTCAAAATAACCACTTTTACTCTTGTACTAAATCCACATTAAAATAAGGGCCTTAGTCGTCTGGTTTTATATCCTTCTCGCAAAGATTCATATCAACTCTAATAAATGGATTAATATGCATAGATGGGAACACTCCTTTTATGCTGCCTATGATATTCAACAAATTTTAGGGGAGAAATGAATTGCTCCAACGGTGTCTCATTCCAATAGAACCCCCTTGACCAGAATGATGCTGGTGTAGGAAAATCTCATTTTCTGAAGTAATTGCTACGGCAGTTTAATGCCTGGCTACTACTACCTTGACTGCAGAACTCAAGAGTGGATGGCCCTTCAGTTGCAGTAGGAAAACCTGGCTTTGAAAATGAATACAAGTTTGCGGCTTCAGGTTAATGAATCAAACCACAATGGAGATGGCCTGTAACGGAAAACGAAACAACCTTTAGGTGTTTTCTTCTCAAATATTGCCCATCATTTGTTAGAAAATCCTAATGCAATGCTCAACTCAATTGTCTTGCATGTTTCTTGCCTATGAGACTCACAGTGCACCTCACGAAGAGATACATGGACGCATGGGCATTAACACTAGTGAAAAACCATCTTAATCTAAAAGCCAATAGGATCACACTCCTCAACATGTAGTATTGCACATAGAAACTGATAACTGTAAAAACCAGAATAGTTATTTTCAGAAATACAAGACCAACCAAATGAGGGGTACTAGATATAATGGTCCACACTCCACCCTACAAACGAAGAAAAATGGGGCGATTCAATAGTCTACAGAAGATATTGGTCCAACCTAAAATGAAGAAAAAAAGTGGGCATCAGAGAATCTTAACTTCCATGCGATGGTAGCATGACAAACCAAAAAGTCTTGTTATCAAATTTGTGTGCTCCATGGGCAAAACAATCCAACTTATTAGATAGAACACAGTGAAAAGCTGTGGGAACTGGGAAGGGATGACTACCTACCAGTCCCATTTTACTGGAAGACACCCCAAATAATTTTGGCAAATAAGAGTGAGCTCATATTACTTTGACAATAAGGTGGCCTCAAAGTTCTTACACAAATATCATACTTTGTGCTGACAGCATGAGGCCCAGGGGCAGAAGTTTTCTCCCAATACAGGAAGCAACCAGAGCCTCTATTATTTTTCCCCTATTGATTTCAATATCAGAAACAAATTACATGCATGAATCTGCTCCCAAGCAAAATGAGGAAGCCTAGTCACATTACGAATGCATTCAAGATCAGAACTTTTCAATATAAAACTTAGTGCCTGTAAAGCCAATATAAGGTATTGCATTCCAACAAAGGTTATCCAATTCATTCATTCACTAAAAGCTTCAAAGCTTACATCATAAGCTTCATTGATAAAAGAGACCATCTTTTTAAGCCCCTAAATTCTAGATAACACCCAGAACTAAGCTACAAAAGAAAAATTAATGTAGCCATCAATCTATTTAAGCAGTATCCTTATCCTTGTTCGCATAATTCAGTAGTATACCTCAACCAAGGTACCAGTGCAGCAAACCACTTGCTTTCCAGCCCCCATATTGACATCTAATCTGCCTCTGTACATTACATTATCAGACGATCAGCTGCAACTTAGTACAACAACAATATACAATTGAAAAAGAAACTTGAGAAACTGTGGCACTCCATAACGAACAAATGCAATCATGAAGCATCAAACATGCACGAGCACATTCATACACACATATGCAGGGCAGGCAGATCACAGATGCACTCACAAAGCCCTTATACCTACAGCCTGTCTTCATCTACAGTATCATATTTATCTCTGCAAGAGTACATTTCCATATTGCCATCCTCCAAATCCGCCCAGATTAATCAATCTTTCTTTAAATAAGATTTGGAATTGACAAAAATTCATAGTATACAACAATTCTAAAGCATGCATGCAACAACTTCAATTATATCAAGAAACCGAGAAAACGAAAAGAAGGCTATACCAGAGCATCATGACCCGATACGAGTCAGCTGCAACCCCAACCAAATATAATCCAGGAAATACACTCTGTCAGAAAAGAAAAAAAAAATATTAAAAATAAATCACGTATAGAAACCCAAAAGCAAGAATAATTCTCATTTTCTTCTAAATCAAATCACACCCCTCCCCCCACCAACCACCACCCCCCAAAAAAAAGCCCACATACATCGAGTTGTTTCTGTACGTTCTTAGGCCATTTTCTTGGCCTGCGGGCGGGCTTGCCGCCTGTCAAAGCATAAACATCCTCCTCGATTTCTTCCCTCGACAGAGAAATCCAAACCCTCCTCTTCGCTTTCCTCTCAACTCCACCATTCTGCTGCCCTCCTTCCAGCAAGCCCCTGAGCCTCTGTGACTTTACCCCGTTACTGTTGCTATTGATTTTGTTATCATTATTCTCAGCACCTGTTTCTTTCTTGGAAGTTGACGCCGCTTTGATGACCTCCTTCCTTGGTCGCAAGTTCCACAGCTTGGCCTCCCCATTCTCCTCCTCTACCGCCGCCGAAACAGAGCCGTTTCGCGACGAACTGGTGGGCGGTTGGTGGTTGGGGTTTGTGGGTCGGGTCTCTGGGTCGGAGTCAGGCTCTGGGCAGCGGTGGCGATGTTGATCAGGGGAGTCTCGGCGGCGGAAGCGGTGGGGTGGGTACTGGAGCCATCAGCGGTGGAGGAATTCTTGTGGGCCCATTTGAGGTGGGGCAAAGAGAAGTTGTGCAATGGTTGCGATTTCATCGGTGGAGCCGCCATCAGAACGACCGCATGAATAGTGAATACCCTTTTTTTTTTTTGGTCTTTTATTTTATTTTATTTTTCCTGTAAGAATTATGAAAAGTTTGAAAAGAGTCGAGGACGGTTTGTGGCGGAGGCAAGCAGCGAATGGGCAATGAAACAGAGGAGTTGAAGTAGAAAGGTTCAGAGCCTCAGAGGCAGAGGGCACCGCACTATGTATATGATGTGTGTATGTAATATGCCTTCAGCATGTACGAAGCTAGGTGTTTGTTTTTTATAGGGTGTGTTTGGTTGAGAGGGAAAAGTGATGGTTGATGGAACTTGGAACTAGCTTTTGATTATTATTATTTTATTTTTTTGCTAGCTTTGATTTATGTTAAATATATTAGTTGCAAATTAATTATTTCAGAAAAAGAATTTAGCAAGAAATTGAAATATTGGTAAGGGTCTGTTTGGAAACTCTTGTTGCGGGATCTGATTAAATTTGATCCAAAAATATATAACCTAAGTAGATAAAACAAGAATCTGTTTGCAGTAGTTTGTATTGGATCTTAGTTGGACTTGTCTAAATGATATAATTTATGCAAGTGAAAGAATTTTAAAAAGCAATGTTTTCAAAATTGACTTGAAACGTTAGGTCGACCGCGAATATGGACTAAAAAAGGAAACAAAACAAAAAGACAAAATTTACTTAAACAAAATTTCTCCATCTTTTTTGCTTTTTTAACCTAAAAATCTAATATCTATACATAGTTTATATATGGTTTCGAAAAGAGACAAATTTAATGCAACTATATAACGAAAAGATACGCCACTTGGAGCTCCGGCAGACATATGGGCTTTGCTATATGGTTGTATTTGATTAACATTTGGAAGGACCAAAGAATTTCTGAGGTTGGCCATTTTATATGGGTTATGGGCTTTGTCTAGCAATCCATCAACATTATTTGGATATTATATGTGGTCTCCTTAGAAAAAGTAAATGTAAGAGCTACCAACAACAGCAGTATGTAACGTTAAATTAAGCCTCAAAATATTAGTGCTAAGAATTTCTAGAAAATGAATCCATGCAACAATCAACATACCCTTGCGAGGAATATTCAAGTTTTAGGGTTATTTGTTGAGTTAGAGAGTATTTTTATAAATTTATTTAAAATATCTTATAAACTCCTACATATTTTAGATTTTATTTTAAAAATAAATTATTAAAATATTTGGATAGAATAAGATTTTATAATTTTAAAATGTTAATAATGATAATTTTATTATTAAAACTGTCAAAATTGAAAGAGTTTGTTAAAATAAATCTTATTTTAAAAATAAATTGGGATATAGGTATTTTTTTGTAAGAGTTTATAAGTTTTTAAATAATTTTTTTTTTATCTTATATCAAACTCTTCAAAACATCTTAAAACTTATAAAATATTTTGAAAAATTTATAACCTCATTCAAACACCCTCTTATTTTTTTCAAATGCAAAAAAGTGAATTTTCACCAATAAAACATAAAATTATTTGTGGCATATCATTTAGTCCCAATTACTTTTTCCCAAACTTGTAACAAGACTATAATGCATTTACAACAAATAAATATTCATACTTTTCATGAAATCGAACCCAACATTTTATAATCTTGACATGTCAACATTACCATTGTGCTCTGTCACATCAACAAAATTGCAATCCGTTATCTCCACAACTCCAAATTCTAGGTTGTCGATTCCCTTGAATTAATGAGAAACAAAACGCAAATAAAGAATGTCCATACAAAGGCACAAACAAAAAATCTATATTCTATCCATACAGCTTTATTTCTATGTACACTTTTCTCCACATAAATGCATCAGCAAAATGTAAAAATTCTCACAAGGTTTGTGTATAACAAAGCCTACTTACAAATTACCACAATCCAAATAAAAGATACATAACATTTTAATGTCCCATAAAAAAAATGTTTATCAGACAATCAAATACTCACATTTACCTTTTTTTTTTTTCAATCATTTCATATACCTGTATTTAGAATAGCTGCAGAAGTGGTTTAACATATCCAACAATTTCTCAAGATCCTTGGGAGACCCGACCCGACATCACATCTGGACCAGATCCCTGCATTTCCTCCCCTCCGGAAATCATCATACCCGGATAAGAACCAGGAACAACGGCCATGTTTCTCGCCCCATAATACAAAGCCTGACTTGCATTATCGGTGATAATTCTAGCAGGCATTTCATATGGTCTCACACCTGCTCCATATACTTGATTGACACCTGCAAACCCGATGGGTACTTGACTCGGTGCGATCGGGTATGGCTGAACAAACTGTGCCCGGATCTGAACAGGTTGAACGGAAGCGTTCCCGGCTTGAACATGACTACCAGGAACGTAATATACTGCAGGCATGGACTGTACAGCTGGGTTCGGGTAATGCCACATCGGACCACCCGAATACCCTGTTGCTTGAGGAACCATTTTCTCGTTTACCATTTCACTCTCCACCACTTGAACCGTGTTAACGGGTTTGGTTTTTACGGGCGGAAGATCCGGAATTACATGCAGGCTAGGCGGCGCCAGCGATGATGATGTGGAGCAGAACGGTGATGAGACAATTGGAGCGGGCGAACCCGGGTCGGATATTGATATGTTGTCGTTCAGAATGTTCTTATTTTTTATCTTGGTACCTTCTTTCAGAGCATCATCTGAATTATCCAACCCGAATAAATAATCCGGTACTTCAGACACAATAGACGACACCTCGGACCGGCCGCGCTCAAGAACCGGCCCCGCAGCTTGCCCGCCGTTAAGAGCGTCAACAAACCAGTTCTCACGCTTAGCCGAGCCATCAAGGAGTGAGTTAATACTACTGGGCCTGGAGTCATTATTATCAGTCGGGAAAAGAAAGAGCCTCAGCCGAGCCGATTTCTGGCCCAGACTGAGCCGATCGTATTCTTCCATCATGTTTTCAACGTCTTCATCAGCCGTGACAGTGATAAGCGCGTCCAGGTCTTCGTTGGGGAGCTGGTACTTTATGCTTATGTTGGTTGTACCAGAGAGCTTGGATAGTTTGGAGAGGAGAGAGGAGAAGTTGGTGTGACGGTGGACGGCGACGATACGGGTGTCTCCACCGACGTAGCGGAGCTGGTTGTCGTGTGGGCGGGGGAGGATTTTGCCACCGAAGCTGCACATGAAACGGATTCGCGGTTGCAGAGCGGATGCGTCGTCGTCATGGAGGTTGTGGTGGTCGGAGCGTGGCGTCGACGCGACTGAGTCGGCGTGGCCTGAGTCCAGCTCGTTGACTGGAACAGGATGGTGTGAGGCCATAAATCAATCACTAATTTCTGCAACTGGTACTAGAAAGGAAGGGTTAGGCCTTAGTCTGTATCTATATTCGCGAGTAGATACAACAGTTGTCAAGAATATGGAATAGTGGAGGAGGATATGAAAGAACAATTGTTAGCGTACGAAATTGTGAAGAATGTCTTCAGTGGTGGGAAATTTTAAAATGGCTTTGGCTGAGATGCATTCAGTATCACAGACGAAATCCTTCTACTAGACACTAATATTGTTTTCTTTTTTTCTTTTTTTTTTTGGATGAAAAAAGAAAGGAATCAAAACATAGACAGTTTAGCATACGTCGCAGGCAAAAAAAAAATTGTACTGTAGTAGGTACTGCGTGGATCCACATAATGAAGTGGTCCAAATTGGGCCGACATTAATAATGATATCAATAATTGATTAACATTCAACTAATTACCTAACGATGAGGCTTCATTGTTTACCAGACGAAGAAAGTTGTTGAGACATATTATTTTTTGGCAGCAAGTTGAACAACCTATGCACCAATAAGAACTACTATTACACTTTCATAAATATGTTTGGATAGTAATCAACTATTCGCTTTTTTTTCATTTTTTTTTTTGGGTATTATGCATGTATAGAGCCAAATAATAGAGTATTACAAGAGAAATATATTGCAATTAAGTCAACTGGGAAATTATTAGTGGGAAACATGATTGATAAGCAATGAGGTAGTAGCAGGGAGAATAATAATTCAAAATTAACTCAAGTACATTAAAAAGTTAATTTATGTCACTCTCACCCACCATTTAGTATATTTTATCAAATGAAGAATTATAACTAATCCTAATCTGACAAACCATCAAAAGTACTAATAGCATCTCATAATTAGTACAAAAATCATTGGATTAGTTTTTAGTCTTTACTAATGGTGCCTTTGTTTTAGTTTTGGTGGAATAAGACCACAGATTATGAGAGGTTGGATCCATTCTCCAACTTGTATATATGTAATGAAATGAGTGGCATGGATCCAATGTCTGGTAAAAAATTGAATATTTGATAAATTGAATAATTCACTTCAGGACAATCATTCATTTGGCTAACTGATAATAAATATGATTCAAACAGGCAGAAAAAAAGTGAGCAGTGGCAAAAAAATCGAATATGCATCCAAAAGAAAAAAAAGAATGTGAGGATTCTTCCTTTTCTTGAAGACAGCAATTGGAAATTTAGGCTTCTGTTTTCCTTTTTATATTTTTCAAGTGTGATGTTATGTTGCAATTACAAATTAACCCTTTTTTATTGCTCCTGGAAAGGGATAAATCTACTCAACTAGTGTAATATATGGATAACCGAAAATTAAATAAAAAGTAATTCAGGAATAGAACAATGGCAAAACTTGAACATCCTCCCCACCCACACACACACACACACAAAAAAAAAAAAAAAAAGAAAAAAAAAACAATTTTTTGATTAACAGACAATTGTAAAAGAAAAATAAACTGCATGCCATGAGGTCACAAAGAGCTGAAATTTAAGGGGGAAAACAATAAACTTACAGCTTAATTGAATGCTCTGGACAGGGCCTGGAACTTGATCAAGTCTTCAGTTATTTAAAAAAAGACATTTAGTTTTCTTCAATAAAAGCCGAAAAGAAAGAAATTCTGGAGCAGCTTGGGCGGAGGAGTAGAGAGAAAGAGCAAAGTTTGGTAGGTTGTGATGGTGGAGGGTGGTGGGGGACTGGAATTTTGGAGCAGAGGTGGTGGGCCTGGTGGCGAGTGGTGGCGGTGGTGGTGGGACTAAAGAAAGCTAAGGCCAAAGCTTTAAAGCTACTGTGGGGCCCAACTGTCCTAATCTTTGCTCTTTCTCAACGACGTGGCGTCCAATTGTCTTTTGTCTTGCTTTAAATAAAAAAATCTGATTCATTTGGAAAGTGAAAGGGTTGTAAGGGATAGAAATTTCACGTGTTTGTTTATAAGGTCGTCCGCCTCTATGATAAATATATATTAAATATATAAAATATTTTTTAAATATATATTAATATGTATATATAAAATAAAATACAAAATAAAATATTTGAATTATTATGTTCAACTTATTGCTGGAGTTTGATTCATATCTTCAATTACTTAAGTCTTAACTCATAAACACCCAAAATTTATCAAAACAAAAAACTAATTTTTGAGTTACCTTACAACGTAGTAAGAAAATGAACTAAAAATAACTAACGGTCCATTATATGAAATAAGAGTTGTCACCACTTTATCATCTAATCAATTATATTTCATTTAGTCTCAAGTTCAATCCCGAAATATCTTTCTAGATATTCTTCAAAGCACCTGCTAAAATCCAAATCTTATGTACTTTAATTTTTTATTTTTTTTTTATAATTCATGTATTGATGCTTAATTTGACTAATTTTATAAGTGGTTGATTTTTTTTTGGTTCGACCATTGAATAAATATTAACATAATAACAACTTATAAATATTTAAAGTAGATATTCGATATATTGACTTTTACTATAATACAGATATACACTCCATATGTAACCTAAATATAGTGATCGAGAGCTCACCACCAACGATCATATTCTCATGAAATCAAAGTGATGTTTAAGGTATTCGAACCACCAATTCTTTATAATATAATCGAAGCTAGCAAGTTTAACTTGAAATATATATTATATTTTAGATGACATCTTCACTTGCATCTTCTACTTGGAGTTTATCCTTGATTTATGCTTAAAATAGGACTAGTTGAATGTTTCTTCAAAAAAATAAAAAAAACTGAAAATTCACAAGAAGATTGTTATTATAGTTTACTTGTGTAGATGGGGATCGATATTTTTTGAAATATTATGTAAGGAATTAGAATGTTTTTTTTAACAAATATATGAATTAGAAAGCATTGGTCAAAACAAAAAGCCCAAAATAATACATTTTTGTTACCACAAGAGGTATTAAAGATTTGAGTGAATCCCGATTTCAAGTCTCACTGAGTTAATATGCAGGTCAAATTCAATGGCCGTTCACTCTAGATTCAATTATAGTACGTAAAATAATAGAAAGATAACAGCTTGGGGCCCATTTATGATTTAATTAGACAGATTTATTTGGGTCGAATTTGAATATTAACTTTGTAATATGAGTAATATCTATAATATATATATATATATGTTATATTTAATATATGAATGAATGTTAAATTTTTATTTTATAAAATAATAAATAATAAATTTATATTAAATATATATAAACATATAGCATTTACGTTACCAATGGAATTTAGTACGTTAGCATGATAGGAAAGGAAGCTCAATGTTTGATTCAAGAACTTAAATATTTCAAATTGATATTTTAACATTTTAATGTGCATTGAAATATGATTTTTCTGATCAAATTCATCTACAGAAAAATATCAAAATTAAAGTCTAATCCATATATATTAAAACAAGGAGTGTAGGTTAATTTTTATGCTTAACATAAGTGCATATTGAAATTATTAAGACTTAAGAGATAGACATCGTTTAAATCCCCAAGTCATTCAGTCTTTTTTTTTTTTTTAGGTAATGAAAAAATTAGCCTTTTTCATCATGTCAATATTAAGGTAGTTTTTGCCTATTTTCATCACCCCTCTCCTTTCTCCAATGTTTTCTTTTTCTTTCCCTCTTTTTTAGTTTTCTTTTTTAAAATCGTATTATTTCATGTTATTATTATTATTTTTGCTTATCATAGATAGTGAAATAATTAAAAAAAATATACACTATCATACACCTTAAAAATTTAAACAAGTGCAATGCACGTACATCACTAGTATATATAATTTTATTATTCATTTGTCAAATGATCTATAATCAATATGATTTGCAAGTATCCAATTCGAATAATTTCGGTTGCGATATATTTTATTTTTCAGTTCCATATATAACTTAGATTTTTCTTTCCAGAAATAATGAGAAAAAACTAAATGTCTAAATTCTAATCAAACGGAAGTCTTTTCTATTATTCTACTTTTTTTTTTTTTTTTTTGATTGGTTAGCTCAAATTTGGTAAATATAAAGATAGGAATATTTCCATTATCTCCAGTAGTTCCCGAAAATTCTCCAATTTTCATGCCTTAAAACCGCTTCCATCAATTTCTTCATATCCCATGCACCTTATAAGCTTTTCTCATTGCTCCCACAAGGTTGCAAACCAGCATGGGTAACTGAGGTTAGCTACATTTCTTTTGGTTTTTTCTATTCACTTTTTTAACAATGATTATTGATTGTTTTACAGTTTTGATATTCAACTCTTGTTTAATGTTATCTACTAAACGTTCTTATATTGATGATGGGCCATTCACAAATTTGTGAGCCTCTATTACAATGACAAATGATAATTTACTTTCAGACAGTGCAATACATATTATATATTATATTCGGTGTACTGTCTGTTTTAATGATTAGTTGGTTTATTTATATCAGTTTTTTATTTCTCTTTTTTTTTAATATATATATATATATATATATATATTATAACCATTGTGTACACGTTTGCTGGAGAGCATTCCCCTATGCATTGCCAACTAAAACGTGACGCAACAGACATCAGCTTCGCTTACAATAATAATTGTATATTTTATTTCCCATGGTATTTGTTATTCCATTTCTCAATAATCATAGTTTTGAACTAGGATATATTTTTTTATTTTTTGTACATATTTGCACTAATTTTACCTTGAGCAAGTTGAGTTGATCAATACTCAAGGTTAGTTCACTTTTCCTTTTAATTAATTCAACTTTTGCAACAAACAAAATAATCTTTAACTCAACTTTCCATTAAGCGGACCAAGTTTTTGACTTTAGAGTATTGGAATCTCTTAACAGCCCTACTTTAATTATTAAATAATATACAATTATGAGTGTATAAGTCTCTTCTTGTAATTTTCTAATTGGATTTCCTGCTAAAGATATGCCGTGATAACATCACTTTGACTTTGTTTCTTCAAAAAATCCAGTACCCTTTGGCAGTATACGCATATACATATATACATGGTCAAATAGTAACTCCGAAACTAACGCGGATTATAAATGGAAAGGAACCCTTAAAATAATAGTATATCTTTCCATCCTTGTGTGAATCAGCCACGTAAACTAATGTGAATTGAATATTATTAAAATGTAGGATGTCCAATCAATGCTTTCTTATTTCTCGTGCACAAAATCTCATCAAACTAACAATATCTATCTATCTATATATATATATATATATATATTTGGAAGAAAGTGATCTCCACATGGAAACTGGGAGATTCTTGAGGAAAGCTTTTTAAGATATTCAAGAGCTGCACCACGTTTTTCTGCTCTGAGAAGTCAATTATTTGTTCTTTTATTTCAAAGTGCGTGTGTGAATAGGTGGTGATGGTGTATCTATAAAGAATCTGGTGAAAGGCTGTGAATCTTTGGTTCAGATTTTGCAGTCAACACCAACTACTTTAGCAAAAGGTAAATCAATCCTTCTATCTTGATGAGGCCTCTCTTCTTTCTGTCATCTCATATAAATAAATTTCTCTGCAAAGTGCTCTGCCCACCTTCATTCTTGATAAGGGCCATCTTTTTCCAGTCACCTAACTCTGATTAATGTCTTTGCAAAGTGCTCTGCTTCATTGTTGATTCTGGGTTTATAACTTGGTGTCCTTAAAGTTAGTATTTTTTCTGTGTAATTATAATTATTGAGGTATTATTTCTTGCTTTGTGTTTTCAAGAGTTGGCAGTTACTCAAGATTTGATTTTTTATGTTTAACGAATGTATTCATACATTGATTTGTGTTATTATTGAAAATATCCTATGTTTTGTTTGATGAAAAAGTGGTTCTTTTCTGTATGAATTTGTAGTTGTCTCGTTTCTGTTTAAGCAAAGAATCGATTTAATGCTCGTCTTTCGAATTTATCTGTACTCTGCTTATTGAATGTTTGCCAATTTCAGTTTCTGTAGAGGAGCAATCATGAATAATGATGATTCAAGCGCAGTCTCAAGTCCCACCAGGCTTGAGGTTAGTGTAAATTGTTTTTTCCCCTGTAAGTTGGTTGCCCGCAGAAAATTGTTTGTGTTGTTTATGCATTTTTGTTTTCTTGATCAAACTTCAGGGAAAGTTTAAGGCAATTTTGGTTTGTTGGTTTCTTGGACTTGGATCTCTTGTCTCATGGAATAGTATGCTAACAATTGGAGATTACTACTATGAGTTGTTCCCGGTAAGCATATCCATACTACTTGATATCCTAGCTTTTGTATATTTGTTAAAATCGTTTATTTTTTTCTTGAATAATTTGTTATTTCTGTTCTTGAGTTCGGGTATACTGCAGCTGAGGAAGATATTAAGAGATTGTCACAAATTAGTTTATTATTAATATTGGTTAAGGGGTGAAATTGCTGGCTCTGCCCGGGGAAACAAATTTGTTGATCCTGGCACTGCATTCAAATTGATTTTGCACGTGTTGTTGATGAAATTTTCTGTTTTGAGTTCGGAATACGGAACATGTATGCTTAGCTGATTATCAAAACATGATACTAGTAGTTATTATCCTTCCTATTTCCGGAAAAAGATGCAATGAAAAAGTTGCCACATATATTCATGTTTTTTGAAGAAAAATTTCCACCCTACTATAAATGTTTCTCTTTAGCACCAATTTATTTAATTATAACCTGCTCAAAGCTTTAATCATTTATGGTATTTTCTCTTTCTTTACAGCATTACCATCCTGCCAGGGTACTTACCTTGTTTATCAACCATTTGCACTTGGAACAATGGCAATACTTGCTTATAAAGAGGCAAGGATTGATACAAGGAAGAGAAACTTGTTTGGGTATATCCTTTTCTGCTTAAGTACATTTGGACTTCTAGTGGTAAGTTCTCCTCTGAACCATTTTGTATTTATCTTTTTTTTTTCTTTTATAATTTTCCCTCACCAGGGCTCTATTGGCTATAATTGATCCCACTTGGATATCTGCTTTACCAGATAGATCTAGCCTCATCAGGGAAAGGAGGGATTGGAAATTATATTGGCATTTGTGTTTTTGTTGCTGCCTTTGGAGTTGCAGATGCCCATGTTCAAGGTGGAATGGTTGGAGATCTATCTTTCATGTGTCCTGAATTCATGCAGGTAAAATCTTTTTCCAATTGCATTTCATTTTCGCTTTTTGACAGAAATCAGATCAGTATGTTTACATTTGTGCTTGTCCGAACTTGCAGTCATTCTTTGCTGGTTTGGCTGCTTCCGGAGCTCTAACTTCTGGCTTGAGGCTAATGACAAAAGCAGCTTTTGATAAAACTGATCATGGTCTTCGTAAGGGAGTTAGTAAGTGACACTTCTCATTCTACGTGTAATCTCACTAGTGTTAAAAAATATTTGATAGTTACTTGATGTCTCCCCTGATTTAGCTGTTTAGCTATCATTTTCAGAACTCTGTCTACATCATCAAATGAAATGCTAGAACACCAGGAAATGCATCGTTGGTGTGCGACATCCTAACTTCTAAGTCCCCCTCACAATACCTGTTTATATAAGCAAACAGCTATAAAGGCCAGAATTATTAATGGATATCCATTTTATGCTATAGAATTAATTTGGTTCCCATAAAGTTACTATGTGGTTCTGGAGGCTCGTCACGTCAAACAGGCTTTCTGAGCCTGTGGCATGGCAAGGGAGCTAGTTGTTTGTTGCTCTTTGGAAATAGTCAAGCATCGTTGATGGTCATATGCTTATTATTACCCAATCTGTCCAGTGAATGAGCAGTTTCTCTTTGAGAGTATTTAGTTGACTTAGATGTTTTAAATTGTGGACAAGATTTTGTGTTCATTTACTTTCAGACGATAACATTTTTCTATTTTGTGATTCTGCAGTGTTGTTTCTTGCCATCTCAACATTCTGTGAATTTCTATGTATTTTCCTATATGCATATGTCTTCGGCAAACTACCTATTGTGAAGCACTTTCGTAAGAAGGCAGCTTCACAAGGGTCCAAAACAGTTTCTGCTGATCTTGCTGCTGCCGGGATCCAGACCACAGACAGTGAAAAAGTAAAATAGTTCATTATAATCCAGGAAGTTCAATTCATAGTAAATTGCTATTTCTATTTCAAACTTTAAAAATAGTGTTCATTATTATTGCAGGTCGATGATGCTAAACACGAGCGATTAAGCAACAAGCAGTTGTTAGTTCAGAATATTGATTATGCAATGGACCTTTACTTGATATATGTACTCACATTATCAATTTTCCCTGGATTCTTGTATGAAAACACTGGTACACACCAACTGGGATCTTGGTAAGTGATCGTAATAAGCGTAACTGTGATTGTCATTTATACCCAATATTCTTGTTTGCGTTGGATGAATGCTCTCTTGAAATTTCTTAGTGGAAGTACGACCTTGTGCAAGTATTATGCAGTTTCTAGGATGTGAAAATCTGTGGAAATGAAGTGTGATATGGTAATTTTTCATACTTGTTGCTTCCAAGCTCCAAGTAACCAGTCCCCATTACAAGAATCCGATTTTTCTGTGTTACGTAGTTGTTCATGCCCTTACCAGTGGTTGTCAATACACTTATTGCTTCATTGTCTTTGATTTTCTGTCCTTTTCTTTTACCAATACTTTTATGGCCTAAACTTTGATATCAGAAATCAAGTTGGCCACTACTTTATCTTAAAGATGTTTTTTCACTTGACTATTCAGTCTCTTTATCATTTTTTTTTTATCGTAAATATACACTTCATTGTTCTGCCAATTAATATATAATCTTTTCTTCCTAAGAATTGCCAGATTAATTGGTCTTAAATCCTTTCTGCATATGTAGGTATCCAGTTGTCCTCATAGCAATGTACAACGTGTGGGATCTCATAGCAAGATACATTCCTCTTATTAAATGCATTAGATTGGAATCTCGAAAGGGCCTCATGATTGCATCGTTGTTACGTTTCTTGTTCATTCCTTGTTTCTACTTCACGGCCAAGTATGGAGACCAGGGCTGGATGATAATGCTAATATCCTTTCTTGGACTAACAAACGGCTATCTCACAGTCTGTGTACTCACGGTGGCTCCCAAGGGGTATAAGGTGAGTTGAACAATCCACATCAAATACAGCGAGTTCCACACCATTTATTTTGGCTTTACCACCCCTAACGTGAATATGGCTTTGTACTTGTAGGCACCGGAGCAGAATGCATTGGGTAATTTGCTAGTAGTATTTCTTCTTGCTGGCATCTTTTCAGGTGTTTCTCTTGACTGGTTGTGGATCATCGGTAATGGGACGTTCTGAGAAACGACGTAGTTATTGGATCAAGAATAAGACTTGGTTATTGAAATTCCACGCCGGAGCTCATATGCAGTGGACACATGAGGTTTTAGGTTATACTCCACTGGTTTCAATTATTTTTCTGGCAATTCAGTCATAAGAACATCGTCTTGGTAATATTTTTTTTTATTTTTTTTTGTATATAATGATTCGATAATCATCCATCAAGTGGATAAATATTTGTATGTTGCTTTTCTTTCACCTTAATAAACGGAATAGAATTTGTGTTATGATAATATTATCTTCATGACTATTATTTTTCTGAATGAAACAGAAGATACTTAACAGTTTGTCCAAAAGCAAAATCATTGAAGATTATTTCAGATTGCTATAAGAATTGTATATCATGTTCCCAATTTAGACGATTTAAGAATGAAATGTTAAAGATAGTTGAATTTGGGCCAGACTTTTGAGGTTTGCCAAATATGTAATGAACCCAAGATGGGCACATCTTAAAGACCCACCCCCAACTTGTTGGAGTAAAACCAAGATCAGTCTGATAGTCCAGCAAGTGTCATGCGCATTGCGACTAATTTAATAGATTATAGTAAATATAATTAATAAATAATTAATTATCATATAATTATACGGTGACAATAAATTGCATGAAAATGCAATTGAAACGTAAGTTTTGAATTGAAAGCGCAAACTCCAATTGTATTTTTAATTTTTTTTATTTTATTTTAATAAAAGCGCAACTTAGTGTTGTGCTTTCTTTTATAATTGTAATTGTAGTAATAATAACATAATTAATAATCACGCAATTAATTTTTTTTGGATAATAATTACAGTATTGGATATATATATTATAATTTTTTAAAAAAATACAATAATAATAAAAAATACTAAAAATGGTCACCAGTGCCACAAGTATATCGGTGGCGTTGTCGTCTATCTTGACGTCTACCCTCAACAACAATAATAATATCAGTATTATTTGACTGATTTTGGGTCGGATCATTAATATATGTACTATAGTTTAAATTAAAGTTCGGCCGACCTGATGAAGTTGTGTAGATTGACTCTTCACGATCATGATACACGCTGTCTAAATGTGGAAATACAACAAGTAAGACAATAAACTCTCCACGTCCAAAATCATATTCTATTTACAATAAACTATTAAATTAGTACATGATATGATTTTGGATATGGAGAGTTTATTATCTCGTCTGTTGTATTTCCACATCTATACAGGAGAGAGTTTATTATCTCACTTGTTTCATTTCCACATCTAGACAACGTGTATCGTGATCGTAGAGAATCGATCTCCACAACTTCATCAGGTCGGCCGAATTTTAATTTAAACTATGATGCATATATTGATAATTCGATCCAAAATCCGTCAAATGATACTGATGCTGTTGTTGTTGTTGAGGGTGGACGTCGAGATAGACGACAGTGCCACCGATATACTTGTGGCACTAGTGGTCATTTTTAATATTTTTTATTATTCTTGTATTTTTCAAAAAAATTATAATGTATATATCCAATATTGTAATTGTTATTTAAAAAAATTAATTATATAATTATTACTAAAATTACACTTATAAAAGAAATCGCAACACTAAGTTGCGCTTCTATTAAAATAAAATAAAAGAAAATTGAAAGTCCAATTGGAGTTTGCACTTTTAATTTAAAGCGCAAACTTCAATTGCGTTTTCACGCAATTTATTAAAACTATCTAATTATACAATAATTAATTAATTATTAATTATATTTACTATAAATTATTAAATTAGTGGGCTTTGCATGCTTCGAGCTCCCTATGCTATACCATGCTTCCCTCCTCAACTTAAACCACAGAAGTTTAAGTTACTGTAGTGAATCCACACAAATATATTACCTTTTTATCACTTTTTTGAGGATGATCAATCAGAGGGCAACCATTACCACTGTAATTAGTCTATGGACATCAACGACAGGAAGAAGTATTTTCACCTTGTTTATTAAAACAAAGAAAAAGAAAAAAAAAATGTTATGTTTCATTGATCATATGCATATCAAGCATGTAAATTTGATCGTAAGAGACAATTAAAAACGAGTATTCATTCTCATGCATACAACGGCCAACAGGGCAGCTGACAAATTTGTAGAAATGGGAAACCAATTGAAGAAGCCTCAAATTTGGCGGGGACACGTCCCTCCAAATGGAAGTTCTGTGAATTGTAAATGAAGATGCGAGGGGAAGAACATTTCTGCATATATATCAGACATTTCTCATTGTTTTTCATCAAAGATCATCAGACAGCCTAGGAATGAACATAAACTACAACATTTGAAAAAACAATTGTGCAGCTTATTCTTCCTTGTTTTATGTACGTTTCGAAAAGCTTTTTGGGTTGCACTGACTCAGAAAGTTGTTTCCCTTGTACTTCCTACAAATTTTGGTTAGTTAATACATACATTTGGGTTCAAATCAGGCCATTTGAGCACTAACTCGAGGCTATGGTGACAGCCCTCATCAATAAGTGAAGAGATTACCGAGTTTTTGCTATATATTGAAGAATACAATGCTTACCACGATCACTTGATACTTGCAAAAAGAAAAAGCCTAAAAGAAGACACATGACGACCACAAAACTCACTGATCAACAGAAGAAATCAGTCAAACTGACACAATGAGAAACCTAAACAGCAGAAACAAGAAAAAAGATAATGATGGACTGACTATTTCATAAGAATGCTATTTTTGAGATCTACATATTGAGCAAAATCTGATCCAGAAAGGACTAATATATATGTAGACTAATCGAGTTTATAAATACAGAGAATAATGATTTAGAATGCTTTTTATCAGCTCCACATCTTGATCTAGCTATGCAATTAATCCTGTTCATTGGTGTATTAGTAACTTTGGACCACCTCTGCATAAAGCCCCACATAAAGAACAGAAATGTAAACTCTTGAGATTGCCAAGAAACAGTATTAATTCCATCACATAACAGAAAATTATATGAAAGAAAAAGTTTAATTTCCTGAAACCTTAGAACATTAATCTGTCATTGATCAGAAAGGCCCTTTTATGAAATTCAGACTATAAAGTCCTCATTTACTGTTTTCTGATCACAGATAAATAACAAGATCAAGAAAATTTTGTCTCTTTATTTCTTATTTCCCAAAAATGCACATTGGAATTGTATCAGTTCCAACTACACCATCAACAAATCAAATCTCTCTGTCATAAATAGCTACATAACTGCTGATCAGAAACACTTCCAAGAATCACTAAACACTACAAAGTGGAACACTATTAATTGCTATCAATAAAATTGCAAACCGATCAAAATCAAGAAAAAGATAGGCATATCAGATCAGCCCTGTTCAAAATTCCATTTCAATCAGCCTTGAATACCACAATATAGTACAAAAAATAAGTCTTTTTGCCGCAATGTTCATTTACAGAAGGGCACAACACATAATGCATCCTCTCTGAATTCCTTCAGGCACTCATACATACACCAACACACGAACAATATACGTATATTGCGCGTAGTTGCACATTCGGTGTGTGTATATATCTATACATACAGAAAGAGAATATAGAGATACTTAAAATTGAGAGCCAACAATTATTTAAGTGGCAGTGTCATTATATTCCACCTGTGACTATACCCTGAAGCGACCGATAGAGTGTAGGACTCTTTCCTTTCCTATCTCTACATCTCGTCTCTCAATAAATACACGCACTTCTGAAACCCTAGAATACTATAGCCTCACTCTCATTTTTCACAGAAAAAAAAAACTCATCTTTGATACAGAATTTCGGGAAAAATGCGAGGAAAGGATCCGCCGCCGGAGGAACTCCGTTGCAAGCGCACAGACGGCCGACAATGGCGGTGCAAACGGCAAGCGATGGACGGAAAAACGCTCTGCGATATTCACTATCTTCAAGGCAAACACCGTCAGCACAAGCAGAAAGTTCCAGACTCCTTGAAGCTCGAGAGAACTGTGACCAAGAAAAGGGAAAATAGTAATGGAGAAAGTAGTCGTAGGGTTTCGAAAATGACGAAAATGCCGGTGGCGGTGGCGGTGGCGGAGAAGAGGCGGCGGAGGTGTGTATCGGAGACGTTGGACGAGGCTTTGAAGCGGATGAAATTGAAGAGAGGTGATTTGCATTTGGAATTGATCAGAGTTTTTCTGAAGAGGCAGGTGGAGAAGAAGAAGGAGAAAGAGTTGAAGGAAAATGCTATTGGGGATGAGACAAGAGAGTTGCCTTATGGAGTTATGGCTATTTCTCAATCACCTTCGAGTTTGCAGAAATT
The DNA here is from genome assembly GCA_019321725.1 of Paulownia fortunei. Lineage (NCBI taxonomy): Eukaryota > Viridiplantae > Streptophyta > Magnoliopsida > Lamiales > Paulowniaceae > Paulownia > Paulownia fortunei. The sequence goes on from CM033120.1 coordinate 16,497,761, forward strand.
TCGTGGAAATGATGGTTTGGATGTGAAAATAGGGGTGGATTCATATGGTAATTCGTTTTTGCAGAGGCATTTTCGGTCAAAAAATATGGAACCACTCCCAATTGGTACAATGCAGGTTGTTTTCTTGCTTACCTGTAATTCTTTGCTTGATATACGCACTCTAAGGTGTTGTCCCTAAGTTGTTTATGCGTATCTGATTTTTGTTTCGAACTAGGTTGTTCCGTTTGCGGAGAATGTGAAGAAAAAGAAAATAAAGAAATGCCATTGGTGTAGGGAAACTAAATGTCGTTGCCTGATTAAGTGCTTGAGTTGCAGGAAACGCTTCTTTTGCGTGGAATGTATTAAAGAGAGGTCTGTTGTTCTTATCATTCTCTGGTAATAATTTTTGGAGATGTACCACTGGGAATGCATATTCCTCACTTCGAAACCTCAAATGAAATTAATTGTTTATCCGATGTTATATTATGTGTTTTCATGTGCTAAGTAGCTTAATAGAGCTTGTTTCATAAAATTCTATTCCTGATTTGTTTATTAGACATATTCAGTTAATTTAGCTGATTTTCAGTTGTGAAGTTAGGGGTCACTTTTGTTATGTGTGACTGTACTAAGAATCTGATTTAGGCTTTTGCAATCAAATGTAAGTGTACTTGTAATCTATTTCACCGTGACGACTGGAAGAATAAGTAAGTAGCGTTCTTATCTTAGAAGATACCTTTATAGCATGTTTATAACTTAATGATGAGTGAACTTATACTTATTCACTCTGAACAACAAATTTATTGGTTCCTCATGTGTGGGTGTGCAATCAATATTCCGGCATGATAGACAGTCAAAGAGGACAACAAAGTCCTTTTAAAGTTCCACAGCGTAAACTACTATATCAGGAATGATCAAAGTTGAGAATTTTTTAAGTTAAAAAAAAAAGGAAGATCTAATCACTAAAACATCTGAATTTGAGTTTCACAGCTAGAACTGGCCAATGAATTCATACTCTGCTATTGATATAAAATTATAGTCTCAGGTCAAACTAGCACTTATAAAATTTGAATTTCATTTAGGTATTTTGAGAAGCAAGAAGTGAAGGTTAAGTGTCCTGCCTGTCGTGGAAATTGTAGCTGTAAGCTCTGCATGAAACAGCAATTCAGGGCTAATAATCATAAGGTTTGGCATGGCACTGAATTTTGAATGATGGAGTTCTTGAATAAGCATTGGAGATTGACTTATCTGTTTTCTGCAACACTTCTTTCCAGGAATGTTATAGAGGTGGAAGGAAGCTGGATAGGAAACAATTACTTCACTATCTAATCTACATGCTTCTTCCTGTGCTGAAAAAAGTAAACCATGATCAGAGCATTGAGCTTGAAACAGAATCTAAGGTAACAGGTATGAGAGTACTTGAGCTCATCCTGTAATCACCGAGTTGGTTTCTTTATTTGATGATAACTCATGTTGTCTCAATGTTCTATTTGCAATAGGAAAAGATCAATCTGAAATTCAGATTCCACAGACTAAATTAGGCTTTCATACATCACAGTGCTGGTGAGTTTCGTTTGTTGCAATATACCTATGTGCTTAACGCAATCAAATGACTTTCTTTGTGACTGTTGCCTCTGGTGATTTGAATTATCGAGCAGCAACAATTGCAAAATTTCAATTGTGGACTACCATAGGACCTGCATGAACTGTTCGTATAATCTTTGCTTAAGTTGTTGCCGGGAGCTTTCTCGACATAGTTTACATGGAAGTTATAAGCTCAAAAGTTGCAAGAGAAGGAAAATCTATTCATCTGGTGATGAGCTACTATTTAAACAGAATATTTCAAGGCAAAATTCTGGTGGGCTACCTTGTCTGTCCATTATCTCGTTGCAAAACTGGGAAACTAGTGAAGATGGAAGAATCCCTTGCCCACCAACAGATATTGGAGGTTGTGGTGACTGCCTCCTCGATTTAAGATGTACATTTCCCTTTAACTGGACTAGAGATCTGGAAGTGAAAGCTGAAGAAATATTGTGCAGCTATCACTTCCCAGAAACTGCAGATGTTTCTCCATGCTGTTCACTGTGCAACGACATTGGTACTACCAATGGTGAATTTAAGCCGCATAGAGAATTTTCTAGGAGAATAGGTTTCAGTGACAACTATCTGTATTGTCCTACTGTAAAGGATCTTCATCAAGAAAACCTTGAGCATTTCCAGAGTCACTGGGGTAAGGGTCACCCTGTTATTGTTCGAAATGTGCTTCGGAGCACCACAGGTGTGTGCTGGGATCCAGTTATCATGTTTTGTTCATATATGGAGAATAAGATCTCTGAATCTTGTAATGACGAAGGCTTGAAAGCAACAAACTGCTTGGATTGGTGTGAGGTCCGTATTTTACTCTCTCTCTCTCTGTGATCCAGTCACGGAGCAATTATTGTAGCATTTTGATGATTCATATGAAGTCGATATTAACCTTTCAATTGAGGCAGTATTGATCATAGTGTTGCTATAGTTCATGCAGCATAGTAGTGAAAATGAGATTCACATCAGTTCTTGCGCACTATGTTTTTCTTTTCCTTGTTTCTGTCTTGTTCTTAGTTATACCCGCCCAAAAACATACGAGAAGAGGGTTTTATTTTTTTTTCCTTTAATAGGCAGAAATTTTCTATTCTGCAAATCTGGTGTTAAAATCATGAAATGCCCATTGGATTACTATATCAGGCCATTTGTGTCTGCCACATATTTCATTCAAATGAAAAACATTGTGTTGCAATATTTCAGTATCAATGAGATCTCCATTGTCGTCCTTTTCATTTTCCTCCTATTGGATTGCATGGTGATGAAATTTATTTAATTTGCGCTTTGTCTTCATATAAATGCAAGCAATTTGACATTGCAGGTAGAAATTGATCGGAAGCGGATATTCATGGGGTCACTGGAGAAGAGAACACATGCAAGTGTACAGCAAAAAGTTTTAAAATTCAAAGCTTGGCTTTCTTCCCATTTATTTCAAAAGCAGTTTCCAATCCATTATAATGAGATCTTAAGTGCTATACCGCTTCCGGAGTACGTCAATCCAGTGTCTGGCCTTTTGAATGTCAGTGTGAAGTTGCCAAAGGAATTGCCAAAGCCTGATTTAGGTCCGTGTATCTATTTTTCATATGGAGGTCCGGAGGAACTTATGCAGGCCAATTATTTGTCAAAACTGTGTTATGAGTCACATGATACGGTAGGAGTTGTAACCTTCTCTTGCATCAACATATACGCATGCTCTAAGTAATCCTTTTCTACATTGGTTTATAGATCTCCTAAGAACTGCATTTGATCAAATGGTTGGTCTTTAAGGTTGAATATGCATATAACTTATTCTATTGGCTTTTAATCTCAGGTTAATATTCTCGCTTATGCTACAGATGCTCCAATTTCGCCAGAACAAATTAAGAAAATCGAAAACTTAATGAAAAAGTACAAGGCTCGAGACCACCATCATGGTCAGTCATTTAGCAATTCTAGTGATCAGAAAGGCAAATCATCTTTGCAGAGTGAAGACACTGGTGAATCAGGCTTGCAGGACACTGGAGAAAAGATTCTGCCCAATGGAATCGAAAATGTACCTTTTTACTCCAGTGACGCCCTTAAAGGTCAAACACTGAGTGTTGAAAATGGAAATTTGTCTGATGACAGTGAATCTGATGCTGAGCCATCAATTCTGTGCTGTGGAAGTATTGAAAACTCTGAAGACTTTGATGAGCATTTTCAAGGGGAAGATATAGAAAGCTCTTGTTCCAGTGAAGATAAGCGAGGGACTGATTCTTGTGGTGCACAGTGGGACATTTTTCCCCGAGAAGATGTTCCAAAACTTCTGGAATACCTTAGGAGACACTCTAATGAGCTCAACTCTGCATGCAGCTACTCAAAACATGTATGATTACTTAAAAGGAAGTCTTTTATTACAAACTGCAATATAAGAGTAATTGTTGATTTGTGTATTTATGTAACAGGTTCATCCCATTCTTGATCAAAACTTTTTCCTTGATGCATATCACAAATTGAGACTTAAAGAGGAGTTTGGTAAGTAGTGTTATAGGTTCCTATCTCTGTCTGCAATTAAACTACATGCTAAATGTATAGCTTGTTCTCACTGCTGTCAGATATTCAACCATGGACTTTTGAGCAATGTACCGGAGAAGCTATCTTCATTCCTGCTGGATGTCCATATCAAATCAGAAAAATCAAGGTAGAATTGTAAACCAAACACTCTCAGATAAGTATTCTAACTGTCTGTCATGTTTTGTGTGTGTTTCATGTGGTGCATCACTGCATGTGTCTTTTTCTAATTGGAAGTGGATGCATATTTTAGTATGTTGATGGGAATAGAGTGTTTTTATAGGAAAAATGTTGCAAATGTTACGATTGTGCCTTCTTTTTCCTGCCAGCTAGCCAGATCAGTTTCTTAGGATAATATGGACAGATTACAATTTCTGAATTCCAGTTACACCTTGTTGGCTGAGTAATTTGATCACATAAAACTGATTCTGATGTCCAGCCCTTCCATCCGTGATGGCGGAGTTTTCCCAATATTTAGATAGCATTCATTTATATGAACCAGGTTGGTAATTTGCAGATAGCTAGTTGCAGTGTGTTCTTAGATGCTAATTTAGTGGATAGGTGACTTCTGCCTATTATTAGGGTCTGTGAATTTTGCAATTGAAACTGTGTTTCTAGGACTAGAAAGAGCAGCAGCTTATTGTTGACAGCTCTTTCACTTTTTCAGTCATGCGTCAATGTTGTTCTGGACTTCATCTCACCTGAAAATGCGACTCAGTGCATTCAGTTGAATGATGAAATTCGTCTTCTTCCTATGCGACACAAAGCCAAAAGGAAAGCGATGGAGGTAGGATCCAAAAGATATGTGCTAGCAATAATTTTGTCCGTCATTTGTGTGAAGGGCATTACCTTCAGAAATGGATTTTACAGGTGGAAAAAATGGCTCTCCAGGGAATTAATGCAGCAATTGAAGATATATGCAACCTCATGCCTGTGGATCAAGTACTCCCCTAAAACTTTTCTAGTCAAGATCTTGTTTTTGTTTCTCTCTCAAGCTATAGATTAGACTCTTGATGGAGAGATTTTTAAGTGCATGATTTTAGAATGCTTGATCTTTGGCCATTCATAAATTCCCACTTGATTATCTTCACCATTGTAATGTCGTGGCTTGTGTAAGCCCATACCACAAAACTCTATTAGCTTAAGAATTTTTGGTTGATGGGTAGGAATCTAGAATTATATTCTTTTTTATCATTTACTAAATCCACATGATCCAGGATTGATGATGAACTGATGGAAGCACTCACTATTTACAGAGATGAACTGCTCCAAATCTTGTTCCACTGGGTAGTTAATGATGTACTCAGAACCTTCATGGCATTCCTTCCCCCTGTAAGTTACTAAATCTAGATACAGAATTGACACATCTATATGCCCATCTTCAATATTGATTGCTTAATTTGAACTGTTGCCTCTGTCAGTTTCTTACAAGTCCCATTAACATATGGCAGTTAGATATACATTCCCTGATGGCATGAATGCGTGACATCTGCCATTTCTGCTGTTTCCTACTGATCTGAATGAGAAAACTTCATACCTTGACTAAGAGGTAACTAAACTTGAATTATGATCTCCACAACTAAACTCTTGCCTTTTGGACTGGACTTTGTGAATGTCGCTGGCATGATAGCTAACCTATTTTGTGAACGCTCGCAGATTGAGAACATGTCCTACTTGTGGTAGTGCCTTGGCTGGCCAGATCTCACAGTAAACTTGTTCAGGGTGGAGACATGGTAAACTTGTTCATTCTTAACCCATGTTCACTGTAAATTGAGGTGGATAAATGATTTCACCATGTTAAGCTACACACATTTCATTCAGACTAGTTTTCCTGCAGTTCATAGTACAAAATAGCTGCATACTGTACACATTCTTGCATATCTAGTACCTATTTATGAGTTTAACGGATTGCTAAGTTACTGTTCACTGAGAGCCCCTTCCGACTACTGCTGCTAAGGAGATGCAATTTTTGTTGAGGCCAAAAAGGATCGAAAAGGAATTCAAGTACGAAACATTTGTACGAATGTGTAATTTGGCTCTATTGAATTTCTATTGTAACGAACATATTAGTAATATGATGTGCAGAAATATTTTTTATGTAAATAAACAGCTCGAGCTCAGATTTGAACAACAACGTTTACATTAGAAAACATCTGTTGCATGCAAGTGAATGTGCTGGCTGTTCCCTAAAACAGAGTCCTCATCAGTTATAGTAACTACACAGTTTTACTTTAAAATAAGCTTTACAAGAATCTCTGCTCCACCAATCTCAACATAGTGAAATGTGAAGGTTGCTATTATCGGCACGCAGTGTTGCAAGTAAAAAGACGTCCTAAGCTACACTGCTACTGTACAAATTACAGGGCCAAGAACATAGAAAAAAGAATTAGATCGACCATTGTGGAGGAGGTTTAGTTATGAGAATAATGAATTAAGGAATTCCAGGCGCTTATTTATTACCTCAATGTCCTCATGAATGGTACGCCTGGCCAGTGTTTTCCAGAGCAATGTACTAAATAATACAAGATAACTTGTCCTTACAAAAATTGTGACTGCACACACCTGAGAGCCAGCTGAAGATGTTAACGAACTATATGCAAAGCAATATAAAATTGCGTGAACTGATACACAGTTTAACTGTTCTACATTGTCAAAAATTGTTGTGCAGTAATAGCAGCTGTTGAAGACAACTCATGGTGCCATGAGCCCTTCAATTGTATAAGAAAGTGACTCTGCCCAGTCAGCTTTTAGGAGCAGTGTTTGTAGCGTATGCATCACATCATAATCAGGATCAAGCTTCCGCTGCCAGCCCTATAAGCCAAAATATTAAAATTACTTTTAGGTGTCAATTATATATCGAAACAAAATAACCATGAGGATAGCAATAATCCTCCACAAAAGACAATCCTTTGAAAAGCATTATATACTTCAGGAAATTGCATCTTCTTGAACCATAGCAAATATAACAATCTCTTCTAAAATTTGCTTCAAAAGTTCAACTCTTTCCAGAAGGCAAATATAGTGCAAAAATGTCGCAGCATGTAGACCTAGCAAAAACTTCTAATCCCAACTTCTACTATAAAAAAGGAAAATGCGGTAACAAATTGAATATAATATATTGTATATTCTGCTGCATTCAAGAACTAAGCTCATAACATGTTCACAAACACGAAGAATAGGTTGATTTAACAGAGTTTCCAGGCTACATGTTCCAGATTAAGTGAAAATACAAAAAGGCTTACCTCAAGGACCAAAACTGTCACCATCACAGTGCAAACATTGCCATCAACATTTACTTTATGACGCCGAACTTGCTCAAGTAATTGCTGCATGCACTCAGCAGGATGCACCAAATCTCCTTCTTCTGTACCCCAAAAATCAAATGACTCCTTCACTTCCTGTTAAAGCAAAGAAATCAAAGTGATATAAAAGAGAAATTCATTGTTTAAAACAATATAAGAGTACAACCACAGGTTTTACAATAAACCCCCCTAGAGTTATAGTTGTACCAATAAGCTAATCAATCTCAGAAGGCAGTGACAAAGTGTCTTCAAGAAACACAAATAGGTAATGTAGGCATCTAATGGAAAATTAACAAAGGAAACCTGAGAAGAAATACTAATGAACTTGTGTGCATAGCAGTCAGATAATTCTCTACCGTTTAAACATATAAATGTGCGATTATTCCAGCAATGGACAATCTACAGGAAATGTAAGTGACTCCCTCCTTCACATTGTTTAGAAAGGCAAAATAGCCTCCAGATATCATCACATTAAGCTGTTTATTCATTTTAGTAAGTGCAATGTTCATTAATTTTACAAGGTGCTTGTGCAATTTAAAAATGACAATAGCAAGGTGGTAGCAGCTCAGCTTAGCAAGTCTTTGACATTCTTAATCCATCTACTGTGTATTGTCCATCGCAATGAACTATATATAATGTCAATACAACTCAAGGGCACAATCAATTATGAAAATAGGCATGACAAAAGCAAAAAAAAAATCAATTTATGTTTTAGTCCCTTGGTATTTTGGTCTATCCAGCGGGAGCTAGAGGACTGTAAAAACAGGTAATTGCAAGGATGTCAGAAAATCAAAAGACCACACTGCAGGCGCTGCGCCTAATACCATGCAGTATTAGGTTCACCTCAATGAATGCAAATGCCAGTTATTCACCTGAATGAAGGTCTCTGGCTTCGGGCAGTTCTGTTTCTTCGACAATCTCAGTGTGCACTCTGCTGCAGTTCGGCCATCTCTACGAGCAACAGCCTTAAAGAACTCCAGTAAATTTACACGATCATTCTTAGAAAGCTCGGCAGTCATGCCTACATCAAGGAATATAACATGAGGCTTGGTTTTGAAGAGCTTTTTGCGAGAAGGCTTGCTCCGAGCGACACGAACAAGGATGTTTCCAGGATGCATATCAGCATGAACAAAGTTGTCTACCTGATAAGGCAAAGAAAAATCTCAGACATATGAACTATCCCTCGCTAATCATATTTAAGCATAATAAGAACACTAGTAGTCTTTCCCCCCGCGTAGGCAGTTAAAACGAAGTCTAATATATCATTGTAGTAACTAATCCAAGTTTCTTGAGTCCGACCAAGAACTCCATATTGAGAAAAAGAAAAGCATAAACAAAATGAAAATTAAAAACTAGATAGGTGTAGGCGAGGAGGAGGGCCACTACAGAACATAAATTTTAAATTGCAAATATTAATAACTGTAAGATGAGCCTATTTCAACTCTTAAATACTGGACATCACATGCACGAGCATCATAAATAATCAATTGCATCACAAATCAAGCCAACACCTTCATGTAGATATAATTGAGCTTCAAGTTCTGTAGTTTTTATATCACTGGCCTATAAAGAAAATAAATAAGTGATCTAATACGACCTTTGTCCTCTTACAGAACAACAAAATATATGTGCCAAAATGATCATACTTTGGATTAATAGCTGATGGAAGTCAATTATACCAACATATAAGCCCCTTGATATGCCAAATGAAAGAGTTTTATGAGGAAAACAAGAGATGGAGAGACACCTAATGAACTGCATGTCAATGTCTACTAAGCCTCATAGTTTGTATTCAGACTAGTTTAGCAAACCACAGACAAATTGCATTCACAGATTTGGTCGTTGATTTCAATAAACTGGAGCCAACTAACTAATAGTAAATTCACAAAAAACTGAAGCTCCTTTGCAGGCATAATCACAAAAAAGAGGGATATAGATTGCTAAATTCAAATTGCCAAGTGATAATGTATGAGGAAGATAGAATGGAAAAAGGAAAAGAGCACAAAGATACCAGGAGCATCTTCAGCAGTGCATGGGTTCCAATGTGGGCAAGAGCACTTTTAATTCGATCGTCCCCCTCGAGCTCATCGACATAGTGAGAAACACTTTCTCCATGCTCAAAAGTTTCCACCAAAACAGCCGGATGGACTAGAGGATATACAGGCTTTGGGAAAGAAACATCCTTCCAACTCCGAAAATTATATATGAAGCGGCTCAAATGAGCAGCTTCTCGAGCAAGATCAACTTGAGACATCATGAAAACTGCAAACTGCTGGACACTTTCATCCAATCTCAACCAATTTAGTGCAGGAATAAAATTTGACAGTTTTGCCACTATATTAATTATCTCAAAATCCCTTTTTATGGATTCCCCGACTCCTGGGTGTCTAACCTTGACTGCAACTAGCATTGGTTTGATCTGGCGACCACGGTATCGGGACCGCAAAGAAGCTCGATGCACTTGAGCAATACTTCCAGATGCCACAGGTTCTTCCTCAAAGTCATCAAAGATTTCAGAAATTTTACGACCAAATGCTTTTTCAATAGTCTTTTTTGTGTAGGCAAAGCTATGTTGAGGTGCTTTTGTGTGAAGCTTTGACAATTCAGTGCACAAGTCTCTAGGAAATAGATCAGGCCGTGTGGCTGCCCACTGCCCCCATTTTATGAATGCTGGACCTGCTCTTTCTAGAGTTTGATGAACAACCTGAAGCCATAATTTCCGATACTGAGGTCCAAAACTATCTGCAAATGGAGCCATGGCAATGCTTGGTGTGAACAGCACAGCCAGATACAAAGCTCTGAGCAACAAGAAAATGCTTTCAAAGGTGGAAAGGATCAGCCTGGTCAAAAAAAGATGGCTGTCTTCAGCATGCATGTAGAAATTATTCCTCGGCTGAAAGATATCTGTTTCTGGAGCTGCATGCGCCCATGCTAACTGGGTTCCACACATCAGAGTAAATATACCAGGAACAACTAGGTAAGAACGGCTCAAACCCAAGCTGACTGCCTGAGCAATTCGGTTTATGGGGAGACGTGTCCGCCCATTATATACAGACGTCTGTGCCAACCTCTTCCAAGCAACTTGGGCATGATGGGCTACAGTATTACTAATGAAAATGGCTGAATAACTCCTGATGCAACTATTATAGAAACCTTTTCCCATTTCACACGTTGCATTCGAAGCATGTCTCTTGCTAAGCAACAGATATTGTGAGAACACTCTGTATTGAGGAGAACATAGGCCAGCTCTGACAATGGCTCCATATTTTGACCCTTCTGAACAGCTGCTAATCCGATTTGTCCACAAAGATTGTGATACTCTCCTAATGTTTCCAACTGTCAAGAATCTGCAACCTCTTAAGGAGGTCAAAATACCACCTATAAGTATATTAATCAAGAAACCATCGACATTTTTTTTTTCCAACACAAACGCCAAACTTTTAGGATATACATCAACTAGATTCCCATAATACAATCGCACAATTTAACAATCAAATGGTTCAATTAAATAAAAGGATGCAAAAGCTCAGGCATTCCAAGCCTGTTGACTAATTGTACAAAATACCTCCCTATGAACGGCCCCAACACACAACAGAAATATTCAACTGCTTGAAATCTACAAACACCAAGAAAATTAAGCAGATAGGGAGACTCTAAATATTCAGATGATAACGCATAGTAAACAAAAAAAATAGAAAAGGATCAAGAAATCAGAATGAGAAAACAACTGAACAACTCAACGTATAGAGGATAAAAAACAGAGAGAGCGCTTTTGCAGACCTTGACATGGCGAAAACTTGGCCTGGATAAAATGGTAGGGACTAAAGTGCGCAGGAGGCGTACTGCGTTGCCGACGAGCATTTTCTAGGGATCAACGAATATCCAACCATAGGGATCACATACCATTCACAAATTCAAGATTTACCACCAACAAAAACAATCAATAACACCTTTATTCCCTCAAATCCATTACCATAATACATCAAAAAAAAAAAAAACAACAAAAATCTACGCTTAACTGGTAAATTAACACGAAAATGTTCGAGCAAAATATAAGAAGATGACAGTTTGTATGTTTGACAAAACCTAAGCGAAGGCGGCGAAAGATGAAAACGTATGAAGAAGAAGGAAACGGGTTCTGTAGTAAGGGTCGGACCCCTGTGCCCTACGGTTCGGTAAATTGGTTTCGGATTTTGGCTCGTGTCGCTTACGCCGTCTTTAACTCCATTGTCTTTTGCCGACTTTTCAATGGAATTGACGGGGCTATAAGGTTTTTTTTTTTTTTCAATTAAATTAATTTAATTAATGGGCTAGAAATTTAATTTTTCTAACATATTATTTGAGGTCTTATAATAAGTGGCGGAGCCAAAAAATAAATATCAGGAGTGAGAATTTATATTTTTATTAAAAATAATAAATAAAAAAATATTTTTTATTATTTAGAAAATAAATTTTTAAAATTTAATAATTTTATATATAAAAATCTATACAAATTAAAAAAAAAAAAATGGAGAGCTTCGCCCCTGCATATAATATCGGCTCACTCTTTTTTAATTTTTTTTTAAAAAGAAAATATCGCCTCACTGTTTATTCAGTTCTCCGTTTGCGTTGACCTCTACTATTATTAATATTATTATTTATCTTTTTTATTTTCTGGTTCTGTTCATATTTTGAAAACAAACAAGACGCGGTATTTTCCACTTCAATTCCCATTGACAAATTCACAGATGTGTGGCCCTTTACATAACTCAAGGGGGCCCTATTTATCATTACCCACCATATTAGTCAACTGAATAACTTTCCATTGCAATTAAACAGTCTCCAATTCTGTTCTATGTTTAAATATAAAAAAATTGTACACTAGAAAATCTTTAAAAACTCAATTGAAATTATTAATTAAAATTTATAAGGCAGTTAATAAATTAATGCTGACGGAAAAAGTCAATTTAAGGTGCTCTAAGTGAGCCATCGATGAAATAATGAAAATGATATTGGCAGCCCATTATTGGGTTCGTTTTTGACTTTCTGATGGGACCGTACAAAATATTTGAGAATTGGATCTAGAGAACCAAAATTGGACAACAAAGACCATTAGGTCCACCAATCATTTCCATGGTGGTAGTACTAATTAGGCCTAAAGAAGGACGTGTGTAAGATCTAATATACTCGCTTAAATTCAAATTTTCAAAAATTGGTATTTATTTTGTTCGAAAAAATGAGGCGGAATTTAATTTTCCATATTTTTTTAATTTTTTCACAAAAAACTAGATTCAAATTTAGCATTGTGGTCCTAAATATCGTTTGCTTTTGTGAATTATCCAATAGTAAAAGGATTTTGAGGGCCGGCCCAATTACCTAAGTTGGGTTGGCCCATAAGACAATCCAGGTAGCTTTGACGCTTTTTTAATCTTATTAAAAAAAGTGCATTTATTTTGTATTAATTAAAGAAATAATTAAGTTATAGGCTTCCACTTTTGGCTTTTCTATGATAGAAAAATAATTACATGATATTTATATAATTTCAAAATATATATATATATATATATAATAAGTGATTTCGTGTCAGTTAATTAGAAGGCAAAATCCATGAAGCATTTAAGTTTCATGATTTCTTCTTTGTCGGTGATGGATTTCCTTGAAGCGTTATAAACCCAATTTTATTGGTAATTATTCCTTTTATTTCTTACTTGGGATGTCAAATGTAGAGTGCCATTGTCAACAAATCCAATCAAAATAACAATATTGCTGCCTATGAATAACCAATTACAAAGAAAATCTAGTATAATGAAGAATACGGTATTCCTCAAAAATATTATTTTTATTAAGGATGACAATGGTATTAGATTTACGTGTCAGATTTAATCTAGATTTAGTAAGTTGAGTCTCGATTTTCAGAGGTTGGATCCAATACTCAATTGAATCCAAAATAAATTTACTTTTGGACTCACTTTAGGTCCATGAATAAATGCACACCTATTTACATGTAAATTTAGCTTAGAATAAATAATGAGTTCTACATTAGGAAATTATGAACTACATGAATAGAATGTTATCACAAAAGTGGATCTGATCTAGCCCATTTTAAATCCAATCCATTTTGAACCTATCAAATGGATTCATTTTGGATCCAATCCAATTGGACCCTTTTATCCAACCATTTACCATTCTTAGATTCAAGTGCACTAATTATGTTGCCAATGAGGCGGTGAAGCTAAGATTTCCATTACTCAGAGATTTTAGATTTGTATTTTATTAGTATGGCCATTGTTATACGTATATAATAATTTATTCGATATCTTAATATTATAAATAATTTAATTATATATATTAAGTAAATTTAAAAATTAAATATAGTAATTAATATGTATTCGATTGTTCCTTAAAAAAAATATACCAATAATATTCAAAAGTCATCATCATTCCATCAAAAGAGATTGCAATCAATCAACAAATATCATTATTCATACTTAATGGCTTAGACGGCCAGAGGACCCGAAAAATCCCCCAAAAAAAAGTGAAACGGGAAGATTTAGCTTGTATCAAAATATTGTTGTGTACGATGATGATGATGTCTTGAAGGATGAAAATTTGACACGGAAAATATGAGAAAACATATGCTTATAGGTTAGAAAATATGAGTAGGGATCACAACGTTGAAAAATAAGAAATGACAGAACATGCTTATGGCTTCTTCTTAGTCATTTTTCTTTCAAGGGAGTAATTTCATGTGGAGATTGTGTAAACTTCTAACAAGTCATTTTCCCAATAATAATGCTTTGTGGACTTGTACAATGAACCCAAACCACGGATGAAAATCCAACCCACGTTTAGAATTGACAAGTATCAATTTTGAGTGAATTTATTATTTAAGCATAGTTATAATAAGCTATCATAGTCAGATGGTCAAATGTTAATTTCGGCCGTGACATAATTGACAAGACTCTGATTTTGTAAATAAAAAGTGTATATTCAAATATATTATTATTTAAATTTATTTAAATTTTTAATAAATTTTATATTTATATTTAAATTTAATTTGATTGTTAATTGAATTAAATTTGAATGAATTTTAATTGAGTTCAACACGAATCAAATTTGATTATTGCACATATGTTTTCATTTTCTCAATAATCGAATTGAATTCAAATTGAATTTCTAATTTTATTAAATAAAAAATATGTTCAAATTTAGTTTAAACTAGCAAGTTTTTTTGTAAAGATAACTAATTGGTTTTTTAATTTTTCTATAAAGTAATGTGCTTTCATTTAAGTTATTTATTTTCTTTATTTTGATAAGGATTACTCAAATTCCTGCGTTAATAATAATAAAATAATGCAATAAAAGTACATGGCGGATGGAACATATGAATCTAACCCTCCCGACAATCAATTTAATTATATTTAATGTAACAATAAATATTTAATTAATTTCTTCAAAAGTATAGAATTAGTATTAAAGACCGTACTAAATATTATTATATTAAAACTAAAAAGTATATTATCATAAATTAATTAAAAGATTTGACATTTTGATTGAGTATCTTATCAATTCATAAGGTTAAACATATTTAAATAGTGCAGTAACGTTGAAGTTCATTAATTGATGTAAAGCAAAGTCGTAAACTGAAATATCATGATTCATGAATTTTAGTCATTCTAAATCTGCAGGTCTAGACTTATATACCACTCGAAAATTAAGAAAGTAGTAGATCGGATTTACTATTTTTGGTATTTCTCATTATAAATAAATATTATGTGTATAAATTAATTTTTAAAAATATATATACGTAAATATAAGAAATAAAACATTAAATTAAAAAAAAATAAAAAATCCAATGTGAGAAAGCAGTGGAGAACAAACTCCTTATTTTTCCTAGTCTGGCCAAGCCATTGTTTGACTAAA
Source organism: Paulownia fortunei (assembly GCA_019321725.1). NCBI lineage: Eukaryota > Viridiplantae > Streptophyta > Magnoliopsida > Lamiales > Paulowniaceae > Paulownia > Paulownia fortunei. The sequence goes on from CM033120.1 coordinate 16,513,051, forward strand.
TTATTGCTATAAGTTTGTCTTTCTTTAGCAGATTACAGCAGACACACACATGATTAAGGTGGATGGGATGATGCAGTTCAAAAAGCAAGACAAATTCTGGACCTGGTTTACCAAGAAAAAGGTTAACTTTGGAATCAGGAAACAACTGTAAATGGAAATGATGATATGATAGGAAAAACCTGTGAAATTAAATCTTGATAAGAAAAATAAATTATTTTAACTACACACAAAATTTTCAGTCTGTAATGAAAAACTTCATATCCTTTTTATACATTACATATTGCAATATTGGCTGATTTATCCTATGAACCGTATGTATTGGGATTTGGGAACCCTTTTCAACTATTCCACATTTTATTTTTATTTTATGTTATTTTATTTTTTTGATAAGGTAACCACTTCACAATACTATAACGAGAATCATGACAACATCATCGTCATCTTATTTTAATTTTAATGAAGGAAAAAGAAAATTCAATTTTCCTGTCATTTTCCATTACTGACAAAAACAAAGAATAATTGAGGAAAATTAAAGGTGATTGAATATAATGGAAGGAAAAGACAATGATATATAAATAAATAATATCATTATATTGACTTTTCCATTCCTCTTACTTTTAAAGCTCAACAAAGAAATATATTTTTCTTATATTTGTCTCATTTAAATCTAAGACCTGTGAAGAGGGTAAGTAATGATGTAGCAAGCATGAAATATGAAACTAGTTCGGATATTTAGAGTTTACTAGATATTGCACTCGATTATGTATATTTGATAAACAACTCATTATATTTTATACATACATATATATATATAAATGTATACATATATTGTAAAATGCATATTCAATACATACCGCCGTCGAATGTAGTATTTATAAAATTAAATATTTTGTTTCTTTCACGAGTATTATTGGAATGTGTGTATAATATTATAATAAAATATTAATATCATTTCAACAATTGGCATTCACTTGAACTTGAGATAACCTGTCGGACTAATATTATGTTCAACTTTTAGCAATTATTGATATCTAACGTAAAACAGCTCAAAAGTTTAATTTCAAGCCAAACTCAAGACAAGGTGGCCACATAAATAAAACGTTGTGGGTCTTGCCAAACATAAATGCCGTTGTCTGGACAAGACCAACAAACCAATAGCGCACAAAAGCTTAAGTCCATACATAGGAAAGTGATTAATCAAAACAGCAATCATTTCTCACCCGGAAATTAATATCTTAATAAGCTATCACCAGAAAGAGAAATTCAAGTCAATCGAGCAACCATACAAACATAGAAACGACACCAAAAACAAAAGATGTGAAATATTTGGTAGGTCCCATTTCCGGGGGTTTCTTTAGTGTAAATTTTTTATATTTTTGGCCTTAATTTCTTCGAGAGATGTACTATGAAAGTGAAGCTAAGAAGAAAGAATGGAAAGAAAAAAATTCTGGAAAGTTGAGAAAGTTGAAAAAGTTGGAAACACGGGCAAAAGACATAAACCCACTTTAGGAGTCGACTTGTTCAAAACTTGGGAACTGCTTTTTTTCCCTTTGGGCGGTCGAGCAAGAAAGGGAGAGACACAGAAGCTTTTTGGTTTCTGATGAGGTCGGTTTACGGTACATGGACTAATATTCATGCTACACTCATTACACGCACATCTCAATATATTGTACATATGTAGCATTTCAAAACGTGTTGTTCAAACATGTTAGTCTATTAATCTTTTAATTTTAGTATTTTGATGTTAATATAGTTGTTTGTTATTGTATGCATACAATTAATGTGAATCCCGGTGCTATGCACAAAAAAGAAAAAGAAAAAATTGTGAAATTTTTGTTTGACTTAAAAAAATGTTTGAAAAAAATATTTTCAATTTCTGGACTTCTGTAATTTAGAAATGTCCCTTTTATTTTTGGCTGTTAATCAACATGAAACCTTATAATTATATGGGCATCCATCGAATTACGAAATAGAAAATAAAAGAAAAATATTACTAACAAAGATTTATTTATTTGAAAAACTAATTTTTGCTTCTTTAACTTGAAAAAACTAATAGAGAAGTGGAATAAAAAATTACAAAAACTTAATGGAAATCAATGATTTTTTATTTTTTTTGGGAACCCAAATAATTCCATAAGATGATAAAAATCATGTCCGTATTTTTTTGAAAAATGAATAAAAAAATTAAAGAATAAATGTCAAATAAAACATAATATAAATTTTGTCAAAGGTACTTGAGAGTGACATGCACGTACAAACAAAATAATATAAAAATGAAAAGACATTTAATTCAACTATGAGAAATGGAAGGCTGAAATCAAATTTCCAAGTAAAAAAGTCCTTTCAACCATGTCACCATATATAAAAGTAGAAAAATCAAATGAGTTTTTTCCGCAGAACAACGAATTAAACAGGAAATTCAAAAATTGAACCAAAATTTAAACAAACAAAGAGAGAGTTTGAAAAATGAAAAGACATGAAATGACACAAACATAGGGAAAATAGAAAAGAGGTGTTGCTATTGTTTACTTAACTTTGTCTTCCAAATAATCCATACAAATATGTTTTTCTAGTCTATACATCCCCTTCATTTCTAAGGGGGGATGTAGAGATTTGATTTGATTAGTTGGAGATTAAAATTCCTAATAAACAATCAACCAAAGATTTTAAAAAATCAAAATTATTATTTAGTCAAAAGTAACTCACTTACTACCAAACACTGCTTTCCTACATATAATAGTATATGTCTAATATCTCAAATCGCAACGTTATGTGTTTTAACTTTTAAGTTGCATTGTAGGCCCCTAACACTGCACAAAAAAAAAAAAAAAAAAAGGGTTAGTGATAAGGTATCTAATGATAATATAAAAGTTATTACTAATTGCATAATTATGTGACAAATTTTTTTGTTTTATTATAATAATATTTTTCACAAATTAAATAGTAATAATAATTATATTTAAGTTGTATCATTGGCATTTGCTAACACAATTATAATTATATAAATACTATCACTAATTGCAATAATAATAATTTAAACACTATTTTTTTTTCATTATTAAGTTTGAAAAAGCCAACATTATAACAAAACAATAATTATTATCACTTAATATTTTATTAGTAACAAGAAGAGGCATTGAGGGACAAAGTTAGGTATATATCTTCTATCAGTCTATGCAAAAACTTGATGAATTTGTGACGTATAAATGACAAATATGGAGGCTTTTATTGAGGAAAAAGGCTTTGACCTTATTTAACTCCACCATGGGAAAGCTAACATTAGCGATTAATTGCCACCTAAAATTTATGGTCGAAGCTCCAACTTCATTTGTACCAAGAGTTTGACTACAATGTGTACACACTTTTCACAAGGACAAACAAGTAACGTGTGGTCCTATATCCAAAAATTAGCTTTTGCAAGTGTGTAATAATCTTAGTTCAATGCTTTGCCAAAATTAAATTATAATAATATATATAAACTTATTTAAGTCATCGCCTTTACTTTAACAACACGATAAAATAAATTCACTCGTCTCTATTTGATCAAATCTGTTTTGACAGACACACTTTTTAATTTCTAACTCATTCACTCACTTTAAAAGGCCACTTCAATCTAATAGCTACATGAAAACAAGAAGAAGGAAAAAAGGTTTGTCTTTGGACCTTGCACTAATAATTGTACTGACTCCAATCATTTACATCAACATTTTCTCTAGAGCGTCAATAGTGCTGCTGTGGATATGATCTTAATCTCATATTTCTTTACTACCGTGGGAGAGTTTTGTCCCTTAATAGAAAATAATGCTGTTTTTATTTTTTATTTTTAAATAAAATTAAATATTGTTATATATTTTTCAATATATTTTCTTTCATAATATTATTTTCTTTTTTAACACATTCCAAAACACAATCTCAAAATATAACAGACATATATCACATCTCCTATATATTTTTTCAAAACACTTTTCCCTACAATAATACTTCCTTTTTTATGAATGAATTTGGTTACACCTAAAGGATGTTTCCATTAACTGAAACCCTTGATAAGCTCTTTAATTATAAGAGGAGGGCTAATTTAAGTAGGTAATTATCACATTATAATTTAGTTCTTATTTAACTAGTAAAGCCAAGTTAAAACAATAAATCTTTTCGTATTGACTTTAAAATGTCTCAATTAAAAAGGAAAAGAAATAAAATATTTAAAAAAATTACAGTTGCCTGTTCTTCAATTACTTCATTGTTTCTCCTCTTTGTTTATTTTTGAACATTTTTTCTTACTTATCATCAATAAAAGTATGAGTTTTTCATAAATTTTGTACATGCAACAATAGAGACAAGTATGATTTGTTAATTTTTAATAGTGATTTAAGAAATTTTAAATTATATAAAGCAAATTCTCATTCAAAGACAATCTCAAAACGCGAAGCAAAGTGGAGAGATGTTATTGAAGTTATTATATCCTCCTCGAGCCAACCCTCTACAAACAGGACACGATCCATCCCGTTTACAACCGGGTCAACTTGAGACCCATGCCCGTAAGTGGGGCCCGTTCCTCGCATTATTGGATACCACGTGCGAACTGCTGACGTAACTCGGTGTTTGACGCACGGCTCATTAAGTTGCATGGGAGGACAAAAAAAGACAAAAAAAAAAAAAGAAAAAAATTGCACAAGAGCCACGCCATTATTTTCAATAAAGCTATTGAGACTTTGTTTAAGTGGTCCCACCACATTATCCACCTTCCACACTTTGACACGTGCCAAGACCTTACTTGAAACCCCTTACCTATCACAACCATGCATATTAGTACTTTAAATATATTACTTTATTAGTACGTAAAAACGACAATTATGTGATACAGTTGGCGCCAACACGTGTCACCTTCCTTTTCTCCGGCGAATGTCGGCGGCATTGCCGCCGCCGGTACCTCACTGCTGCCTCTTTTTTTTTTCTTCCTTAGACAAGTTGTAATGGTACGTACTGTATCTTATCTTCCTATTTAGCAAGATATTAATTAATGGTGTTAATTTTCCCGTTTAAGCAAGTTAACAAGACAGTGGGGAATCTTTATAATGAGAACAGGCATCAAGTTTACTCAAAATTATCAGACACAAAGATACACTAATTTATGCAATTAACTATTTCTGCTTATACAAAAGTCCTAGTAGGAAGACGTTTGATGCGGTGAATGTTGTTTCCCTTTTTGCAGCCATGCAAATATGTTTTCCTTTTTTCTTGCCTTGAAGAATACAATTATATTTCCCAGTACTTCTCACTAGGTAGTTTAAATTCTATATTTTGTATTGTATATTACATATGTTCATTGTGTATATAAAATATTTTTTAAAATATATATTTAAATAATTTTAAATATATACATAAAATGGATGTGCCATATGTAATATCAATTTATAACCATGTTAGCTACCAATTACCAATTGATATATAAAAATTAAGGATTAAATTTTCATTAAGGCATATATGTTTTCTAGAATCATGGTATTGCAAATTTACTTTATCAAATTTGTCTAATTATTTTTGAGTGAAGGAGAAGGTCTAAATTTTGAACACTTGCATTTCTGTACATGCTTGACATCTATCAAATTCATACATATATAGGGAGACTATAAGTCATGAGAAGAAATTCAATCTTGATATGATACTTATATGCCTACAATTGAAATTTCTAGTGAAGCCAAAAAACAAATCAATGGTGGTGTCTTGTCAGGTGGTGAGAGCACTGGAAAATTGGAACAAGTTACTACTGCGACAGGAAATTTTACGGAAAAAAAAATGAGACTTTCAAAAGCTCAGAGGACTTAAAAAAGTCTCTGGATCACTTCATACTGTTTCTGATCATGCAATTACATGAAATCGTTAACATCCAAATTAAATATGAACCGTGGAATTTAAAACTTCAACTGTTGCTGCAGCCTGCAGCGACTAATTTCCCTTTCATCTTCACTGCTGCTGCTATTAACATTGTAAGTCGAATTCGAATTGCAATGGGGTTGGAATCGACAAAGGGGTCGAAATATTTGACAAAACGGATTGGAAGCTGAAATTGTTGCTGGGATTAGATTGAAAAGTAGAAGTCTCTGATGATGGAGTGGGGTCCACCACAGATTGATCCGACCCGTAATAGCCATAGTTCGTTACAGGAACATAATCTTCCGTCGGAGTAGAAAGCAGTGATCCATCGCTTTGCTGCCAGTCATTTATTTTGCAGTTTTGCGACCCGAACCCAGCAAGATTTTGTGGGAAATTCTCAACGTCGTCGTAATGCATGAGTTGATGAGCCTGATCATGATTTGAAAGTGGAACAGAAGGCGTGGTATCCAAACAAGTAGTGGGAATTGTTAAATCTTGAAACGGGTTTTGCATTTGGCAAGTTTGGATTAATAATGGGGGGATTTGATCATGGGCTTGGGGATTATCATTGATTTGCTGGTTTTGGTGAAGACTGTTGCTGGTGTTTTGGATGAGAAAATCATGGTTTTGGCGCTGGGAGGACAAGAGAGAAGAGGCTAATCTTATCAGTTCTGGATTAATCAAAGGTTGCATCCCTAATGACCTCGAAGCTTTCATTTGGGATGGTGAATTACTGTAGAGAGATGAGTTTAGGATTGTGGAGAGGTCGAGAAGATCAAGGCGAAAGCTGTGAGTCACAGGGTCGATTCCCATTCGCAGAAGCCTTTTTCTGATGTGTGTGTTCCAGTAATTCTTGATTTCATTGTCTGTCCTTCCAGGAAGCCGAGCAGCAATGGCAGACCACCTTAAAAAAGAAGGGGTGAAAAGTGAAGCCAAAAATTAGGACTTTTGTACTCCAGAACTTGTGGAAAAGTTGAAAATCTATGTATATGAACAAATTATGTTTAAGCGCCTTTATGCAAATGAATTACATACTTGTTTCCAAGAATGCTGTGCAGTTGAATTATTGTCTCTTCTTCTTCAATTGAAAATCTTCCTCTCTTAATATCTGGCCGGAGATAATTTGTCCACCGCAGGCGGCAGCTCTTTCCACACCTTTTCAGCCCTACAAAGTTATTAGAAAAACTCTTCAATTGTAAAAACAATTTATTCACAACAACCAAGAAAAGGGAAAAAAAAAAAACACAGAGAAAGAGAAAGAACTAACCAGCATTCTTTGGAAGAGTTCTCCAGTTTCCATACCCATTCTTTTGTATATATTCAATGAGCTTTTGGTCTTCTTCCGGGGTCCAGGGCCCCTTCTTGAGGCCATTTTTTTCACAGCAAGGAGCTCTTCCCATGGCAAATATGCAACCCTCTATATCTTGAAATCTGATCAGTAAGTTTAAACCTTGAAATGAAGTTTAAAGGGTTCTGTAATTTGTCATTTACAGAGTTAAATTTGTGTGAGGAGCTGAGGGAAAGAGACAAAAGAGATTCATGTAAAGCACCAATTGGGTTTTGGGTTTGGGTGATATGATATATATAGTTGGGAGAGAAATGGAGATAGGGTGGTGATAAGAGAACAAAGGGAAGTCAAAAGGATTCGGTGCCGTCCCTGTTACTCACTTAGGCGACGTGTCCTCTTTGTTTGGAGAAATTATGAATCCATTAACCATATTTTCCCATTCATTTTCTTGCCGTAGAAAAATTAATTGGTGATTAAGATAGATGTAAGTTATTTTTTAATCATTTTTTATTTATTAAAAAAATAATTATACAAAGTGTTTATTTCGTTTGTGCGCGCGCGCGCTCTTATTCTCTCTCAACCTTTTCTGTCATGGTAAAATGAATAACTGAGCAAATCTTGACAATTTTGGTTTCATTTCTTATTTTAATATGTTTAGAAAATAATTTTGCTTTCCTAGAGAGAATGAAGAAGAGTTTGTTCTAATTATTATAATCAAAGTGAAAATTAATAATTTATACTAAATTCATATGTACCATGAGAGGGACATGATCTATAAGTACGAAATTTCATACTATTGATTTGATATTATTTAAATAGGTTTCTAAGCCATTGTATGTGTATATGGGGATGTAATAAATAAATATTTATATTATCATGAATAATTTAATTATTCACAATTTTATTTTGGATAGAACCAAATGATTGGCATCTCAAGAGCTGCTTCATAGACAATCATGTAGAGAGCACCCATATAAATTGCATCTTTATACCCCTTTTATCATAAACTTATTATTCTTGTTCTCATTTGGAAAGCACAATATATGACTCCATTTTCTAAAATAGAAATATTTATCCCTAAAAAATGGCCTCTAATTTAAATTAAATGCGATACCTTTAACTCTTATTTACTAATTTTAAAAATAATATTTAAATTGGATCCATAAAAATAAAGCTGATGGAGTAAAAATGTACGTTCTTGACATCTTTCAATATGACTCCAATAGCCGAAAAATCTCCCTTATGGGATTGAGGTTTGTGGAATATGACATTGGCGCAATAGCGCTCTGATTTTGGTCCAGCTCAAATTCCATCAGACTCATTTAGATGGATGGATTTGTAATTAAAAATTTTAATTTTATAATAATATTTCATGATATAATAAATTTTAAATTATTAATTTATAATTTTAAATTATTTTTTTAAATTATTGAAATAAATTTTAAATTTATTTTATAAAAAATTATTTTTAAAAAAAATCTCAAATTTAAATACTTACGACCAAATGTAACCTCAAAGTTCTTACCACTAGAGCTTCAGCAAGTCTTATGGACCCATCTACGGGATTCCAAGCTAAGCATTTTCCTCCGGTGTCCCTAGCGACAATTCCAATACTCCAATCCCAATTTCTTGATGCACTAAACAGAGCTTTGTCAAAATTAATCTTGATTGTGTCACCTGGGGCTGAAGCCACGTGGATGAGATGTGATCTAACGAGGTCACAGTCAGAAAATATTATGCCCAGCTGTGACATAATTAATATTTTCATAATTAAATTAATAATTAAATTAATTTTATTAAAATTAATAATTTAATTAATTGGATCGATTCAATGACGATCGAAATGATTTAATAAAAATTAATTATATTTTTTTATTTTATTATATAAAATAATAATATAATAAATTAATTATTATGTAATATATTTTAAATATAAAAATAAATAAATAGTTACATAAAAATACATATAACAAAATACAAAATTCAAATAATCACATAAATATAATAAAATATCAAATTTAAATATTTATAAAAATTAAAAATTAAAAATTAAAAAAAATAAAATCGGTCAAATCGATTTTGGAGGGTTTTGACCGATTTGACCGGTCAAAATGGTTTTTGGGTCTAACCGGATCGAACTGACCTTCAATTTTCGATTGAATCGATTGAACCAATCCATCCTATCCAATTTTGACAACATTAGACATAACAGCTGAGCACAAAGGAAGCAACTCAAACCAAAAAACAACCCCTCATGGTATGGTGATAGATTTTTTATCTTGATCTTGTATGTGAGGTCAGCGGATCAAATTCATTCCTCAGTTTAGCCAATTGGATATGACGAGCCACGATAAAATTTGACAAACACCATGTTGGAATAAAAGAGATGGATTGAAAAAGTCTTCAATTTAAAGAAAAGTGTTTAAACTTGAAAAAGATATTTCAAATTTAACGAGAATGTTTGAAACTTGAAAAAATATCTCAAATTTTAATGAAAAATTTTGAAATTTAAAAAAATATTTAATGGATATGAACGTTTACAATGATACATATGAAAAGTTATGATTGTTCATTAATATTGATGAGATACGATAAATAAACACATCTATTCATAAATAAAAGGTGTATTGTAAGGGTTGTGAACCTTTATGAAAAGATGCAATGTGAACCACGATTGCAACCATATCTTAAGGAATGCAATCCAATGGTTTATATTGATTTTAATTAAAAGACATGACCAATCACAATTAGACATCTAGACATCTATAAATAAACCATCTCTCATTTCATTTTCTTTACACCAAATTATCCCTCGTACTAAAATATATTCTGATATTTTAGTATTATTATTTTCTTTTGAAAAATATACAATCGAACTTTCGGTTAGCCCGATAAAATTAGTATAATACTATACTAATTTTATAAAGAAGTGTTGTATATTTGAAAATAAACGTCCAAATTCCTATAACACCGTATAGGGGACGAAATTTATTTTAAAGAAATTAACATCGTACTTACCTCATTTCAGTTGAAATATAATCTCCCTTTCGACATAATACAACCAAAACACTAAACTTGACGAGCAAAGGGACACTCAAGCAATTCTTGAGCACAACCCTCGTTTTCAAATTGGTATAAAGGGCAATTTATTATACCTTCTCTGATTTTGTGTGATTGTAGATCTTTTAAGCGTACATTTTATTTTCATTTAGAAATTCAAAAATTGGCTGCTATTATTAGTCAATCAAATCATCAAGTTGTAAATGTTACTCTTTTAAAATTGTAGTTGTATATGAATAAGTAGTTTACCATGTCTAAATATACGGTTGTTTGAGTTGATTCTTGTGGGTACGACGCAGTCTTTTTCTTCAATTTCTGGAAATTAAATTTAACCTTGGTTAGCTATGAAGCATATGCAAAGTTTGCAAAATTCAAGTTTATTGACTTTAAACTCCAAGAAGCTTACAAAATAGGAGCTTGAATATTTCAAGTCGATTATCAATAAGTAACTATCGCTATATGCTAGCTAGTATATATGGTCCCAGCTATATATCCTAACATCTTTGATCAATGGACTAGACTTAAGAGTAGTAATTGAATTTTCTTCTCTTACTTTCTCTAAATTCCACTTGCTCCTTTTTATCTTTATCCCACCAACCAACCAACAAAAAATTTGAGGGCTCGTTTCAAATTACATTTTTCTGTGTTTTACTATTAAAACTATGAAAATATATTTGACTTACCTATTTTTAATTACAAATACAACTTACTTTTATTTTTAATTTTTTTTTCAAATACTAATATTTCATAATTTTTCACGCACCTGCCAAAATTAATTTTCAAACTTACTAATATTTTATTTTATTTTTATGTAGAGAATACCATAAAATAAATATATTTTTATTTTTAAATCTATATAATCAATATAAATCATAACTAATTTAAATATGTTTTTATTTTTACATAAAAATCTAGTAAAAATATTTTCATCCCTAAAAATACTAAAAATTTTAAAAATAAGACCAAACAGGAACTTAGCCTTCCATACTGTGGACTTTTTATACAGGTAATTATTGGAAACAAACCAAATTATAACAATGGGTGGTGTGTTACATCTGATTAAATAGGTTTTGACTTGATTGGCATCTCGAGCGGATAAGATCTCCTCCATCCTCCTCTTCCTTCATGAAATCTTGTTTAAAACAATTCTTGAATAGATAAGAAGCTAAATATAATTAGCAGTTATATCTTTTTATAGGAGTTTAAAAAAAAAAATCATTATCGTGTAATCAGGTGTTTGTTGTACTACACAGTATAGTATATAATATATACTGAAAAATCTATATAACATCACACACAATAAAGTGTATTGTGTTTATTGTGTGTGACCAACACTTACAGGTCTTTTTTTTTTTTAAATTTATAAAGAATTAGACAAATAAATCACATTAAATACCACTTTGATGTTAAGTAAAATTTTAAAGTATGTAATTTTTTTTTTTTTTTTTTTATAATTTAAACGTAATGCTTGATTTGACTAATTTTGGAAGTGGACGATATTTTCTCAAATTTGATCACGTGATAAATATTAACGTGACATCAGTATATACACACTCAAAATGAATATTCGACACGTTAACTTCTGTCACCCACTAATAACCTACAAAAAGTCAAAGTATTTTCTGAAAATTCAAACCATCGATACTTCATATTATGCCCGAACGCTTAATTATTTGCACAACTTCAAGCAATCATAATTTATTTATTTATTTATTTTAATAATAAGGTGCTAACACCTATAGGAGGCCTTATAGGTGGCTTAATATAACTGTGTATTAGCTCACAAGTATCAATAGTGAGGACCCAAGTGACAAATGTAGACAATCTTCAAGCATAGTTATTACACAGTAGTACTGTGCCTTTATTGGATCACAGTATATTAAAGTGTTCTTACATAGAATACATAAAGTTTATTTCCTACATGCAGTACGGCCAAGACACGCGTTTACATATAACTGTCTCTTTAGTGGATCACAATGTACCATGCGCTTACTATTGTGACCTTATTACCGTATTTTAAGTGTGAATATAAGACATGGACGTTGAAAATCGTGTAAAAGCGTGCGTCTCCTTTCTTCTCCACCTTATTCACACCTTGGTCAAACAGTATTATATTTGTCGACTACGATATATATACGTATATATGCTGTGGGGCTCTATTCTAGCCCTAACTGTTCGTTTTTGACCAACGTTAAAACACTCGTCTGAAGTGCTTTCTTGTATGCCCTTTCTCACTCTTGGCTAAATATGTGGCCTCAATTTTTATTAAAAAAATTGTCTTCCTAATAATTGCATTCACCCCTACACACACACACACACACACACACACACACATATATATATATATGTATGTATGTATGAATGTGTCTGACTTTGTGTAAGAAGATAATTGAATAGGTTAACATACTTAACGAACTCTTACATAATTTATACTCGTGCAAATAGGTAGTAATTACTTGTCGAAAATTTAAGGTTTGCTTTAATTAGTTGCCACAATTAGGAAGCTGCGTACATGTCTAGACTGATTATTTGTATTGCATTTTCTATATTATATCAAGTTTATATATCAGATGTTTATAATTAATTATGAATATACATTTAAAAAAATATTTTATACACATAATATGCATGTGCTATATGGAATATATGAAATACAGAATTGAAATAAAAAATTCAAACTACTAGACTTACAAATATAAATATGTCAAAATTACTTTTTACAGACATATCAATATTTTATCATGAGTTTAGGTATTTTTGGATACGAGATCAAATGAACTTGTAGGATGTAGCTGGTAATAATTGCTTATTATTATCAGCAATTGCATGCATATTTTTAAGCAATCGTGTATGGTTTCCACAACTTGCAACATTATATTAAACGAAAATATGAGTTTTAATTCAATGTTTGCAGCCATGCAATGCAAGTACACGAAAGAGGCTTGTTTGGTGAATATTATAATTAGATGATGAGGTATACAAATATTGTAAAGAAGTGGAACACCTGGCTACAGAAATTCGAGATACTTCCGAGAAAAATATAGTGCCCTAACCTAAAAATGAATTATTGAGTTTTAGGGAAAATTTCTTCTTCTTCTTTTTTTTATTTTTGCATAATTTATGATTTGTTCGATTTTGATTTCATTGGTTATGAGTTTTTATTTGTGGTCCTTTATCTTCCAACTTTTCTCACATTTCATCATTTCACATCTCATTGGTTATGAATACTTTTTATTCTTGATCTTCTATCTTCCAAAATTTCTTACATTTCATCATTTCACACTCCTCCATTCAAAAAATTGATGGCAAATCTCACGAGCTATTCACGTAGCTATTAAGTTGACTGGCTTTGGGGGAGAAAAATCTCACTTTTCATCCCATAACTTAGGGCATTTTTAAATTTTGGTTCCATTGATTATGAATTTATGTTGGAATAATGCCCAAGAAGCCAATTAGCTTGATTTTTATTATACACTTATAAAATAATTTTATTGAAATTAATATTAATCAAGAAGATATTTTCTTCATTTTTATATATTATTTATTTACTTCAGATGATATTACATAGCTATAGGATAGAAATAGTGATTATGAAATATGTCTTGATCAAAATTTTGATGTCAAATTAGTTCTAAGTTATAGAATCATTGAGATAGAACATTATAATTGATTTGAATAGGCTTGTGCCTGTTATATTTGATTGTAAAAAGGATGTCTTGTTTCATGAATATTAATGTGCTCAATGTAAATACGTGGGTGCTCGTTAGCTAAGGCAGATCCAGGCGGGCGCGTGGGTGCAGCCGCCCCTCAACTTTTCATATTTACAATTTTAATATATAATTATTTTGTAAATTTTAAACTTTGCCCCTTTCGAATTTTCATAATTCTTTTTCGAATATATAAATTTAAAGATGTTCTAAAATGATTTCTAAACTTTATTTTTTTAATAAATTTAGTTAATAAAATTTATTATTGTTACAAAGTTTTAAAAAGCATTTGTACTAACTTTCAAAATTTATTATGATTTCATTTCTAAAAATATGGATATTTTAGTCAAAAGATACTTGTTATTGTGATTTTTTTATTTTAGTTTTTAATTTTTAACTTATTTGATTCCACTTTTATTGCTTATTATTTGAGGTTATACTAATTTTTATTTGGCAAAAAATCATAAGTGTAAGTTTTTTATAATATAAAAATTATTTGATTTGATTAATAGTTAATGAAATAATGCTCAAATTATTGTAAATTAGTTTTTATTTTATGTTAGATAGATTTAGAATTGATTAATATTTTCGTTTAGAATTATTTTTTGTTCAAATACTTATATAATTATAATAGACAAAATATTTATGGATAACTATAATGTATTATATTTATATTTATATTTAATTTTTAATAATTAGTTAAAAAAATATAATAAAAAATAATTTTATATATAAATAATAATAATTTGACAATCAAATCTCGCCCCCTATCCTTAAATCTTAACTCCGCCCCAGCTCATTAGGGTTCTCGTACTACTTAATTGATGGCGAAGTGTAACAATATATTTTTGTTGTACCTAGCTAGGTTGAGATCAATAGGAATGACATAAACTAGTGTGCCCAATGGCAATGGAGATCAATAGGAATAACATGGTAAAATTGATGAATTATAAACTTGGGCCCCGTGAATGTGTATGAATATACTTGCTTTTAACATTTTTCTTAATCATTTGGATGAGTTTCTTAAACTTGTTTAGTGTGTTCAATATGTGTCCATGGGCTAATCTTGGGCGGGGTTGACGTGATATGTATTGGGTTAGTCTGACCTTCTATCGTCCATAAATTTAAAGCATTGTAACCCAGACCTGCCTTGGCCCGTCTAAATTTATGAGAAAATTCGAATCCAAATCCATTGGCCCGTCTAATCCCAAATGCAATGGATAGTTTGTTATCAACTAGCTAAAGACTATTTGTGATATATATGGAATTTATGATATATATGGAATTTATGATATATATATATGTGTGTGTGTGTGTGTGTAAACACACATTTTAGCATAAAGATACACACATATCAAACATATAGATATACAAATACTTATATTGAGATAGATATATAGATGTGCATATTAATGTTTATATTTATATTTATATTTATTTATCATACAGGAACAACCAAAGCCCGACGAAATACAAAGAATTAAAATCAAACCCATTTATAAATATAAACTAGCCTTATTCAGTTGGGAAACGCATACTTTTTACTATTAAATTTAATAAATCAGATCTTATAAAAAAATTTATTGAAACCTTAAATAAGAAAGATAAAGGTTCAAATAATCAAGTCAATTAGTACTCATAATGGAATATATTAAAAGTGACACCAAGGAGGAAAAATTGAAAATGGCAAAAATACATCAATAGGGGCACTTAAACGTCTTAATACTGAAAAATAATTATTAAAAAACTATACATGTTCTAAAACAGTATAAGTCTAAATTGGGCCTTTGACAGAACTACACTTATGTCCAAAATCCCTCCAATAATTTTAGTTAATCCAAACTCCAAAGCTCCAGACCAAAAGAAATTGTCAAACTATAAACTCGGTCCAGACTATAGTTGTCAATTGGGTTGCCCTAATCGGCCCACTAAAAAATAGGTTAGGATAGGTAATGAACCGTATGGGCTAAATGGGTCGAATTTTAGTATAAAAACTGGGTCATTGATGGGCCAAATTGATAAAACTCAGCCCAACCCATGAATCAGTCAATTTATCTCCAAACTCAATTAGGAACCAACACATATTCAGGCTCAGCCCAGACTCATCACGAGCCATACAATTATATATTATAATTTATAATTATGTATTTATATTATGTTTAATTTTACTTTACCCTCTCTAATTATGATAAGTATTACTTTATCCCCTTCTACTCTCAATTGTCTTAGTTTATTCCCTTATACTCTTATTATGTCTTACTTTATCCCCTTATACTCTATTTGTCTCACTTTACCATCATGTACTCTTAAAAAAACAATCAAAATACCCTTACATATTACTTATATTAACATTACTTTAAAATATTATAAGTTTAAAATAAATTTTTCAACATAATTAATTAATATTTAATATTAAATTTATTTCATATTTTATTATACTTATTTTAATGGTTATTCTTTTATTAACATAGTTCCTACTAAATTTTATATCGTGGAGCTTTTTTTTATTAGCTAATATATTTTATTTATAAATATATTACTCATCATAAATATAAAAATTGTAAGATATATATTTTCAAATAATATTTTGTTAAATAAGTAAAATATAATTAATATTTTTTTTATTATTAATAGATTATCAAAATTTCATAGAAACAATGTTATGTATAAAAAAGTTATTTTTATGTTTATTTTAATACTATTAAATAAGTTATAAATAGTCAAATTATCATAATTTGATGAATATTATGTTAAATTTAAAATAACTTAATGATTACTTTTCTAAATTTAAAATTATAGTCATTTTAGAAATTAATTTTATTATTATTACTAAATTGTAATGGCTATATTTGAATTTAACATAGTTTTCTATGAACTTATGATAATTCTATTAATAATAAAAAAAATATTGCTAATATTTTATGTATTTTTTAAGTTTTATAATCAGTAGAAAATTTATAAATAAAAACGTATTAAATAATAAAATATATCATACTATATATTAATTCAATAGAAACTATATTATATTATAAAATATCTATTAAAAATTAAGTATAATAACATTTAAAATAAATTTAATATTAAGTATTAATTAATCAAATTGAAAAATTATTTAAAAATAAATACAAATATATTAATATCAACATATTTTAAAGTAATTTCACTAAAAATATTATGTAAATACAGTTTGATTTTTTTTTTAAATTAGAGAAAGGTAAAGTGAGATAATGAGAGTACAATGGGAATAAAACGAGACAAAATAAAAATATAAATTGATAAAGTGAAACAAAATGAGAGTATAAGGGGTTAAAATAAAAAAATTGAGAGTACAAAAGAATAAAGTGATACTCAATAATAGTAGATGGAATAAAATAAGATTAACCATTTATGTTATTTTAACAAAATAAACATTCTTGTCTCCAAAATGACTCAAACATAAGACCTATGGAAGATGAGAAGAGGTTTTAACCACTAGGCTAACTTTAATTAAAAACCAATACAAAATCTTAGGATGATACATTTAAAATAATCAATTAAATAATTATATACTAGTTATACTAAATATATTTCATAAGATAAGAATATAAATTTAGAATAATATAATAGTAAGTATAATAAACTAAACTAAATCATGAAAAGTAAAATATAAACTTTAAAAGTAAGTTTATTAATAACAAAATAAAATAGTACTAAATATAATAAATTAAATTAAGTCATGAAAATTAAAATATAAACTTAAAATGAATATATACTAATTAATATATCACATGAAAAATCAACATCTAAACTTAATATAATTCAGTTGTCAAATAAAAATAAGGTATACTAATTATATAAATAATTTATAAGATAAATACTTAATTTTATAATAATAAAATAATAATTAAATCTAAATTTTTAGGATGATAGACTTTAAATAATAAAGTTTAAAATTTATAAATTCAACTTTAGGATATAATTAATCTTAAAATATAATTTAAAATAATAAATAAAATTTCAAATCCAATATTAGGGTATAAAATATACATTTGAATTTGCTAAAAAAAAAACAAAAAAAAAACCTACAAACCTAATTCATAGGCCAACCTTGTGTAGCTTGTTGATCGCGCCCGGCCCGCTAGCACTGTATTAATAGGCCCTGGGCCTGATTTTCAAAAAAAAAAATTATTCTGGCCTGAATTGTTACAGAATCGGACTTGGACTTAACGAGCCTACCTCCCAAGTGGGACTACACGGGCCTGGGGCGATCAAGCCTACATCAGCCTAGTTGACAAATATAATCCAGATCAAAGCCCAAAATCATTGGAAATGCCCGGCAACCTATTTCCAATTGATGGTTGGAACTCGGAACTTTAGTAATTAGGCTTAGGACAATTGAATAATTAGTATCTTCAGTCACGCTTTACCACACAAGCCTTCGGCATTTCCCAGACAACATATTGACAGGATGTCCTGTGTGTGTGTGTTTATTTTTTTATTTTTTCTGTAATATACATATATATATATATATATATTATATGTATAAAGAAAACTAGTTGGATTAGTATGTACCATGATCATTGTCGTTATCTTTAGATGTAGTCCATTGTTTCACAAATGAACATCACTGCTAATTGTAATGATAATCACAAGAAATAAAATTCTGTTTGGTAAAATTATATTTTGGGAGGACAACATTTTGTTGTCTCAAAGGACTTATCAATTATTATTTAATTATGTAATCTTATACCTCATTATACAACTCTTAATCACAAAAATTTATAGTGAAAAATATCACCCAAAAAATTGAAACAAAACGCATTTTTATTATTTTTTGAAAAAAAATACTATATTATTATTTCTCAACAATTCATTCAAATATACTTCATAAAAAAAATTGTACATACACAAATATGTGAAAAGGGTGGAGCTTCTATGTTTTAATTTACGCGAGCTTTTGTATATAGATGAATGGCCAGGAAGCATAAGGAAGCAGTAATTTGAGATGAACTACAAATTTTCCTACATGGCAATTTGACTTTAAAATCCCACATGGTTTGACCTTTACAATGTAGCAATCCTTTGACCCCAGTTTCATGATTATCCAGATAATTTTATTGTACTACTCATGGATTTTATCAAACAATCAATTTCTTTTAGAGATGTCCAAAAATAATATTTTATTTTCTAAAATAAAAGTCATATTTTTTAAATCACCTTCTCAATTAAAATAATGGTACATCACTTACATTCTATGAATATTTTTATAAGTATATTATAAAATCATACCAAACCAGCACTTTTTTAAACTTTTATCTAAAAATTTTTCAAGTTAAATCAAATTATACCCATTATTTTGGAACTAAAGGGTTTTTTTTTTTTTTTTCTGGATAATATTAAAAGGCTAATGAGGTATTATCTCATAAATGATTGAAACCCGCACCGGCCGTCATCTACCCACGGAAACAAACACTAGCCCCTCCCCTCATCAAATACGCCCCCGGTTTCCTTCACAAACTCCACCCGTCACCCTCACAGCCTGTTGTTTTGTCCTCTGCCAGTTTTCCCAAAATCCATCAAACCAAACAATCCACCTGAAAAGTTCCCCCTCCCTATATATTTGAGCCCTCTCGACCGTAATACAGTCCAAAGCTGCAGAGCAAAAGTTCAACTGATATCCAAGTTCAGAGCATCTATCTGACCATTTTGCTTCATCGGTTCTTGGGGTTTTTTAAGTACATGAGCCTGAGGTACATGAGTAGGGTGGCGTACCAGGCGGGGATGAGGGTGGTGCAGGGGATCAAAGACCAGGCCCCAAAGTGTGATTCTACCATCAAATCTTTCAAGGATTCTAGTTGTGGGTCATCTTCAAGGCAGGCGAGAAAGTTTTCTGGTGGTATCGACTCCACGGCGTTCAAGGCTGCTAAGACTGACAAGTCAAAACAGGCTGAAGAGTCTCTCCGGACAGTCATGTACTTGAGCTGTTGGGGTCCCAATTGAGACATCCTTAATTTCTTATCTCTGTTAGTACTATAGTCCTATGATTGAAACATAGGAGTATTTCTTTTGATGTTTGTTTTTTTCAGAGTGAGAGTAAATACAGCTCTTTCTTTTATACACATGGGAAAAACTGATGTATATATGCTTTTAGCAATCAAAATATGATACATCGATTACTCGTTCTAATCTGCTTCTCTTTTTCCAGTTCCTCAATTTTTATGTATATAAAACTCCACTATCGTGTCCCACGTTAATTTCTTGAATTGCTTTTATACGAGTGATCAAAAACTCCAACCCCTTTCTTTCGTTTTCCTTTTTCCTTTTTCCTTTTTCCTTTTTCCTTTCTTGGTCATTTGTGTGTGTGTGTGTGTGTGTGTGCTGTGTAATAAAAAGGGGAAAAAGCAAGAATATAAAATGGATCAGGTTGTAGGGTGCTTGAGTAGGTCCAATAAGGATTCAGAGAAGGCCCAATAGGCTTGGCCATCAGAATAATGGAAAAGGCCCAATGGGCCTAATAATCAGAATGCCATATGCGAATAATTTTAGCTAACCTTGTGTTTCAATTTTGAACCACACGCACACGAAGCCTTGAGATAACCCTCCATAAGCTTTCTCGTTCGAATAGAAAAAAGAAAAAGAACAGAGAAGAAAACTATGAATGCAATCATACCTCATGTTGGAAACTATCAACTAACATTCGTCTGCAAATCCCGCATTTTCACGAATAATAATCGGATAAACATTTCTGGTGGCCGGGGAAGAAAGCTCGCAGTAAAAGCAGGCAGCGACGGCGGAGAGAAGAAAACCGGAAGGCGAAGTTTCTTGACGCTAGAAGAAGCCGGTTTAGTCGAAGTTTCCGGCCTCGGCTCTCACGAGCGTTTTCTATGCCGATTAACGGTACAACCCGAGTATCAAATATCACTTATGAATTTGTCAAACTGAATTTCAAAAATTCTACTGTTATAATTCGTCTTCTTTTTTTTTTCTTTTAAATTTTTTTGAAGAAGTTAATGATTAATTGGATGTAATCAGATATCATCATTGAACCTGCTGAGAGTGATATCGGAGCAGGAAGGGTGTACGATTGAGGAGCTGAATGCGGGGAAGGTATGCGATTGGTTCCTCAAAGACAAGCTCAAAAGAGAACAGAATTTGGAGTCTGCAGTTCTTCAATGGGACGATTCGGAGTTCATGTTATAAAGTAAAGCCTTTTTATTTGTTTCTCTATCGTTTCAACAGTTTGTCTAATTAATGCAACCTTATCATCTAGAAGAATCTTATTGTTGTTTATCTCCCTTAGAAACTGATCAATTCTCATGACTATGAGTTCTTCTTCTTGATTCATTAATCTCAAGTTCCCAAACATGGTAGCGCAACAATAAACTTGTCTAGTGCTATTTCTGTTCTGAAATAAAGTTTTATTTTTTAAAATATATTTTTTTTTCTTATTATTAATGTTTCTGTACTATTTTTAAAGGCCAATTTACATTTTTTAACTTTTATTTAAAATTCCACGTCAGGTCAGGCTAGATTAGGACTTTTCCAAAATGGTCGTTACTTTTTATTTAGAATAACACAAATTTAGTTTGAGAGAGATTAGGGCAAGAGAAATAAATATGATTTGATCTTAAAAATCTTGAATCATTTGATAAGGGCATCGTCTACAGCACAAGTTGCAGTTATAATAAACTCATTTGCTCACTCATACTATGTATATGATGGCACGTTTGAAAGGCTTATTTATGTAGAGTTATTCTTTCCTATCATTTTTTAGTTATATAATAGTACAGAAAAAAATTGGTTCATGCCACAAAATATAACTCAAATTCAGCCGATTTAAAAGTTGGTAATTTTATTTTTTTATTTTTTAAAATAAAATAAAAATTGGTATGCTCTGAATTTTCATTTGTGAAAAACAAGAATGATGGAAAGTCAGTGCAGTTTGCCTGCTGGATTTGAACAGGAATTCATATTTTATTAAATCCCTAATCGTTTAAAGTCCAGTCAGCAAACTGAAGAGGAATATATGATTTTGAATCAAAAAAGTCACGAACTCAGTTGCCCAGTCGTTCTATGATATCAACTCAATTTCTGAATTTGATATCTTTTTAAAATAAGTTATTAATAGGAAATTATTAGGAGCGATGATATTGTTCGACGGTACTGTCTACATGAGTTGTCCAGACAAATATCGTATATATGATTATTTCGATGAAAATTCTCTAACATTCAAAATAAAAAAATTAAAAATTATTATAATTTTAAATAAATTACATTTATTAGAAAATGGAAATGAAGGAATATATATAATATCATGAATGAGGGTTATCTTAGAATGGTGCAGGGCCCACTTGTACGTTCATTGGAGTGAATCGTCCGTTGGGCCTCTAAGAACTTTTTGGGCCTTATCTTGCTGGCCATGTCTCGTCAACTATATATGATGCTAACATTTGAAAAGGATTATCTATATCTGTTGAGATATTCTTTTTATAATCTTTTTAGCTTTATATCTAGCAATATAACCATCAGTCCATCTTTTCTGTTTTCTTTTTTTTTTTTTAATTATTATTATTATATATATTCGTGTGCTCTCACTTTTCAGTTGTGTGAAAAACAAGAATTTGTCTCCTGGATTTGAACAGGATTCCATTCATTCCATCCTTTGCTTCTAGAATATCAAATAGCACTGGGACTTTAAGATTATTTGCATTCGCCTTATGAAGATTAATTTTTAATAATAATTTCCTCCTAATATTTTTTAGTCAATGATTCTGTTTAAAATTTTAAAAATATATAAACACGAGAAATAAAAATTTTAACTTTGAAACTTATTTAATTGTAAATTAAATATTAATTTAATATATAATAAAATAATAATTATTTGAAAATGAAATGAGAGATCAAATTTTTAGAGTATGATTGAGAAATAGGAATTCACGTTATCAAAGGAATTCCTTCGATTATTTCTACTGTGGAATGAGTAATTTAAAAGGTCTTCAACAATATAATAATAGGTTAAACAGCAGACAATCCCCCAATGTACAAGATTAATTGCACTTTCCCACTCGATTTTTCAAGATGTGCGAATAATCCGACAATCTTATTAAAATATGCTCAAACATGCTATTAACAAACAAAATATTTCGAACTTTGGTGTGTTGCACTTTGCCCTAACTTTGTAAAAAAATATTGCATGTTACTATTAAATCCTTATTTATGTGGAATAAAGTGAAATAGTTTATCAAAATTAATGTCATGCACTACTCACTTTCCACTATATGAATATTTTAATCAATATCATTTTTTTAAAAATTATAAACAAATTTACTGTTATAATTTTCTTAGATACGAACTTGAGTTAATTAAAAGTTGTTTTTATGACTACTTTTCAAGTTATTGTTATGATTTATAACTTCACATGTTTGTTTAGTCAAATATATTGAACTATTTGCATTTTAAATTTAGCAAAAAATGAGAAGATATTGTTGATACTACGATCTACTCTTTTAGCCTCTAATATTCACCCAAGTGGATAACCTTCTTTGTCCATATTAAAATCCAAACTCCAAATCCTTTGTACTCTTTACTAAATAAATAAGCATAAAATTTATATATATCATGACAATGATTCGGAGGATGCTGATGGTAACTTTTAATTATCTTATAATACATAAACTTAAGGAAACAAACAATAAAATAAATTCATATTACAATATAACTCAAATTTACAAAAAATGTATAGATATTGCCAAGTGAGTAGTATGCAATAATATTTGTGGTGAAATATTTCACTTTTATCCTACCAAAATAAGGATTCCATAGTAAAAAAATAATATTTTAAAATACTTTAGGTGATTAAATGCACATTTTTTTAAGTCAGGAATTAAAGTGTAACACCCCAAAAATATTTCATTAGAAAACGGAAATATAGGGTGTTTTGGCTCATTTTATTAAATTTGAGGGTTATCCGAAAGATTAAGAAGGAAAGTTCAATCATTCTAATTTATTTTCTTCACAAATATTATGCTTTATAAAAAATAACCATCGACTAATCTTTTGGAACCTTTTTTTTTTTTTTAATGTATCTGAATATGGATATTCTGGTCTTCCAATAAAAGTTTACTAAAACTTCTGATAAAAAATTTATTGGAAGAGAGACTTTTGCCAAAAATCTAAAATTCATGAAAGATGAATGCCAAAAATCAAAATATCATAAAAATAGATGCAAGTAATTCCCTGCACTGTTTATTAGTTAATCAAAGCCATTCAAGATTATACTGCCATTAATATTTTAATCCCAATCGTTGAACGTCCAATCAGCAAAACAGTCAACAATCAACACGTATTGCTTGCTTAGTCACCCACTCCACCCCCACATTATAATTACTACGGGGCCTAATAATTAAGCCACCTCTAAACTTAATTAAATTAAACCTCAATATTTTGGCTTGAATGAATTAAAACACGACAAGGAAAAAAATGCCAATAGTCCCACGTTGAAAATGCGTTGTCTAATCACCGTATCTCCGCCAATCAGGTTGCCAAAAAAAACACCCAAGATTCAATAATCGAAAAAAATAACAATAATAAAAAGTATGTCATTTTTTATATTATTAGAACTAGCATTATCCCCATTTTAAATAACTCTATTGTATTTGTGGGTAAATAATAGGGATGATAAAATGTTTAAGTTGAATTTGTCTGAATCTTAAACTTGATTTTCTAAAATTTTTAAAAATTTAAATTGGATTTTAATTTTTTAAAATATTATTTAAAAAAAAAATAAAAAATGATAGAGTTTGTGTCGATCCATTTGAAAAATGAAGAACTCACTATCCAAATCCAAACTCATTTATCTTCTTAAATTTTGCCACTAGTAAGTAGACCTTTCCGTAGCCATAATTAATAGGATAAGGTTCCGTGATTGTAGCTACATTTAGGTACATAGAGGTGGGTAATTTTTAACTTAGTTTTTTTTATATATTTGTTTGAATTTTGATCCATGATCCAACCGAATCTAATTGGATCAACCCAATTGGTTCCAACTAAAAATTACTGGTATTTGCGGTGGAACTTGGATGGTTCTATGGCAAAAATTGCAAACCATCTCAATAATTGCGAGTGTGGAAAAAATTAAATGGAAACTACACAATTGTCTAATTAAATTGGGTAGTTAAGATTGGCCAGGTTTGATTTGTTTAGTGATCAGATAGAAAGAGATATTTTATTTGATTTGCATTTGCATTTGCTCGTAGTTTAATTTTTTGTCCTTACAATTTAAATATATAAAAATAAAAGAATTACATATATGTACTGGTTGGTTGGGTGATGAATGAGGTGGATTTTAATTATTGAACTTGCTATATAATTTGAAAGTGGTTGATGCTAAAATTTAAAAAAACTGTCACTATTCATTAAAATTTAAAATCAATAATTTTGTGTGGTTTGGGAGCAATTTGAGTAATTGACTAGTATTGAAAAAGATTAAAGATTTATGTACACCTCTATTAAAGACTAATATATTGGTGAGAACCATTACAAACAAGAATATAATAATATGAAAGTTGCTAGTAAAAATATATTAAGTGACAAATTTTTTTATTTTGTGAACTAGTGTTATATATATATATAATATTTAAGTTGTGAATAATAATTTGTATATTAATTTTATCACTATTAAATTAATAAAAAATATTATTATATAATAAAATAGTTTTTGTTTATTTTTTTCTTATAATTAACTTAGAACAATATTGTCAAATACAGTCAAAGTCAAACTATAACACACGCCTATGAATAAAAAAAAAACCGTTTCGAAAAACATAAAATTAAACCAAAATAAAGAAAAACGAGAAACAAAAATTGGCCGTTGTAAACTTTACAAGGCCTGTACATAGCCCACCACGCACCAACAAAGCTGTTCAAAAGTCACTCTCCAAAAGCAGAAAAACCAAACCAAACCCCAGCCCACGCGAGGTCCTCTGTGCTCTCCGGCGACAGATATCAGTCACTCAACCATGGTAATCGTCGAGGAGAAATCGTCGTTGTCTTCGGACGGCAAAGTCTGGGGGATATTCAGGCTTCCCTTCCGAAATTCGCAGTCGACGACGTCGTCTTCCTCAAATTTCGCTCATTATCAGCAGAATTACGGTCATGGAAACGATAACAGTCATTTTCAGGTGGAGGGATCGGGTGCTCACAGCAACAATGGAACCTCGGTTTCTTCAGTTGCCAGATCTCTGCTCCCCACACGGCGCCGTTTGAAGCTCGATCCCTCTAATAAGCTCTATTTTCCTTGTACGGATGAGCTCCTGTCACTTCTTTGCTCATTGTTTAATTTATTGTTTTGCTTGGGTAGTGTCTATTTACATACGGAGTATGTTTTAGTGTTGCCTATCCTTGCTTGTTGATGGTAATTTTATTGGTGAAAGTTTCCTTTTTGCGTAGTTTAATTAAGCTTGATCTGTGTTTCCTTTTGACGGATGATTTGAAATTTGTGATAGCACTAATTTAGTTGGTCCATGTCATTTATATTGGGTATTTTCAAAGATTGTTAAGTTCTAGATAATTAGAGGCTCTTAAGAAAATTGACAAAAACTAGGATCATGTATGATTTGATGTTCTTGTTTTCCAACTTTGATTGGAGAAATAGTGAGTAGAATTGGTACAAAAGCAAGCAAATTGTATAAGACTTCGTGTCCTGCTAGAGTTGCAAGTTGGACATTAGGATTTTTAACTTTTAGTTGTCTAAAATAGAAAGGTGATGCTGCAGAAGGGACTGCGTCTTTTTTAGTAAACATAATGGTAAAGAAGAGCCGAACAGGGGGAAGGTCTCTTTGTTTACCAAACAATACTTATGAATAACAATTTTCATGTTTTAGGAAGGAGATTGATCTTTAGTGTAAACTGTATACTTTTGAAAACACTAGGTACTACTGCTGATTTGATAAGTGCGAGATAAAGCTTACCCATAGGAACTTCTCGGGTTGTCTTCTTTCTTTTTTTTCCTTTTATGGTTTCATGTCAAATTTCTCAAGATCTACTTGAGAGATGATCTCCTCTATGGCCATAATCACCTGCCCCAAGTACACAATCAGACATGCATGCGAATGCCTTTTTCTGAATGTTGCCGGTCAATTTCTAAGTTCTTAGTATTAATTTTGGTCGTATGCACACCCTGGAACTAGATTAATTGGCTAAAACTAAATTTGTTTTATTTGTGCGCATTAACTTGATTTTTGTCTTGGACTGCCTACAGATGAACCAGGTAAGCAAGTCCGAAGTGCTATCAAAATTAAAAATTCAAGCAAGTCTCATGTAGCTTTCAAGGTATGCCAAACTTGTGTTTGAATTTCGTTTATTTTCTGTCTCTGTCTGCTCATTTCTCTTTAGGCTGATATATAATATGTGATTCATTTATGGGTTCAAATATGCTTGATTTTGGTTTAGGCTACGTACGATTATGTGATACCTTATTTATTTATTTATTTATTTCTTCTGAGGGATGTTTACTGTTGGTGTTATCTAGTTCCAAACAACTGCGCCAAAAAGCTGTTTCATGCGTCCTCCTGGGGCCATTCTTGCTCCTGGCGAGAGTATCATAGCAACTGGTAATCGTTTGCCATGGGATTTGTTCACCTTCTTTTTCTTTGGTTTTTGTTTGGGTAAAAGTTGAATCTTCTATCTTTCTTGGTCTTGGATGTTTCCATTAGTATTCAAGTTTGTAGAGCCTCCAGAGAACAATGAAAAGCCAATGGATCAGAAAAGCAGGGTGAAGTTCAAAATCATGAGCCTAAAAGTGAAAGGACCAATGGACTACATACCTGAACTGGTTTGTCTCATTCTGCTCCTATTCATACTATTGGCTCAATCATAGCATCCTTTCAATTTCCATTATATACGAGTCGAGTAATGTCCAGTTGTCTTGATTATATCCTTAAGTCAGATGAAAACTGGTAGTTTAATGCAAGAACTGTATCATCAAGTGAAAATAGTTCAAATTTGTTTTGAAATATCAACAACATTCAACATGCTGACACCATACACGATATGCTAGTGGTAGAGGTCGCACATTCTATTGACTCCAGAATGTTTGTGTTATCAAATAAAATCTGTTTGTACTCTATTTTTATGTGTTCTGATCTGTTTCATGTACTTTTGGATCAGTTCGATGAGCACAAGGATGAAGTGGCTGTGGAGCAGATTCTTAGGGTTGTGTTTCTAGATGTGGAACGACCTAGCCCTGTAAGTGAAGATTTTCTGACTCCTTAATGTGATATACATCTCCACCCATTGTTCATTTCAGTGTACTTGGGTGCATAATCTCTGCAAGGGTTTCTTATAGACAAATGTTTGCATGGAAATGCTGATCCATGCCTGTTTTATCTTTTAAGGCCCTAGATAAATTAAAGCGCCAGTTGGCTGAAGCTGAGGCTGAACTTGAGGCTCGCAAGAAGCCTTCAGAAGACTCAGGCCCGAAGTTCATTGGAGAAGGACTCGTTATCGATGAATGGGTAAGCCATCTAACCTTAGAATTTCTTCTTCTAAGATGTTCACTATCATTTTTGTTTGGTCTGTATCCTCTTCCTCCTCAACTTTTCTCTGCAGAAAGAAAGAAGAGAAAGATATCTAGCTCGTCAACAAGTGGAAGGGATAGATTCTGTATAACTGGAGTTTCTCTTGAAAGTATTTCACTTCGGGCTGAAAATTTCTGCACTGTATTTTGATGTGTATTTAGTTATGTGTCGACGGGTATTCTGCCAAAGTGTTCGGTAGGAGATGGACTTTTTCTGTCAATATGACAGTTGCGAGTTGAATCTGTAACTTGATGTACTAATTATTTGGCTTATTGCCATATATATATCTGTAGATATGTGATTTTGCTTCTTTAAATGAGAGAAACCATTACCCTTATTGTGGTCTCCGTTTTCACCTTTTCTCCTTAAAAGTGAAAAACATTAATACTATTGAGATGAAAACATGCACCAGAACAAGTTTTGTTGGACCAGGAACAAATTCTGACATAAATGGCAAGCCTGCTCAACATCCCAATAACACATTATGTATTTGTGGCAGACGTATTAATCGGTAATCTCCCGTGTTAGAGTTACTCAGCGTCTCTTAGTATGAGTAAATTGTATCAAGAAGTGTTTCAACAGATTTTTGCAGTGACCAATGCTGTCTTGCATATTGCGAGAAGGCTCATTTGTTTCCTACTTGTAAGGGTGGCAGATGGGTAGATCGCATCAGGTTTCGGCAGGTATAAAGAAGGTGAAGGGTCGAAACACCTGAGAGTGGGTGTTGGGATGACTTTTTGTATCATTTCATTGCAGCTGATAAGGCTTAGTTTAACTATGCAATCAAATTACCTCCACTTACCATACTGGCAGCTAGTGTACTTCTTGTCTGTCTCTAAGGACAGTTCCTTTGTACAAATCTTGTGCAGTTGCCAAATACTTCATAATTGCTGCTTGAACAAAAGGAAGGAAAAAGCAAGTACTACACCCATACCTCATCTGCATAATTCCACTGAAGTTCACTAATCATTGAAGAAAAGCCAGGTTCAAAGTAGCAGTCACTATGTTTTTCCTTTTACCTTTTCTTTTTATAATCTTCGAGTAACGTTCATATGGTCATCGGTCACCTGCCTCTACTTAGGTATGAACCGCATGGTTCTCATTTAAGCATTAAGTTTTTGTTGGGTGGTTTAAGCATGAAATTTTGGTTTCCTTGTTTGTATTCTTGGTTATTATAGTGATAGATGACCATTGAACTACACATTCACTAATTATTTCTTGTTTGGCATTATACACTTTTAGAAATATAGGTCTTGTGCACCTTTATCATGAATTAGGATGGACTAATAAAGATCACTCATCCTAACTGTAAATATAATTATGGGCCTCAACACATTCATATACATGTTTGACTTGTCCCAGAATGTCGGCAAGTCGACTCAAAAAAATTGAGATGAACTGTCCTATCAACCAAATCTTTATTTCTACAAGTTTCAAATTAACAATCAATAAAATCGTCCTAACTTAATACTGGACAACTCGACCCAATAATCTTTACTCAATAATCTTAACCCAATATTTTATAGTCAATCAAAATAGTATCACTTATGGTTTTGGTTTTCCTGTAGTTCATGGTATAAGGAAGTTTTGTGGGCATTCTTTTGAGAGAGGAAATGAAAACTGCTCGAGCAACATCTACCCCGTATTTGCCTAAAATACTTCACTAGTGGTTTCAAATACTGTTGATTCCAGAACACAAGCATTACAATTATGATTTGCTATATATGTTCTACAATTTGTTTACATATGCATAACAAGCATGAGCTTAGTTATATGATCAATGCCAGCTTCTCTTGTCTTGTAAGTTTCATTGTCCCTTGCCGGCCCTGTCAAAATCTTGGTTAACAATGCGTTTTTTTGGCCGGATCTCAAGGAATTCTGCTATAAATAGTGGTTTCTGATCAGGGCATACCATAGATCCCAGAAAAGTGAGTGCTTAAACATTTACATCAAGCGAAAGCCAGCAGATACATAGTCCCAAAAACATGGCCAAGGCAAGCAGCAAAATTTCCATTTTCCTGAATTTTGCTATGGCGCTCACACTTCTTCTCATGATCATCACTATGGCCGAAAGCAGATCCATTTTTGGTGGTAAGATTTTAAGAATACTACTATGAACATTTACCTGAAATTTAGAACTCTGTCTCAAATGATGTCCCTTTTTTATTTTCTTTTCATTGTCTATATAATTCTATTGAGCATTTGTAGTTAGGGCCACAACAACAACAACACCCCCCCCCCCCACCCCCAAAAAAAAAAAAAAAAAAAAAAAAACAAAAAAAAATCCATATAAACTTATATATTACATATAAGTTTAAATTAAAAAAAATTATCTTTTCGCCCATTATTGTTAAGAAATTAATTTTGATCCCTAGATTAAAATTCCTAGCTCTATCATTCTTTGCAGTTAAGACAAGCTCAAAATTGAGTTGTGACACTGTGGTTGGAGTGAAGAGCGAGGATACTTGTTTCGGAATTGCAAAGGCCTACAATTTGACGGAGACAGTCTTCGACGCCATCAACCCTAACCTCAACTGCACTGCACTCTTTGTTGGCCAGTGGCTTTGCGTCGATGGCTTTATTAATTAGCTCAGCTTATGAAAAGCTATTTTTGTGCTGTTTTTAAGTTACGTGGGAGCTTATCCATGAATAAAGAGCTAAATCTATTGTTATTTTCTTTATCTTTGTTTTTAAATGACTGCTAGTCCACACTCAAATGAATTTGTAGTGGGCTAAGGCCTAAGACTACCGTTGTAATCGAAATTTGAAGGTTGTTTTATTTCGAAAATTTTAGCATTTTCTTACATGCATTATTTTTGTTCAAATATTAATATATACAAAACCATAATATCAAAAATATAAATAACCTAACCTACACTACAGCAAAATATTTGAATCTTCACAATTTGCACCTTGCTAATTCTAAGCCTCACACGTCTTCATCATTTAGTTCTTCTTTCCTAATTTGAGCTTTATTCGTTCACATCATTCAAATTTGGGCCCAAACATGGAATTACATATCATCTACTAGTTTCCCTTTTTCCAACTGAATTGGATAGTTGGGCCTATATGGGTGTTCTTGGGCCTTTTAGTTCTTGTAACTGGGCTGTGATCAATCCTACTACGACAACAAACTAGATCCATCTTATATGGGCTCAGTTTTCAAGACTAACTAAATTGGACTCTTGAGCTAAATTAGTAGAAAAGCAGGATACTTGGGCCTTTTAGTTCTTGTAAGTGGTCAGTGATCAATCCTAATACAACAACAAACGAGATCCATCTCATATGGGCCTCCGTCTTCAAGCCCATCTAAATTGGACTCTTTAGCTAAATTAGTAGAAAATCGGGATACTTGGGCCTTTTAGTTCTTGTAACTGGGCAGTGATGAATCCTACTACGACAACAAACTAGATCCATCTCATATTGGGCCTCAGTCTTCAAGCCCATCTAAATTGGATTCTTAGCTAAATTATTAGAAATTTTTCTCAGTCATTTAAAGGATAAAAATTGTTAGACGCTTGCTTTCAATTGAACACATCTTCGAATAGATTCTTCTTTTTCTTTTTCTTTTTTTTTTTTTGGGATGAAAGGTCGAATAAATTCTTCTTATTGTACCAAATTTATCAAGTTGTGGTGGTTGGCAACACAGTAGCAAGACAAAGAATCTGATCCCCATTTTAACAAACTCACTTTATACATTATCTATAATATCAAATATTAACTTTTGGGCTACTAATTGCAGCCTATCTAGCTGATAGACAAAGAAAATTGCTGAAATTTTCAATCTTTTTTTTTTTGATTGAAAATTTAATTGTTCCATAATTTATTCAAACGTAAGTTTCTAATTTCCTGTCAAATTCTGACATGCACTAATGATAACAAATTTTTACATGATTATTTCATTATGTTATTATTATTATTATTATTATTATTATTATTATTATTATTTTGTGTTGAACGTACAATCTTAATGTCTTATTTGAACTAAGCAATGCTTCCATTTTTATTTTTATTTTTATTTTTTTCCCAACAA
The DNA here is from genome assembly GCA_019321725.1 of Paulownia fortunei. Lineage (NCBI taxonomy): Eukaryota > Viridiplantae > Streptophyta > Magnoliopsida > Lamiales > Paulowniaceae > Paulownia > Paulownia fortunei. The sequence goes on from CM033120.1 coordinate 16,545,565, forward strand.
CCAGATCATCTCAAAACATAGCTTTTTGAGCTTTATCCAAAACTCTCAAAAAGAGAAACATCGTAAAAGAAAGGTGGATAAGGTGCTTTTTTGCTTCAAAAGAAATTATCCGTGAGAATGGTTTACGTATCAAAATCACCCATTAAATTAGTGAAAAGAAGAGGAACATGTATCCATTCAGGTATCATTTATCCCTTTATAAATAAATAAATAAAAAAAAAAGAAAGTACCACTTATCCAATTCCAACCACGTAAAGAAATCCTTTCAAATTCTGTGATGAATCATGTGATTAGTAGGGGTTGCAATTTTTAATTTCCGTGACCAAAATTACTGTCTCTTTTCATTTCCAACGTTAGTAGATGCAAATTCCCTTTTTTTTTTTATTTAAAAAAAAAGAAAAAAAGAAAGAAAAGGCGATCCATGTTAATCTAGACATTATGGTCACCTCTTTTGCTTCATTTGCAAGACCGTGACTAAATTTATTAACCCTTTTCCTAATTTATTGAAAAATACTAAAAGATATGGACAATGTTTCTTTGTCACCAAGAAGACTCTTGGTCTCATTATTTTGTGACTGAAAGAAAAGGGGGTGATTCGGGGGTGGAGAACATGTGAATTCGATTCCCACTTTTGTTAAAGGAGTGAATATTAAGGTTACTCATTTATTGATGCCAACGAGTCCCTTTACTACAAAATCTAACTTTTCTTTTTTTCCATTATCCAGTTTTATACCACCAAAAAGAAGATGTACTTTATCAAAATTGAATGACTATACTTGTGTCCATGTGATTTAATAAAATTGCACATAATATTTTTTTTGTTTGAGAATTAGGCACAAAATAATTCCAAATGTAAGGCACATTGTCATTTTTTGAGTAAATGTTATTTTACTAGTGAACAATATTTCTATTGTGCATTTTTATCAATTATTAGAGACATACAACTCAAGCAAATAAAAAAGGCACATCAAAAATATTTCAGTACTTTTTTTGTTTTTTGTTTTTTATTTTTTAAAAGATTATGTTTGATTCTCTAATTTTTTTTAAATGATTTGAATTCATTATCAATTAGGTTGTGGATGAAAATAATTTTTTCTATAATAAAAAATTTCAATTCTTGTCTAGACTTACTAGCAAAAAAAGAGGATTGTGATGTGCCGCGAGCTTCCATATCACTAATACAATGGGCACACTTTTGATCATGACCATTGTCTAATTTGAGCATTTTTGTAAATTGCATTATGTAAATTCATGATTAAATAAATTAACATGAATAAATAGTACTTCTCTTTTGAGTTTTAACGAAACTATTTTACAAGAAATTTTTTGTTTAGATAATAATCTAGTTTCTTAAATTGGAATGATAGAGAATAAAATCATTCAATATGGTAATTAACTACTTGATAGACTTAACAATATTTATAAGAGTCCAATAGTCAAATAGGCATAGTATTCAAGGGTGGAAGAGACCATCATATCATAGGGTAGAGTGACTTTTTTGAACCATTTTGAACCCATATAAGTACTCATTCTGTCTTCATATCTATTACATTAACTGTTCATTAATTTTGAATTTTTTTCAATTTATTCTGGATACCACACATTTAGGCCTTCTTTGATAATTAATTTTTGCTTAGATAATAATCCAATTTCTTTAAGTCAGAATAATAAAATAAGAAATAAAAAAAAAAGAGTCAGACAAACGGAAATAAAATCGTTGCATATTGTAACTAAATACTATTTAAGTACAAATACTTTTCAATAATAATAAGTTTTAGTGCTTGGCAATTACCCTTCATCATTAGTATCCAGATTCACATCCTGGAAGCAGAAATTCTTTTTATTATTTTTGTTTAGAAAATTAATATTTAATCAAATAAAAGGACATGGTATTAAATTTTTGGATACCTAACCTTTAAGTGTTTTTTGAATCAGTGTTTTTATAATGTGATCGATGATCAAATCGATTTTTTTAATAATTAGCGGTTCAATCGATCGGATCAATTCAATCGGCAGTTGGACCAATTTAATGAAAATTGATTATATTTTTTTATTTTATTATGTAAAATAATAATATCATAAATTAATTATTATATAATACATTTTAAATATAAAAATAAATAAATAACTATATAAAAAATATATAACAAAACATACAATCTAAATTATCACATAAATATAACAAAATATATTTTTATTTTTTATTTTTTAAAAAAAGATTGAAATCGATCAAAACTACTCCGGCCAACCGATTTTGACTGATTTGATCGGTTAAATCGGTCAAATAATTTTATGGGCCTATTGAATTGGATCGACTTCTAATTCTAGGTTGAACCTATTGATTTGATTTTAAAAATATTACTTTAATGATCTAATTTTTTTGTTTATGGGCCCATTTGTATATTAATATAAGGTTTCTGCACTGCAAGTGCCATAGACAGAAAAAAAGGTTGAATTCATGCTACACAGTACATGAATATTGTATTTTTTTTCAATGAGATAAATAAAAGGTAGGTGTTGAATCAGAGTACATCTATGAAAGTTTATCTTCATGGGATTTCGAAATTTATGAGGCATTGAAAACTAGTGCATCCAATCTCACATTCTTTAGTGCCTCATTTCCCTACTTGTGAGGAATGGCCTTCTGACAATATATTCTCTCAAAGTTACAATTATCAACATTTAACAAAGTTTAAATCTTTTCACAATAAACAAGAACGACACAAGATTACTCATGCCGAACTCAGCAACATCCAAGCAAATTAATGGCTAACAGCCATTAAATCCATGAAAGTTTTTTTGTATTAAATCGACAATATCTACTAGTTAAAGAAAAAAAAAGAAAAGTGGAAAAACAGAAAAGAAAAGGAATTCTGGAGACAGATTCATCCACAATAACTCTGAAATTATACCAAGTATTTGTAAGATGGTAAACTAAATCCAATTTCATCGCATAATCCAGGCTTTTATTTGTCATACTTTCTGGTAGGTATCCCCTCCCTTCTTCATTTCAACTGTTCCATTAGGGTAATCAGCATCAGTCACGAACCTGGACCAGAACCAGTGCTCCTTCCACACAATAACCATTTCTTCGATCGGAATATTCTTGGTCTCCGGCAAGAAGAAGTATATGAAGATAGTCATCACCAACACAAAAAACCCGAAGAACAAGAACAATCCAAACTTCAAGTGGCACAGCATTGTCATAAATATTTGAGCCACAGCAAAGGTGAAAACCATGTTCACAGAAACGTTCAAACTCTGCGCAGCAGAACGAATTTCGAGTGGGAAAATTTCACTAGGCACCAACCACCCCAGAGGCCCCCATGACCACGCAAACCCAGCTACATATACACATATAAACAGCACCACCACAATGGCGTACCACTTTGGCAACTCCCCTGGATTTCCATCGACACCAAATTTCAAGCCTATGCAAATTGCAACCACAATCTGAAAACACATCAAACATAAACGTATTAGTGTCTCAAACAATGTACAGTCAAAAGAAACTTAGGCCCTGGATGGATCCAGGAGTTAAAATTATAGTAGACTAGTAATCTTGTACCTGACAGATGAGCATTTGGATACCTCCTTCAAGGAAAAGGAACCTTCTTCCCCACTTATCCACACCACAAATGGAGACTGCGGTTGCCAAAACATTCACCCCACCGGTTATCACTGCCGACATCAATGCAGCATCACTTCCAAAACCGATAGTCTTGAACAAGACAGGCGCGTAAAACATGATTACATTGATGCCAGTAAGCTGCTGAAAGAATGGAATGGCAATTGCCATTGTGAGATGAGGCCTATACTTCCTCCGGAGGAGGTTTCTCCACGGGTGCTCCACTTTCCTGGATGCCTCACTGGCCGCAACCAAATCGTTGAACTCTTCATCAACATTGGCTATACCGCGGATTCTCTTGAGTTTGGTTCTGGCTTCGTCCTGCTTGCCACGCTCGATCATGGAGTTTGGTGTCTCGGGGAGGATTAATGATCCGACGGTGATGATCAGGGCAGGGACCATTGCACCCCCCAAGCTCAGCCTCCATCCCCAGCCACCCTTAATTTTTGCAAAGCCGTAGTTCAACACATTGGCTGCCAAGATGCCTATTGTGATGGATAATTGAAACCCAATGTTGAGTGCACCTCTGTACTTGTAGGGAGCCATCTCAGATAGGTAGAGTGGCACAGACTGCAACAACATAGCAAAAGAATTTTACATTTCCTCTTTACTAACCAAAAAGTATCTAGTAAGATCAATAAATTCACTTAATTTTTTTAAAAAATTTAACATCATAAATTTGTGGAGAAAGGAACAAATATCGGGGGAGGCAAAAAAAAAAAAGTAATAAGGGGGAAAAAATGTAGCTTTCTTGGGGCCACTTGTGCTTGTCACCTACCGGGGGAGGGGTACAATGTCAACTTCATCTTATGTAGCAATTGATCAATGAGAAACATATTAGTATAAGAATAAAAGAGTAGTCTTTATAATATTATTTAAAAATAGGGCAGCTTTCAAGTCAATTTCTGGGCTTTGTTTGCATTCAACGCCGTTGCGTTTGGAGTAAACTTTGTTTGAAAAAAGAAACACACAAAAACGTCACGGACAAAGAAAAACTGGGCATCCACGATTTGGATTCCTCATTTAAAAAAGTGGGTTTCTTGAAGTATTTCAACTTATAGCAATACTTAGGTAAATATTTGGATTCCAAAAAAAATGTTCTTTTTTTAATTTTTCTAATTCTTTGAGGTTGTCTTTTCTATAGACTGATCATTGATAGTGAACAATATTTATGATTGCTACAGCCATGAAAATTGAATTAATCTTCCAAAGCCAATTCAGACTGAATCAGAATCAGTTCATTATTAATGATCTTGCAACACATTCTATAAAGTTTTACTTTAATATACAGTCCATCCTGAAAACAAAAAAGAAAGAGAACTCAAAAGCAAAAGAAACAGTAAAAAGTAAAGAAAGATCTGAGAATTTATTTCTTTCCCAAAAGAAGTGGGAAAAAACACAGGTTTGTTCAGAAATCATTTTGTTAAAAATGCTGTCTCTGTCGTTTTTTGAACATACTTTCTCTGAACTCTTCATTTAATTATGGATCAGATCTGAGCTACTACCAACCGTTGACCCACAGCGGGCAATTATTTTCTGTGCTACCAAAAACCTAAAGGAAAATATTTAAGATAAATCCAAAAAAACACCAAGCGAAAGAACAGGGAATTGCAGAAGCAAGAATCAGAGCTAAACAATATCAAAATGAAAACTCTCGAAGCAATAAAAACAAAAAACAAAGAAAATACCATGTTGGGGTTTTAGAAAACACCATTCTTGTTCTGTACTAACAACATGAGAAAAAAGAACAAGAGAATATGAATATAGAAAACATGCGAATCCCTTTAGTCTTGATCCAAAAGTAATTAAAAAAAGGGATAAAATCAGGAAGAAATCCAGTTTCCGTGAGGAGTAATTACAAACCTGATTGGCAAATCCAATTCCAAAACCCAGAAGAATACGGCCAACAATCAGCATCCAAACACCACGAGCAAAGCCATTGATCAAAGCGCCGGCGCAGAATAGCACACCCCCAAACAGCATTGACAATTTTCTCCCCAGTTTTCTCGTCACCGTGGAGGCCACAATCGACGACAGAAGTGCAGCCAAATACAAGGACGACGTAAACATAGTAAGTGTTTGGCTGTCAAATTTGCAGTACTGGTTTGTGGAATCATCCGCCTTCTGCTTCCTGTATACAGACGGGAAAAATTTCTCCAAGAATGAATCCATTGACGTCACTCCACCTGCAACCAAACAAATCCATAATCAAAATCCAAGCCCAATAAACAAAATCACATGAAGAAGAAAACCATTGAAACTGAACTCAAGATCATAATTAAACAACATTAATTAGCTAAAATATGCATGCTAAAACAATCAGGGGGGACTAAGTACTGGGCCGAGCAAGGACAGTGGCACTTTATACTGAAAAATAAGTGAAAATCTCGTTTGAAAATGCAAATCCTCGCCCCCTCTTCTCCTCCTCGTTTTTTACCGACACTTTCCTCAGTTAACCTAAAATCCTGGTTCCAACTTCAGTATCTGTATGTAATTGTATATACCTGAAATTCCGATATCGTAACCGAAAATAAGACCACCCATGGCTGCAATAACGCAGGTGACTATGACATAAGGCGTTAAGTTGCCGGGATATTCTTTCCCGTCGCCGGGACCAGGGCCAAAACCACCACCCGCCATTGTTTTTTTCCTTCAAGAACTTACTATGCAGAAACAAAGACTAGAAAGAGGGAAGAGAAAAGATGATATTGGAGAGAAATTATATGAAGGCAAAAAAGAGAAGTTTGACAATATAGAACTCTGAATCTCCTATACTGAGAAAAATGAATATGAAAGAGGTAAGAATAAGAAGATATGTAAGGCATGTATGCATATGGGAGGAGTATATATAGAGAAATGTTGACTTAAATGTATCCAATCCCCACAAGAACTTAGCTGTCAAACTGTTCTAGTGGTATACTACCCCATAATGAGTAGACTATGTAATTGCAGTTAACGTTCAATTGACACAAAAATATAATATTAGCGACCCAAAATCTTTTCCAGCAATTTGATCAAATTTAAGTCATTATATTATAAACCTAATAAAAAATTTAGTATTTAATATATAAGAATATATTATGAATATTTGTTAAAATATATGGCGAAAAACTCGACAAAAAAATTAAAATATAAAAGAATTGCTTGTGAACAACAACATAATTTATTTTAACATTATTTTTATATAAATTGTGTTTATACTTATTTTTAAATAATTTAAAAATTATTATATAAGTATTTTTATATTATGACATAACTTAAAGATAATTATTTAATAATAATTAATATATTCATAAATTATTACAGTCTACGAAACATTTTACCTCAAAATACAGAATATTATATGACGGTTTAGAATAAAAATAAAAAGTATTATGTGACGGTACAAAATATGTACGATAACTAGAAGTATCTTTTAATTATCCATACATATGTATACTATACAAATATAATATCAATTTTAACTAATATAGATTATAAGTGTTAAATTTATCATGTAATTGGAATTCTTTTTAAACAATACATTAATCACATAACAAATATAATTCACTTATATAAATATTAAAATAGAGTTTCATTTCTTTTCATGTTTGCCTTCAAGTGGGGCTGAAAAAATTTAATGCAATTTGGCCTTCTTTTAGGGATAAAAAAATAGGCAGAAGATATCAAGTGAAGACCATGATTGATAATGTGAATTCAAGAACCGTTTTGATATACAGTGGGAACTGGATTCAACTTTCGAAATGGTTTTGATAGTAGTCAACTATGGAATTTCCAACTAGTAAAAGTCGGACTATACACATCAGCCACCAAGTCATTTAATTTAACTTTGTCCTAAGAGTCCCATGTATTTTCGATTTAAGCTATCAATCTAGCTGGGGGCACGGCACAGTTTGCTAATTTTGGAGATTGAACTCAAAAGAGTTAAGTTGACAAGAGTTGTTTCAATTTAAGACAAATATATCAAAGTTTATCCACAAAAATAGTAATATTTTGCATAAGATGTTTGCTGATGTAGTTCAATCTCAAATTACAGCTTGTTGGAAGAAAAAAAAAAGTTATGTATATCACCTGAAATTACATAATAGGGAGTAATCGATTATATTTATATGGGTAAATTATTGATTTATATATTATAGAGTAAATCTCGCTCTGACATAAACATTGACATAAGAAGAATCTTAATTCAACTATAAATTTTAATCCACTTAAATTATAAAATTAAAATTTATCTAAAATATGAATATCAATTTAACCATGTATCCAAAATCCGACTTAATTTCTAGCACAACTAATATGTTTTTATTACCATAAGAGTGTTAAAAATAGAACTTTAGGTTCATTTATGGATCTAACAAATTTGTGAGGGTTTCAGTTTTCCCACTATGAATTGTTTTCCTGTAAAAAAAACTTTGCAAAAGTAGTTTAGGGCATTAAGAAACCATTTATTTGTAAAGAGTAAATTAGACTCAAAAATCCAGATAAGGAAAAATGAATGGATATTGCTGAGTCATCACATTAGTTTGTAACTACAACCCTTTATCGGTGTCCCGATATATGCAATTGATTGGGTATACGTCGGCACCATAATAATTAATATGGTTGAATAAACGTGAGTTTAAAGTTTTATGTATCCCATCCTCCGCTCCAAACACACCTCACCTCTACACACTTATGAAACAATCAAAATTAAAATTAAATAAAGGAATGGCCAAAAATAAAATAAAATAAATAAAAATAAAAATAAAAAAGAGTGTGTGTGTGTGTGTGTGTGAACTAAGTTATTTTGTTTTTATTTTAATTTCTATACGTCTTAATCCATTGAAAATATAATTTAAGGATGAGGTATCTTTCAATTCTTATCACCTTTAATTTTTTCTCTTAGACATTTTCACATTTTATTATAGTTTACTTATTTTGTATGTTTACATATGATTTTGCATTGCTAATATTAATGCATTTTTTTTAACTATACATGACAATAATTAATTCAATGTAATAGTTAATGCAATCAGAATTCTAATAAAAATTAAAAAAATGTGGTGTAGTTAGATCGTCAACCACAATTAATTTTTTTTAAAAAAGAAGTCCCTATGAAGATTGAATCATACTATATTCAAATTTGTGTCGTTATAAAATAAAAAAAAAATAGTGAGTTTGGAAAAATCTGTTTTATGGAGTAACTCAGTATTAAGAGACCATGCACCCCAAAATTCAAATACGAGGGCTTGACTGGAAAATGAAGTCGAGCAAAGGGGACAGCCAACTGGCTTTTAGAAAGACTCAACCGATGTTAGAGGGCCCAGCCCATACTTTAATATCCTTTTCGAGCTTGGCCGAGTGCAACTTGGAAGATGGGTTCCTCCAACTTTCACACGAGTAGGCTCCTTAATTATTCTTTTTAATAAGGTAAGAAAAAAATTCTAAATCGTTCCTTAATGATTATTTAGCTATTTGTTGAGCTTAAAATTAATTTTTTAACTTAATTAGTGTATAAAATTTGGGGACAAATTACTTAGTATTCTAAATATGGTTACATATACATAAATATAGTTCCTATTTATCCGAAAAATATATGAAAAAAAAAAAAGAATGAATATGACACCCAAAACTCTACAAGAAAAGGGGCCCGGTAGAGCTAGGCTGGCTAGCACAAGCAAGTCAACGTCTAGCCATCATACATATAAAGTCAACTATGATGGACATAATGTCACGCGGTTGACCATCCTTAATTGTAGCTTTCCCGATAATAAGGGCTAATTATAAAACCAATATACCATACTTACCACGAACAAATTAATAAAATTAATTTCACTGAATTTATGATTTAAGAATTACATGGCTCCAAATTCTATTTGATTAGAGGGATGTTGCTGCTTTGTTTGTTGTCATGTCTCTTACTCTATTTGAATTACTTGGGTATTGGGATTGGTACCAATAAAATGAAATTAGGGTATGGGATGTGAGAAAATCTTTGATAAAAACATCGTATGTAATATTTAAATAGAACACAATTCGAGAAAAAAAACCTGAATTTTTTTTAAAGGATTATGGAGGATATTTTGAACAATTTATTTTAGGTCTATTCTTGGGTTATAGATAGAATTGTTTGTGTTATCCCATGAGAAATTATTTATAGAATACATGAATTCATGGTGATTAAGGTTGCAACTAAACCATGCAAATCATTAGGCACGTCCTATATTTCTATTAAGTGTCTAATGGCGTATTTTTAATGAGAGTTCACACGCTCTATTACATTTTTGCAAGCCATCAAATAAAGTAAATGGGCAGTTGGGTTGGGGGGTGGGTGGTGAAGTCAACCAATGGGTTCAAAAATTGAATGTGCTGTTATCATTGAATATCTGCATCAATATCTGTCATAACCTCATAATTATCTACTAATTAAAAAATATATAGCATAGATATCATTCGAACAAATTATATGATGTTCACATCAAGGTTCAAATTAAAACGAAAAGAAAAAGACTATAACGAAAAGGATGGGAATTGATAACCTTTGTCTCTTACCTTATGTCTTTTACTAAAATAAATTGTGTTTGGGTGAGTTCATAGACCTTTTAAAATATTTTATAAAATATTAAGAATTTAGAAGATATTTGGTCAAAAATTTAAAAGATGGATTTATAAATTTATAAAATAAGATGTTAGAAAATTCTATTAGAAAGAGTGAAACGTACAATATCTTATTTTTAAGATGTTAACAAACAAGTTTCTTTAATTTTTATCATACTGATAAATAATTATAATTATTAATATTTTATAAGCTCTATACGATTTTATTGTATCTAAATATTTTAATATTTTATTATAAATTTAATAATTTTATAAGCTTAAATATTTTTAATAAGTTTTTTTAAAGTAAATTTAGCCAAAGTAGACAACTTAAAATACCACTTGGACCCTCTACTAATTTTTTCCACAGCAGACGATAAAACATAAAAGCTCAGTCATGAAAAGGTACGAGTCTGTCCCCATCATTGATAACCATATGATTTGAAGGTTGTTTTATTAATGTCACCCAAGTTGTCATATGTATATGGATTAATTATACTCACAAGTGGAGAAGATTACTGAAATTAAATAACAATATCAAAAATTAAAATCTCAAAAATGTCAAAGTATAACTAATTTTCTTAAAACCGAATAAACAAACCAATGAGGCCCACCTCATGTGGCGAGTTAAGACCCAAAGTCCATTGTTGATATAGTGGTTAAAGGTTAATAGCTAATTCATTATTGATAATTATTATTTTTAATATAATAATATATGTGGTCGATATACTAAAATAAAATAAATAAATGAATTTTTATAGACAATGATATTATTTTTGTTCAATGACATTGTTTATCATCATCTCCAATAATCTATATATATATGCACATAGTGTTATTAACTTAACAGATTTAGGATGGGCACAATGGTGGTTTATCAAAACTTCATATTTGTCCCATCAACAATTTTAAGAATTCGACCATGGGATTCAAATTAGACCCGTTAAAATTATTTTATAATTTTAAAATATAATAATTTTTTTAAATAATATCACTTTTTTAAAAAATATATTTTTTAAAATATTGTATTTTATAAAATACATATTAATTAAAATAAATAATAAATAATTAAGTAAATGAGATGAGTCCGGAGCGAGGCTGGTTTGAAAATAAAAAATCAAAACTCGCTCTGAATTCATTTATAACTTTAAAAACTCGTATCAATCAGGGCAGATTTAAATTTGGACTCACTCCATTATCATTATCATGCTAAATTTATTCATCAAGTTACAAATTTACCCTTAATCTCTATAATTATCAAAAGCTTATTCTAATGCTTAATTAAAGTTGCTGTTACATGAAACATGGGATGAAAGCTTATCTAATAATTAAACATGCATGTGCAGACATAATTAATTAAGGAGAAATCAAAAACTAATATATATTTAGCTGCAATTAAATAGCATGAGGGTGACAGCTGAATATTACACAGAAGAGTAATGATGCAACCCCGTCTCTTCTATCTTAGACTTAAAGAATGAGAAAGACAGATCGTTTTCTTCCTGCTATACGTACATTGTAGGGATACTACTCTGAGCTGGGGTGAAAATTTTGAAACCATATTGTATGGATGTAATGTCAATTCATTTATGTACTCTGAGTAGATCTTTTTTTTTTTTTTTGGCCCTTCTTAATTATTTTTGCTATATATGTTGAATTGTTGTAATCACCGTAAAAGACTCAATATCTACAAACATCCCTCTTTCTGTAAGTAGGAATTTTGATTGCAATATTGTATTGTAACTTTTATTATTATAATAATTGTCGCTATATGTATACTTAATGAAAAATTATATTTGCTGACATGTCTTTTATTTTTATTTCTTAATGCATTGCTGTATTTAGTGGAAAGGGTAATACAAATAATTCAAATGGTTTCTTGTGAATTAAAATTTATATAAATTAAAAAAAAAAAAAAAAAAAAAAGGTTTTTTTCTTTGCCGGGGGCTCAATCCACGGCGTAAGCATTTGAGCTTTAAGCCTATAACATAATAGTTGGAGAGGGTCCATGTCTTCTTTGAAGGCCTATATGAGAATTGTCTACATATTCTCATCTTTGAAGTTATAGAGATCTTCATATTTCCTTAATCAGTCATTTTTCTTGATTACTCGTGTCTGAACTCGGGCAAGGCCCAGAGTGAGTTTGTTTTGAGATTAGGAGGCCCATTTACATTTGGGGACATTCTATTTAACGAAGACTAGTATTGTTTTAAAAATGTTAAAACAAAGTCTAGCCTGAGGCTTAGGCTCAATCCATGACTTGTGGCCCACTTAGATTATCCACCTCCAAATTCTATCTACTCAGAAGTCGGAAGAATCACCCAAATATAATCCAGTAATAAGGGGTATATATGGTAAGGACAAAAATACTATGATTTGGACCTTAATTCTAGTGAGACAAATTTTAAAGAAAATAGGAATACGCCAAGGAAATGTTCGTGCCAATACAATTATGAGATGTATTTATTGATTAAGTAATTATTTCATTTTTTTATGATACTCCATTATTTTCAAACTTTATTTTTCTAGAAACATCAATGCATGAAGAGAAATATATATGCATAATGAATAGAGAATTGCTTATGTGAAACATCATATCCTATTTTAATTTGATATTTTATTTTATATTCTATATTAAAAATACATGATAAGTATATTAAATATTTTTTAAAATATATTTAGTACATATATTTGAGTTGGAATACGAGATAGAGTAGTAAATTAAAACAAAAATCAAAAGTGGTGAATCAGAGGGGATAATCATATCACCTAAAAAATAAAATATCATCACTTGACGTGTTTTCATGATATTGAAATAAGAGATAAAATATCATTTGCAGTAGAGAATTCAGTTTGATGATGGTATGTAAAGTTTCCCTTCACTCAATTCAAACTTTTCATTGATCCAATTGAATCTGTTGATTTAAATCTTTATCGACCTTTATAAGTAATTTGACATCTTTACTTCCATTCCATATATAACTTGCAACTTCTGAAATGGAGATCAGAAACTGATATTTTCAAGCAGAGCATATCACATCATACCAAAAAAATCTTGAATACAACAATACAAACATTGCATGAGAAAGAGAGAATAAAAAGACAAGCAAGGACAGAAAGGAGGCAGATCATTTATCACATTCTTCATTGTATATATAAAAGAAAGTGTCCAAACATTAACGGCTACCGATCACATGCCTCCATCTCCAAATTCATGTCATTCCCATGTGCATATAGCCACAAAAACTTGCAAGAATTATCTTTTGCATTATCACAGTAAATTAACTAACTTATGGAAGATAGCAGTTTTATTAGTTCTATACGTATGGATGGTTACAAGCTAAAGGAAAAAAGATGAGTTTATAGCCATTTTGCATTCTGAATTCTGACAACCAAGAAATGAAATTACTCAAAAGGGACTAATGTAGATTTACAGAACAAAATTCTTGAAGGAACATAAAAAAGATTGTGGGAATATAGCATTCAAGAATGCCAGAACCCACTCAAGATGCTGCGGAATCTGTTGGAAGATAACTTTCTGACAATTTTTTTGGCATCTGAAACTTCAGCTTCTGCAAGCTTTTCAATGTTCTTTAAGTAGCCTGAACTGACAATCTTCTTCCTCGCACTATTGCTACTTGTCAATGACATCAATATGGAAAGCAAGAGCTTTTTGTTGCCAGAATTTACCTCTCCGGGATCAAGCATTTGCAGCAGCACGCCAACATTCTGATCATTCTGGACGAATTTCTTTCTGTTCTTGGGCACAATCAACATGCTGGAAAGTGTTTCGGTTGCCATTTCGCGTATTTCGAATGATTTTGAATCGAGAAATTTAACAAGGACTGGCATAAACCCTGCATCCCCCATTACCTTCTTAGCTTCCTCTGATGTTCCGCATAGCCAAAAAGCTGCCTTCAAAGCCAATTCTTGGACAGAAACCTCCCCATACCGAAGAAAGTAAAGTATATGATCCATGAATGCATAATTTATCAGCATGATTATCGAATTCTCTGATGAAAAGCATATGTTTGTAATTCCTCTAAATGCAACCTCTCTTGTCTTTGTTGAAACTGATGATTTGGGATCCAAAATGCGCACTAATGCACGAATTCCACCTTCTTGGATAATCTTTTCCCTAATTGATTCATCCCTATAAGCCATAGTTTGTAATAAATCAAGGGAACATATCTGTAGCACCTCATCTTTAGACCTGGCTAGATCAACAAGCTCAGAAATTGCCCCTTCCTCAACCATAAACCTCTTAATTTCTTCAACTCCAACAAGATTTTTCAACACCCCACAAGCCAAAGCAATCAATTCACTCACACAATGGCTATTATCGCCGCAAATCTTCAACAGGGCAGTCACTCCACCATGAGCAGAAACCGACCAAACATTATCCGAATTCTCGGTCACCTTCAGCAAACACCTGGCTGCAAATTCTTTACTCAATTCACTCCCCGACTCCAGAACTCTAATCAAAGGAGCAATTACCCCTGCACCGATCAACACACTTTTGTAAGGCTGAAACCCTGCAATCAAAGACACGGCTTTGGCAGCCTCTTCTTGAATTTCACTCTCTTGCAAATCAAGAAAATTCACAAGAACATTGATAAAACCATCAAGCTCCACAGCAATCTTGACATATCTGTCATCTTCTTGAATGACTTCATTAAACGCAACAAGGGCTTGTTTCTTCATATCACTGCTGCCAATTTTCAGCCTTGACAGTAAATCATTGATATAGAACCTTATATCATCCCTTGAAGCCGAAACACTAGGCCTTGACACCACTATAGCGTAGCTCTGTGTGAGCAATCCCACAGCATAAATATCAGAAAGACTCTTTATATGAGTATCCAATTTTGCAGATAGCATATCAAGATCGCTTTGCATGCGGAGCTTCCCATTATATGAAAACTCCAAACACCGCTTTGCAAGCTCATCGCAGTTCTTGAGGGTTGCTAAAATTGACTCCACAGCAATAGAAAGTGATAAGTTTTCACTGGATTCACAATTTTCAATGGCGGTGAGGTTGGAAAAAAGCTCTTCAAGCTTGTTTCTAACGGATTGCCATCTTGCAGTAAAGACTTTGATTGAATGAGATAGAGAAATTAATGAAGAGATGAGCACAATTGCTTGCTTTAGTCTTGGCTTTCCAGTGGATGATTGACTAAGTGAGCTGTTTTCTTCTTCACCCATTTCTTGGAATTTTTTACTAATTTTGAAGAAAACCCATTTTCCGGCGAGGGGTTCAGGTTTTCCGGCGAATGAGAATCAAGATTCCGGCGAGAGATGAGAGTTATGGAGAGGAAACGAGGATAGATAATTCAGGATCTTATCTGCTGAAGACTAGGTCTATGCAAAGCTTATCTTCTGCGGGTTTGCAACAGAATGGCAATTTCTTTGGATTTACCAAAATGACCAGGGGGATTTGGGTCAGTTAGAGATGAACAAAGAGTAGAGGATAGGGTTATTTAGTAATTAAAACACTCAAAGTGGAGGTTTGGTCAGTTGGGACGTTGGAACATATTAATATAGTGAGATAATACGCAAGGCAACTGCTTTCACAATATTGTTCTTTATTATTTTCTTTTCTCCACATTAAAAAATGAATATAATTAATGCGAAAATGTATTAACTATTTTATTTTTTTTGTGCTTTCGTATTCATTTCTTGACTTTTTTGGTTAATTTAATGTAACAGTAATTTTCCTAGGAACAACCTAAGTACATTGTTGGAGCCTTGTCCAGGCTTGATGGCGTCTGCAAACCCTACTGCAGTAGAAGTGGGTTCTTTTGACTCTCTGTGTTTTCGTTTTATATTCTAGGGGATATCCTACTGCAGGCTTTTTTTAATTAAGCATAGGTTTTGCAGCGTATAATAAGTTGAATTAGTGAGATAATTAGGTAATTAGAGCATGATTAATGGCTGCTAAGTGAGATAGAAAACAGTGGGGTTAAGAGCAACAGGGAATACGAGCTATGTTCCGAATGGACCACCCCTTTTTAATTAGGTGAAAAGGGAAAAAGAGAAAGGAGTAGCTTTCAATACTCTCTTGGCTTCACCCCACCATGTGATACTACCCCTTTGTTGCTTTTGGGATCAGCTTTTCTACTGCAAGAAAATTATGGTTAATTTTCATTTCATTGATTATAAATAAATATATAAAAATTTATTTAAATTTGATTCATTAAACATAACAAAATAAATTTAAATATATTTTTTATAGAATAAGATCTGAAACTTAACTCAAATTCAATTTGATTAATAAAAAAAATTATAAAATATTTGTAAAAATACTAATATGCTCGAGTTTGATTCGTGTTCAATTAGATTAAAACGTATTCAAGCTTTATTCGATTAATAATTAAATCAAATTCAAATATTATTTTTATAATTTAATAAAAATTCAAACAAATTTGAACAGTTAATTGATTATTTACACCCTACCCTAGCCCTAAATACACAATGCAAAATCCAAAATCCTTTTATCTCAAAAAAATAATTAAAGGTATTAACTATGAGTTCACAATCACATTGCAAGTTTATTTGGAAATAAATTTATACACAAAATGCAGTATCACGACCACGAGTGATCATTGTTGTCAAATGACTGATAATGTGAGAGAATATTGATAACTCTCGAGGAAATAAATTAAGAGGTGGGATAGCTCACGGGAAAAGGGGAAACATGGGCATCACAAGCCTAAAGATTAGTTAATAAGATTTTAAAAACAAAAAAATAAAAAAATGACCACGATAAAAGTAGACCAAGGGTCTTACAAAGTCTAATACAGTTTCATTACATGACAAAATGCCCATAATTTTGTTTGTCACGGATCCTTATTTTATCCTAA
Source organism: Paulownia fortunei (assembly GCA_019321725.1). NCBI lineage: Eukaryota > Viridiplantae > Streptophyta > Magnoliopsida > Lamiales > Paulowniaceae > Paulownia > Paulownia fortunei. Next base: position 16,562,632 of record CM033120.1, read on the forward strand.
CTTTGTGGTGATGAGTCCGCTTTAGAATATGCGTTAATTAACTTATAGTGCACAAATTCTGTCTTGTTAAAAGAAAATTAAGTGGGGCGGTGGAAGAATGCAGATTTATTATACTAAAATTGAAAATGTTTTGCTTCATCCGAAAAATATTTTTCCTTCATTAGCATGATTGAGTTGGCAACCGTATTATATTGGTATTTTCTACCAGAAGAGAGATAATAATATTAAATAATAATATGGGAATCACTTCTAATGCAATCATTTTTTGTTTTTTATTTTTTTTGTTTAGCTATCAGTGTCAAGAAATTCCTTCAAATATTATTATTTTTTATTTAACGCTCTAAAATACATATTTAATTACTTAAACTAAAACAATAAATTTAAATAGTCTGTATTAATTTTGGGAGCTCCAATATCAACCCTCAACCCCCAGATGAAAAATAATTTGTTATTGTAAATTAGACCGAGAATCATCTAATGCAGTCAAGCAATGCACTTATGACAAATCAAAGTTATATATATATATATACACACACACACACACACACATATATATTCTAATAGTTTGATGTATTATGCTAATATTATTCCTAAATACCTATTAATTTCCCTATAAGTAATTAATTTTTTTGCAACTCCACAGTCAAGATAGTAGGAACTAGGAAAAGGGCAGAAACAAAAGGACAAAAATATTATAGTTTGTTGGATTGTGGAGTGAATTGGTTGCCACACGCCCTCAAAAAGGAGAATATAGGTGATGTGTTCTTGTTTAAAGGTTGTCCTATGTTAGGTAGAAAGGCAAAATTTGCTCCACAGTATTCATTATACTGATTATTGAAAAGCCTTTGAGTGTGGAGCAAGTGAAATCCCAAAAAATGAACTAGACTTAGCTTCCAAGAGAAAAAGGTGCATGTAACAAAATCATGTTCATCTAGTTTTTCCACCAAGTATATATACCATTTCCTATTAATTTACAATATATTTGCTATGATAAATTTTAATTTCATTTTGTCCCTTCTCAAATTATTTAAGTTTATTGTCTTTGCTCTAGTCATAAATCTTGGATATATGATCACATTTTCATTAGATACAAGTAAGTTACTGGTTTGGATTGGAAGTAGCAAATTGATGGTCTAATAATAGAGCTAAAAGTGTATTTTAGCCGGCTATGTCTAGTCTGGTCAAGTGTTGTTAAATTGTGGTTAAAAGTTGAAACCCAATCAACAATCTAAAACCTAGATTCATTCACCATTCCAATCTTCAAAACTTTGGGCTTGATTGCTTAAGTTATAAAGTTGAGGTTTCAAGATTTTAAAATTTCATTTAAAAGTATGGATATTTTTTTTATTTTTTATAATAGTTGTTTGTTAATAATTGATTATTATAAGTTGTTAATTAATTATTTTTATTTATTATTAATTATTTTTTTAAAAAATACATATATAATAAAGATACAAAGTCTCATTGGATATTGGGTTGTATTTATATTGGATATTCTCATATATTTAAATCTGACCTATTGGAATGCAATCCATGCAGTGCTCATAGGCTTATTATTTGCCTAAGTAGTAGAAGTAATGGGCCAATGTACAAATTTTGCTTAAGAAGTTGGGCTACAGGTCCTAGTACGTGACACCGAGGCCGAATTGCCTGTTCTAGGGTGAATAATGAAGGTTGTAAATGAAGTAAAGCGAAGTAGCAAACTATCAACAAAATTCAAAGCTTAACTAACAAAAAGATAGCTAAATGTGCCAATAAATCACGACACATAGACATGGTATGAATTCTCCTTACCCTACGATCTAACGATATGAACCAGAACTTCGCAACTAAAATCTACTGTCCTGTTTAGGGTTAGGTTTAATTAAGCATGTTAGGACTTAGGTGCAAATTATTGATAGGATTTAAATTAGATTCTTAGTAGGCCAGAAATTATGCAGAGTGACAGAAGGCTAAGGCTAAAGCTAAACATAGTTAATTAATTGAATCGGCATATTCTAGAAAACTTAACTTCTATTTGATTACACAATTCAGTTCTATATATCTTACGATTTAAAAAAGATGTTACACCCGATAATATACATTAAATGTATATCTCACTATATATTTTACATACATATATATATATATATGGTGAAATATATATTTAGTGCTCAAGTTTAGGATTTACGAAACCATATCCCGCATAAGTGTGACTGAACTTTCATTAAAGGCTAAAACTTGAGGTGTAATTGAACTTTGGGTAAAGGCTAAACTTGACTACATAGGGGTTTTGAACCAATAACTATCATGGTTTTCATGGTCTAGTAATATAGGTTAGGAAGCAAACATGAGTTATTTAAGCCCACATAGATTGGACTTAGTGGACTTTTGAATCCAACTGGGCCGTGGGCCTAATCACAATCCATATCTTAAAGGTTCTGATTTTAAATAGGCCGTACAATGCACACGACGTTGAATTTAAGTAGGCTGTAAAATGTATTTTTTTTTAAAATATATCTTTTAAAGCACAAATAACATTGAACATAGCGCAAATATTCCTTTTGAAAAACCTGTCTAGGAAATTTTTATCTACTCATTTTCTCGATTTTAAGAAAATTAATTTTTTTAAACGGTAAATATCCCCCTTAATGATAAATAACTATTTCTGCTGGAAAGGACAAGCAAAGAACCTGCCGTTGGAGAGGGACACATGTCGATCGAAGAGAGGTTGAGGAAATGTGGTGGGTCTAAGTCCAACCGGGGTAAATCAAAATTTGAATGACATTTTATTTTTTCTTTTAATTTTATTTATATATTAAATATATAAAATAATATTATTAATATAAATTTAACATGTATTAATAATATTAAAATAAATTATAAAATAATTGAGATATAAGATTAAATTGATTGAATTCATGTTGCATGTTATAATAAATGTTGCACCAATGCCTATAGAAATCCGGTGCAAAACTTTTTCCGTTCACAGACGTGTCTTAGTCGGTGGGCTACAGTCATAGTACGTGTTCTTGAATTATGCATTTCATAACGAATTATGTCACTAATTAATTAAATGTACTCATTTATATTTACTATGTATTAGTGATTCTGCACATTCACTGGTTATGAATACACGGAATGTATGTTAAAAAAAAACTTATTAAGAATTATGGACCTTTAATAAAAAGATCTTTGAATTTACTCAAAAAGCATTTGAATTCAACAAAAAAGGAAAGAAGCAATTGATATGTAAATAATTGTAAGGTTAATTACTCTTTTTTCTTTTAAAATAATTAAATTATTAATTCTTTTTTCTTCATCTTTTATAATTTTAAAAACTTTTATTATAAATTTACCATATTTACCAAACTTTCCCTACCATTAGAATTTTAGATGAAAAATAATGACGATAACCAAAAAAATTATTAAACTCCTATTTCACTCGATAATTCAAATGTCCATATACTTTGCTAATTGTGATACCCTTTTTAATATTTGAAATTTAGAGGAAGTGTAAACGATAAAATTAGATATGTAATAGGGGGAAAGTTACCTAAATATGGATATAAAATATAATGGTTGTATGAAAAAAGATTAGTCCTTGGTGGTTGTTTAAGCATTATTGAATATATGTGAGACTAACAATTATTTATGTACTTGTCAAATAAAATAATTTATTTAAAGACTTTTTCGAATGTTGTAGGATTGAAATATTAAAAAGATATGTGTTTAAAAATAAAGTTAATTATACAAATAAAAATAAATAAATAATTCTCTATTTTCCTTTTCTTTTCCTCTCATGTTTTTCTTTTCTTTTTTTTCTATTCCCTTTTTATCAATTATTTTTCTTTTTTCAATCATGATATTTTTTCTCTTCTCGAAGATGCAATGGGGAAGTGAGGGACAAATGAGGTTGCTGTCAAGACTAGACCCGGTCTGAATCGATTCGGATTGGATTCAATAAAATTTCTGAAAGCTCAATTAAATAGCATGGTGCAAATGGGTCGATTTTGGGTTTGTGCTGAGTTACACGAGCTGAACCTATGGGTTGGGTTTATAATTTTTTTTTAATAAATTCAAATATATATTTTATATCCTAATATTGAATTTGTAAATTTTATTTTATTATTGTAAATTATATCTTAAGATTAATTATATCTTAAATTGAATTTATAAATTTTAAACTTTATTATTTAAGGTATGTCATCCTAAAATTTTATATTTAATTATTATTTTATTATTTTAAGTTTATTACTATAAATTTAAATTTTTATCTTGTGAATTATTTATATAATTACTATACCTTATTTTTATTTGCCAATTGATTTATACCAAATTTACATGTTGGTTTTTCATTTGATAAATTGATTAATATATATTCATTTTAAGTTTATATTTTAATATTCATAACTTAGTTTAGTTTATTATACTTAGTACTATTTTATTTTATTATTAATAAACTTACTTTTTAAGTTTATATTTTAATTTTAATGACGTAGTTTAATTTATTATATTCAGTACTATTTTATTTTGTTATTAATAAACTTACTTTCTAAGTTTATTATACTTACTACTATATTATTCTAAATTTTATCTTATAAATTATCTTTAGTATAACTAGTATATAATTATTTAGTTGATTATTTTAAGTGTATCATTCTAAAATTTTATATTAATTTTTAAATAATGATTATCCTAAATTTATTTAATATAACATATTTTGTCAATATATATATGCTGAGATAATATTTAATATAATTAAAGTTGGCCTAGTTGTATAAACATGTTATCTCTTTGCATAGGTTTGTATTTGAAATTTTTTGGGAACAAAATAGTTTATTTTGTTAAAATAACATGACTATATAATTATAAATTATAATATATAATAGTATGATTCATGACGGGTTTGAGCCGATCCTGAATATATACAAATTTTAAATTAGATCTGAGTTTTATTAATTGGATCAATTTAAATATTAAAAATTGACTCAGATAGCCCGTAACAATTTTGGGCTGAATTTTAATAGTTCGATTATGACTTGGGCCAATTAAACCAAACCCAATTGATAAATATAAGCAACGGTGGCTACAAGAAAGAGAAGATGGCATAGATAGCAAAAGTGGAGAGATAGAACAACAAAGAGCAAGAGTGATAAAGAGAGAGGAAGAAGCAAATGGGAGAAAGCTTCTTGTTTTATAACGTATTTTATTTTATGATTTCATGTATGAAATTTATGATCAAATATTAATTTAAAAATATATTTTATATATTTGACATGTATATATAAAGTGAACTATATAATGATACCTTAATTTGGAATAAATGATTTGAACTGGAAATGGAGGAAATAAAGAGTGAATTTCAAGTTTTATAGGATTTGACATCTTTAAATTGAGTATGAATAATAAAAATTAGAATTGGATTGGGCTCTTCTAAGAGGCCAAGTCCAAGATCCAAATATTTTTTACATAATTGGAGGGCAAAAAGGATAATTGAATTTAAGATATTTTGAATATTTTAGAGCAATAAAATTTAATTATGAATATATTACAAAAAAATTCCTTAACTACAAAAATATTACAAATACACCATTTCACAAATATAAAAAACATTACCAAGTCATATTAGGGGCAAAATGATCATTTAATAAATAAATTAATTTAATTTTCTATGTTTTAAAGTGATGACAAAATAGTCAATTAATGAGTTCTGTCCAGATTTTTTTAACGGAATAATCAATAATAGTTCACATAATTTAATTCCTAAAATTACTGGTCTTCGCAACCTAATCGATGGAATTTTAATTGGAAATCCACTAATCTCTCCACATAATCTCTTGGGCCTCCTACAATTAAGTTTGCAAGCAAATGATATTAACATTTAGATCCCAAACTCAATGAATTTTACAGAACTTGTTATATTCTTTATATCATGCAGCAGGTATTTCCTTTTTCTCTTATTCGTTCTCAAGTCTCATGTATTTAACATTATCCAATGTGAAAAAATAAGTATATCTAAACAAATTAATCAGTAGGAAATTCATGAACTCCATTTGACTATTAGAACTAATTATATATCAAAGATTTTATTCGGTTAAAATTTGAAAATAGAATGAGATCAATAATATACATCGATTGTTTTATTCATAAAAGAATGAAAATGAATTCTCCAAAGTAAAATTACATATTAAAGTAAGAATCTTTTCTTTTTTTTTTGTTTAATTGTTGGGTGCAACATAATAAATTAAGAATAAAGTACAAGAAATATAGAAGCAAATTTAATATGAAAATGGACGAAATAAATTCCTTGAATGCACTGTAGATCAAAATTATTCCAATTTTGTTGGGATTTTGGTAGATGTAGCTAAAGTATTTTTGGTAGAATATCAGCTATAGTCGAAACACTAGTTGAATTATTTTTTTTAAAAATAAAATTATCTCACACGTGGTGCTTACGGGATATGACAATTATTTTTCAAGATACAATGACTCACTTCTAACGATAGTAGCACTATAAATCACAAGAACTTTCGAATTTTAAAAGTATTTTGGAACTCTATTTATGAACTTGAGAGAACGATAAGAATAGAGTAGATGAATGAAAATGATGAAATCTGGTGTTTTATTTATAGTTTTTGAATAGTTTGTGGTTCAAATTCATTAGTGGGTGCAATTTTCGTTCGAATTAATTTGACTCGTATGATTGTATCCTTCTGCAAAGATCCATACATTTATAGTGAACTTCTTACCAATGATCAATTTCAATCATTCAATCGTAACTCTCTACGAAGGTCCACACCCCTTACAGTGAACTCTTGTCAACCGAATGAACATGTCAGTGATTCGGTTTACTTACAAACTTTGGACGTGCCTTATCAGCAGTTGTGTGCCCGGTCATGCCCACTCAACTTCTAACTGCACGTTGTCTTGCCACACGTATGCTAACCGGATGCATTTGCCATATCATCTCACACTAGCCACATCGAGTCATTTTGGTTCAATTTCTGAAAAATTTAAAGCTCCTCGTCTCTTTGCGACGATGCGTACATGATAAGTGCACCTCTAAAGCATCTAATGAGACATTTGCGAAGTGCAGGCTGGGATGGTGTGTAGCACCATTCTCATAGCTCATTGAGCTACCTAAAAGTAACTAAAAAACATTTAAAGTGCACTATAGGAGAGTTCTATTTGATTATTCATTACTAAAGTGAGATTATATATATATAAAATAAAGTTGTTCAACTCTTTCAATGTGAAATTGTAACTTTTCACATTTCCAACTTTTCATATTCACTTATTTATTTTAAGTGGGTTACTTTATCCATTAATTTTTCATTCACCCGAAATTGATTTAAAAAATCAAATATAGTAAAATTAAATTTATCTACTCACGGCGTACATTATGTTTAATCAATTGATATCTATTTTTATAAAATAGAACCCACTTTATTTAGTAGGTAAAATTGAGTCAAAAGTCAATTTTTCAAAATCAATTTATAACATATCAAACTTAAAATAGATACGAAAATATTCAATGACAATATATATATATATATATATATATATATAAATTATCAATAACAAACAAAATTGATTGGTGCTATGGGGTAATAAATCCTCAGAAACGCCTATATATATGTACACAATAATTATAGAACCCGTGCAAAAGAAAATTGGATATCCATTTCTTCGAGCGGAATATTCTTGGTCTCCGGCAACAAGAAGTATATGAAGACAGTCATCACCAACACAAAAAAGCCGAAGAACAAGAACAAACCAAACTTCAACTGGCACAGCATAGTCATAAATATTTGAGCCACAGCAAAGGTGCAACCCATGTTCACAGAAACGTTCACACTCTGCGCAGCAGACCGAATTTCGAGTGGGAAAATTTCACTCGGCACCAACCACCCAAGAGGCCCCCATGACCACGCAAATCCAGCTACATATGCACATATAAACAGCACCACCACAATGGCATACCACTTTGGCATCTCGCCCGGATTTCCACTGACACCGAATTTCAAGCCTATGCAAATTGCAACCACAATCTGAAAACACATCAAACATAAACTTATTAGTGCCTCAAACAATGTACGAATCAAAAGAAACTTAGGCCCTGGATGGATCCAGGAGTTATTAAAAGTACCTGACAGATGAGCATTTGGATACCTCCTTCAAGGAAAAGGAGCCTTCTTCCCCACTTATCCACTCCATAAATGGAGACCGCGGTTGCCAAAACATTCACCCCACCGGTTATCACCGCCGACATCAATGCGGCATCACTTCCAAAACCGATAGTCCTGAACAAGACAGGCGCGTAAAACATGATCACATTGATGCCAGTAAGCTGTTGAAAGAAGGGAATGGCAATTGCCATTGGGAGATGACGCCTATACTTCCTCTGGAGAAGGTTTCTCCACTTTACTGGACGCCTCACTGGCCGCAACCAAATCATTAAACTCTTCGTCCACATTTGCTATACCGCGGAGTCTCTTAAGTTCGGTTCTGGCTTCGTCCTGCTTGCCACGCTCGATCATGGAGTTTGGTGTCTCAGGGAGGATTAATGATCCGACGGTGATGATCAGGGCGGGGACCATTGCACCCCCCAAGCTCACCCTCCATCCCCAGCCACCTTTAATTTTCGCAGAGCCGTAGTTCACCACATTGGCTGCTAAGATGCCTATAGTGATGGATAATTGAAACCCAATGTTGAGTGCACCTCTGTACTTGTAGGGAGCCATCTCAGATAGGTAGAGTGGCACAGACTGCAGCAACATAGCAAAAGAATTTTACATTTTCTCTTGGTGATTCTCTATTGCATTGCACCCAATTGTGACAATCTTGTGATTGGTACCGCTAAGAATATAAAACCAATCTTCCAAAGCAGATTCAGATTAAATCATTTCATTATTATTGATCTAACAACACACATTCTATCAATTTGGTCTGTACTAACAACTTGAAATAAAAGAACAAGAGAATGGGAATATAAAAAACATACGAATCTCTTGAGTCTTCATCCAACAGCAAACAAAATCAATTGAAAAATGGGATAAAATCAGGAAGAAATCCAGTTTCCGTGAGGAGTAATTACAAACCTGGCTGGCAAATCCAATTCCAAAACCCAGAAGAATACGGCCAACAATCAGCATCCAAACAGCCCGAGCAAAGCCATTGATCAAAACCCCGGCGCAGAATAGCACACCCCCGAACAGCATTGACAATTTTCTCCCCAGTTTTCTCGTCACCGTGGAGGCCACAAGGGACGACAGAAGTGCAGCCAAATACAAGGACGACGTAAACATAGTAAGTGTGTGGCTGTCAAATTTGCAGTACTGGTTTGTGGAATCATCCGCCTTCTGCTTCATGTATACAGACGGGAAAAATTTCTCCAAAAATGAATCCATCGACGTCACTCCACCTGCAACCAAACAAATCCATAATCAAAATTCCAAGACCCATAAACAAAATCACATAAAGAAACATCGTAACTTAACTCAAGATCATAATTGAACAGCATAAATTAGCTAAAATGTACATGCTAAAACTGTGAAAGAGTTATTTATAATGTTTTATTTTATATGTTTGTTAGTAACGAAATATTAATGTGTTAATTATTTAGTTTGTAACTCTTGCATGCATTACTTCAATTTGACTTTTGAAATATTGCAATAACAATTATTATTTTATGAGCTTTATTTTGCATCATATTTTACTTTAACTATCTAATTTTTTTATATGCATTTATGTTAAAAAATTAAAGAAAAAAAAGATGATGAAAAAGAAAACTAATGCTGATTATTGTATTACTTCCAAAAATTGAAGTAACGCATAAATAATAAAAAATCCAACGGTACAAAATAAATAATAAAAAGACAAATATATCCTCATTAACAAATACAAAAAATAAAATATTATAAATTAGCAAAAACAATAAGGAGACCATATATCCATATATTTGTTTTTTTTTTTAAAATAATTTTATTATCAATTTATTCTTTTAAAATACATTTAAATATATATGACCCAGTCCAATATATTTCTCTCTAATATTTATATTTTTTATTATATTTATTCTCAATTCATTATCTAAAAATACTTTTTCAAAATAATCCAAAACACGTTCACACATTCCCTAAGCACTGGGCCGGACACTGCACTTCATAGTACATAGTAGAGAATGAGTGAATCTAATTTGAAAATGCAAATCCTCGCCCCCTCTTCTCCTCCTCGTTTTTTACCAACACTTTCCTCAGCTAACCTAAAATCCTGGTTCCAACTTCAGTATCTGTATGTAATTGTATATACCTGAAATTCCGATATCGTAACCGAAGTTAAGACCACCCATGGCTGCAATAACGCAGGTGACTATGACATAAGGAGTTAAGTTGCCGGGATATTCTTTCCCGTCGCCGGGACCCGGGCCAAAACCACCACCCGCCATTGTTTTTTTTCCTTCAAGAACTCACAACGCAGATAGTAAGACTAGAAAGAGGGAAGAGAAGAGAATAATATTGCAGGAAAAAATTATCAAGGCCAAAAATAGAAGTTTGAATATATAAAATTCTGAGGTTGTGATTAATTTTCCACAAATCAGTCAACTTTGGAATTTCTAAGTACGAAAAGTCGGACAATGGAATGTATTATCTTAAAAAATAAAATATTTATTCATTATTTATATTATCAATCAAATATATCATTTCAAAAATCAATAATGCACATCAGCCAACAAGTCATTTAAACTTATCTTTGTACTAAGAGTTCCATGTAATTTGATTTAAGCTGTCAGTTGAGCTGAGGCGCCCGGCACGGCACAGTTTGCTAATTCTGGAGATTGAACTCTAAGAGTTAGTTTGAAAGGAGTTGTTTCAATATATAAAATATATTGAGATTGGATTAATTTTAGGAAGGATTATCCACAATAATAGTAATATATACATAAGATGTTTGTGTGTAGTTCAATTTCAAATTACAGCTGATATGTTTTGATTAATATGAGATTTAAAATAATAATCAGATTTAAAATATACGTTCAGGTTTGTTGAAAATACTAATCTTGTTTTAGGTTAAAAAATTGAAGGCCAAATTCGACAATTAATTTCAAATTTAAGAATTAAATCATAAGCTCAATATTAAATTCAAACTCATGATTTAAAAGCTTCCAGGTTAGTTGATAAAGACAATTATGTGAATTATATAGATTTTTATAGAATTGTATAAAATAATGATGTATATGATTGTTATAATTTTGGAGCTATTTAATTGTGTAATTGAAATTGACTTTAAGCTAGTATAATTAAATATCTCTTCTTATTTGTATTTGAGCATCAAGAAGAAGTGTCAGCTTCTAAGTGAATAAAAAAAATAAGAGTTTGAGAGTTGAATTATATTTTGAATATTTTAAGTGAAAAATACTTTGTATAAGTGAATTTTTTAATACAAATTATCCTTGTGAGCAGTTTCTTCCAACAATATCAAGAGCCACAGTTGTAAAATATCTTGAAATTCTAAGTATGCTATATGGTTGTAAATTTGATTGATCTTTTACAACAGAAAAGATTTCTTGAGATTTTTATCGACATATGAGATTGGGTTGAAAGTTTTTTTTGAATCAAACCACTAAGTCGAGCCAAGTTGCTGACCAAGCTGTTCTGAACTAAGGACCAAGCTGTCGAGCTGTTTGACTAGGTATTGTTCATGCATTGACCGGTCAAATAGTTGACTTTGACTTTGACCGTTGGCCGTTGATTTTGACTAATACTTACCTAAGGTTTTTCAACATTCTGAATTCATCCATGTCATCAGAATTTTTAAATTCGGATTTTATTAAGAGGTATGACAAATAAAAGTACGACATCCTTTTTAGTTCTCACTCTCACTAAAGATAATTATGATAATTGGAGTATTAAAATGAAAGCTCTTTTGGGTGATCAGGAAGTTGTGGAGAAATGTTATAGTGAACCAGAGAATGAGACAACTTGAATCATAAACCAGAAAGAGAGTTTGAACGATTCAAGAAAGAGGACAAGAAGTCTCTCTACCTCATCTATCAAGCTCTTGATGATGATGGCTTTGAAAAGATTTCAAAGTGTGATGTCTACCAAGGAAGCATGGAACAAGCTATAACCTCGTGTAAAGGAGCTGAACAAGTAAAAAAGATTTATCTCCAAGAGCTGAGTTTGAATTTGTACATATGAAAGCAACCACATCTATTTTTTATTATTTCACCAAAGTGTTGGTTGTTACAAGTTAATAAAAAAGAAATGATGAAAGGTTGGAAGAGATAAGAATAATGAAAAAGATACTCCACTCATTAGATTCAAAATTTGATCACATTGTTATGGTAATTGAAGAAACTAAAGATTTAAATGAATTGACTATCGAACAACTAATGGGGTTATCGTAAGCATACGAAGAAAAAAAAAAGATCACAGAATAACTCCTCAAGTTGCTTTCTCATTGACAATGAGAGAAACCAACAAGGTCGAGGTCGAGACAGAGGTACAACCCATGGAAGAGGTGGAAACCACGGTTGTGGATGGGGCTGGAAGAACAATTCCAATAATTTGTGTAAGAAAGGTAAAAGTTCAACAAAAGGTCGAGGTCAAGAAAGAGGCAATTCGACCTCGAGGTATGACAAATCTCATGTTTGATGTAATTTTCATAAATTTGGATATTATGCTTCAGAATGCAATAACTCCTACACGGTGGATAAAAAGACCAATTATGCCAAACCAAAAATTGAGGAGAAAGAAACCTTATTGCTGGCATACGAAGACAATAATAGAAGTCAAGAAGATACCTAGTATCTTGACACTAGAGCAAGCAATCGCATGTGTGGAAAAATGAGCATGCTCATAGAGCTAAATGAATCAGTGACGGGCAATGTCTCTTTTGGAGATGATTCTAAAATATCAATAAAAAGAAAAAGGTAACATCCTAATTCGTACAAAAAATGAGAGTCATCAAAGAAATTTGATTACTAAGGTGAAAATGTCAAAGAATAGAATGTTCACCTTGAGTATACAAAATGATGTTGCCAAATATTTAAACTCATGTTACAAAGATCCATCTTAGCTATGGTATCTTTGATTTAGGTATCTCAACTTTGGACGGTTCCATCTGTTGTCCAACAAAGAAATGGTAAAGGGTTTACCTTACATGTATCACCCTAGCCAACTTTGTGATGGATATTTACATAGAAAGCAGTTCAAAAAACCTTTTCGAAAGGAGTCATACTCAAGAGCTCAAAAGCCACTAGAGCTTATCTGTGTTGATGTGTATGGTCTAATCAAGCCAAGTTCCCTTGGTAACAGTAACTATTTCCTTCTTTTCATTGATGATGTTTCAAGAAAAACTTAGGTTTATTTTTTAAGCAGAAATAAGAAGTTTTTGAGGTGTTTAAAAAGTTCAAAGCCATCGTTGAAAATGAGAGTGGTCGTGAGATCAAAGCAATGAGAACTGATCGAATGGAAGAATTTACATCCAACGAGTTCAAGGAGTTCTGTGAAGAAAAAAGAATCTGACGCCATCTAATCGTTCATAGATCTCTCTAACAAAATGGAGTTGCTAAAAGAAAAAACAATCCTTGACATGACACGAAGTATATTGAAGAGTAAGAATTTGCCGAATGAGTTTTGAGCTGAAGATGTGGCATATGCAGTCTATCTATCCAACCGATCACCAACAAGAAGTGCATGGGGAAAGACACCACAAGAAGCATGGAGTGGAAGAAAGCCTGACATCTCCCATCTAAGAGTATTCAGAAGCATAACATATGCTCATGTACCAGATGAAATAAGAACTAAGATGGATGAAAAGAGCGAGAGTTTTATCTTCATGGACTATGATTCAAATTCAAAAGGCTACAAGTTGTACAATCTTGATATTAAAAGGTTTGTAATTGGTTGAGATGTGATAATTGATGAAGAATGAGAATGAAATATTAACTCTCATGCAGGTGACTTCAACTTATTTCCTCAATTCGAAAATGGAGAGACACCTACAGAACAATCAGAAGAAGTCCAACAACAACCCACTACTCCACTTACTTCACCAACATCAGTTACTCCAAGAGATTCATCACCATCTGTCCTAATTGAGAGGAACCAAGAGCGTACAAGAAGTCTCCATCTCTATGAGGTAACTAACAGACTTGAAAACCTCACACTATTTTACCTATTCGATGATTGTGAACCAGTGAATTTTTAAGAAGCTGCACTAGGTAAAATGTGGAGAGATATGATGAATGAATAAATCAAGGCAATAGAGAAGAATGACATATGGCAACTAGTTTCACTTCCAAAAGAGCACAAGGATTTTAGAGTCAAATGGGTCTACAAAACAAAGAGAAATGCTAATAGAGACATTGAAAGATACAAAGCGAGGTTTGTTGCAAAAGGGTATAGTCAAATAGCTGGAAAGTCCTATGATAAGCTATTTGCTCCAATTGCTCGATTAGAAACTATAAGATTAATCTTTTCTTTGGTAGCACAAAATAGGTGGAAGATTCATCAAATGAATATAAAGTCTATTTTTATCAATGGGTTTCTCGAACAAAAAGTCTATATCCAACAACCTTTGGGTTATGAAGTGAATTGGCAAAAAAATAAAGTTCTAAAGTTGAAAAAAACTCTTAATGGGTTGAAACAAGCACCAAGGGCATGTAATAGTCGGATAAACAAGTACTTCTAAGAAAATGCTTTCTTGAAGTATCCTTATGAACACGCTCTCTACATAAAGGTAAAAAATGAAAATATTTTGATTGTGTGCCTTTATGTCGATGATCTCATTTTCATTGACAGTGATCCAATGATGTTTGAAGAATTTAAAAAGATGATGACCCAAGAGTTTGAGATAATAGATATTGGTCTAATGGCATACTATCTTGGCATTGAAATCATGCAAAAATAAGCAGGTATCTTTATTTCTCAACAAAGTTATGCAAAGAAGACCCTGAAGAAGTTTAAAATGGATAGCTGCAAGCCTATCATTACCTCAGTGGAACATGGAATCAAATTATCCAAGTATGATGACGGTAAAAGTTTGAATTCAACTTTAAGAGTCTGGTCAGAAATTTGCGCTATTTAATGTGTACAAGGCCAGATATTCTCTATGTTGTTGAACTAGTCAGTCGATACATTGATAATTCTACAACAATCTACTTCAAGACTGCTAAGAGAATTCTTCGTTACTTAAAAGTGCAATCAACTTTGGCTTGTTCTATTTAATTTCTAATTATTATAAGCTTCGGATACAATGATAGTGATTGGGCTAGAGATATTGATGATCGAACAAGTATAGCTGACTTTTTATTTTTTATGAGAGATACTGCGTTCGCCTGGATGTCGAAGAAGCAACCAATTGTCACTCTATCAACCTATGAAGTTGAGTATGTAGTTGCTATATTATGTGTTAGTCATACAATATGACTAAGAAATTTATTGAAAGAAATGAACATCGTGCAAGAAGAACTAATATATATTTGTGTTGACAACAAGTCAGAAATAACTTTGATCAAAAATTCAATTTTTCATAACCAAAACAAGCATATTGACATTCGCTACCACTATATTAGAGAAAATATTGTAAGGAAAGAAGTTCCAAGTCAAGTACGTAAAATCTCAAGATCATATTGCAGATATTTTCACTAAACCACTCAAGTATGAAGATTTCGTGAGGCTAAAAAAATTACTTGATTTTATAAAACAAGTTTAAATGGGTATTGAAAATACTAAACTTGTTTTAAGTCCAATAATTGAAACTCAAGTTCAAAAATTAATTTCAAATACAAGAATTAAATCATAAGCTCAATATTAAATCTAAGTCTATGATTTAGAAGCTTCTAAGTTTAAATGATGAAGATAATTATATTAATTGTGTACATTTTTATAGAATTATGTAGAAAAATGATATATGTGATTGTTATAATTTTAAAATTATTTAATTGTGCGATTGAGATTGATTTGAAACTAATATAAATACAAATTTCTCATTTGTGTTCAAGCATAAAAAAGAAGTGTCAGCTTGTAACTGAGTTAAAAAAAAAGAATTTGAAAGTTGAGTTGTATCTTAATTATTTTGAGTGAAAAATAATTTGTATAAGTGAGTTTTCAATACAAATTATCCTCCGTGATCATTTTTCTTCCAACAAGGTTCACTTATGGATCTAACAAAATTGTGAGGATTTCAGTTCCCACTCTGAACTACTTTCCTATTAGAAATCATAAAACACACACGTGCTAAAAAAGAAAAAATATATAACTATCTAGGAGTTGAGCGACCAAGTATTAATGAGTAAATTAGATTTAAAATTCCAGATATACAAAATTAATAAATATCAAGATTTTTAAAATTGGACGAATAGATTGTTTTCACCGATTTAACTGCAAACCAATCTTGATTTTACTCCAATTTTATATCTAAACTCGGTCGTTAAAATTCGTGGCCACCCGTGTGAACATTTTCCCTTCCTCTCTCACTTTTTTTTATTTTAAATTTACATATTTGGAAATTTATAAGTTAGATTCTTATTTTTATTTTTATTTATAAATTTTGTTATTTTGATACCCGTGGTATGTATTTGTATATACATGTAAATTCATTTTTTTAAAACAGTTCAATCGATTTTGTACTAAAAACCCAATTAATTGTCCGATTCATTTTTTATCCAAATTTAAGTACGTTGATGAAATTGTTGAGTCATCTCTTGTTTTACTTTTGTATGTTACCCAAAAAGTGGTGCAGGCAGCTTGTCACTAAGCACAATTAAATTCTTAAAAAAATAAGTCCTTTCGAATATTGAACCACACTATACATAAATGTGTTTCATTAAGAAATAAATAATAAATTTGAAAAAAATCCAGTAATCCAATATTCAGAGACCATGCACCCAAAAATTCAAATACGAGGGCTTGACTGGAAAATGAAGTCAAGCAGCGGGGACAGCCAACTGGCTTTTAGGCCCCCACAAAAATGACTCAATTTTGAAGATGGTTTCTCCTACACCTTTCACAAATAATATAGGATACGAATTAAAATTTAGAATAGAATAAATTTAAGAAAAAAATAAAATATATATATATATATTATTACATCAAATTTGGTGAGACAATTAATATCAAATTGAAGAAAAAAAAAATACTAAATATAATAATGATGTGAGAAATAATATAAGATTGAAAATGGCCTAAAAAGTTACGGCACAAATCATAGTAGTAGTACGTAACACGAAGTCGGAATTGCTTCTAGTGGGGTGATTAATGAAAGTAAGCTATCTTAAGTAAGAAATATAAAGATAGATAAATGTGCTAATAAATCACGACAAAAAGACATGGTATGAATTCTCCATACTGCAATTAAGAAGTAGGATTAAGCAATATGCACCAGCAGTCCGGAATTAAAATCTCTTGTCTCGTTTAGGATTAGATTAATCAAGCATGACAGGATTTAGGTGCAAAATCTTGATAGGATCTAAACTAGATTCATATTGGACCAGAAATTATGTGAAGTGACAGAAGGCTGAAGCTAAAGCTAAACAAAGTTTATTAATTGGATCGATCGTACTCTAGAAAACTTAACTTCAATTTGATTGCAGAAATGCAGTTGTACATATCGCACATAGGTGTATTTTTTAACTCTGATTAAAGTGTAAGTTTTACTTGAGGTGAAATTTAACTTTGGGTTAAAGGCTAAACTGGAGTGCATAGTGATTTTAAACCAATAATTATCATGGTCTAGTAATATAGGTCAGGAAGCAAACATGAGTTATTTAAGCCCAGATAGATTGGATTTTTGAATCCAATTGTTCTGTGGGCCTAATGACAATCCTTATCTTAAAACCACTGAGTTTAAATATTGCTATATAATGCAACTCGTCAAACGAAAAACTTCACTCGCAAATAGTATTTGTTTCTTTTAGGTCCGTTTACTTTTTTTGATTGATAATTGATAAAAAATATAATTAGCTGTTGAATATAAATTAATTTTTAATAAATATATATATATATTTTATTAGATTGTAAGAATAATATATTTATATCAAATATAATCAAATGTATACTTTGTAGGATAAATGAGTGAGTAAAATATTACCCTTAATATTAACTATTTTTTTTTTCTAGTTCTTTTTTCTTCTTTGTTTTTTTCTTCTTCCTAGACATTTTTGGAGAATAAGAAATCTGCGAACTACATATTGGTTGAAAAACAATGGAAAAAATATAAAGTGGAATTGCTAGGCTCAACGAATAACGAAGATGAAACCATGTTGAAAATTAATAAAAATATTTACAAAATGAAAAGTCAAATAACTTTAGAGAAGAAAAAAAAAGAGCAAAAATCAACTTCTCTTGCAGCATTATTTCTTGGTTATTGTTGTCCATGTTTTCAAAATCGGACTAAATCGACCGATCTAATCAGGAATCGCAGGTTAGTCAAATCCAGTTAGGTTCATAAAATAGTTTGATTGGTTTGACCTGTCAAACTGGTCAAAATCGATTTGATTGTTTTTTATTTTTTATCTATATATTTTTTTATTTTTTAAAAAATTTAAATTTGATATTTTATTATATTTATGTGATTATTTGGATGTTGTGTTTTGTTATATATTTTTTTAGATAGTTATTTTTTTTTATATTTAAAATATATTATATAATAATTAATCTATTATATTATAATTTTACATAATATAATAAGAAAATATAATCAATTTTCATAAAATCGATCCAACCGCAAATTAAACTGTTAATTATTAACAAAATCGATTTAATGATGAAAACACTAATTGTTGCTGCCTTCATTATAAGCCATGAAAGGATGAACTACAACAATGGGAAGAATTGCAAAACTCATTTTAAAGAACCACCAATTTCATCCCAAAAAAACAAGAGCTACAAATAAAAGAACTTCAAGTACAAAGCCTTGGAATTAATCATCCATAGTACATACCCATGAATTAGAATTTTTTTTTGTGTGTGTTATTGTTGTTGCCTTGGAATCCATGAGAAGATAATAGATGAAAAAAGACAATAAAAAAAGAAGATTAAATAAGAGAGACGATGATAGAAATTGTAATTTCACATATTAATTTCAAAAACAAAATAAGCATAATGAAAATTGGGCCAGTAAAATTATTGGATCAGACCTTAAAATTAGGATTATAATCATACCTCAAATTCAAAATACCATCGGGTTGAATAATATCATACGGGCTTCATAAACAAAAATACATAATAGATCAAACTTTGTTTATGTAGACAATCTAGCCCATTCCATCATTAGTAAACAAGGCCTTAGTTAATTCTGAGATTGAAAAATGGTTAGAGTCGGATTTATATTGCCCCACACTGCTATAAGTTTAATGATCCTCCACAACAAAAAATTATAGGTAGTTCGGTGATATCGACCAATTAATTCTATCATTTCTCTAAGTGCAATCATAAATACTTTAGCATCGGGTTTTTAATTTAATCAATTCATATAGATAATTTAAATTAAAATTTAATAATTCAATAATATGAAAAATTTATTAAAGAATCAACATGATAAATTAGATTTAAAATTAGTCGATTGAATTTCTTACTGTAGCGAAAGGATAATCAATCTTGGGATAAAGGGAGAATTAAATTCGAGGTGGGCCGTGGTTGGATGATTCAATTATTTGTTAAAAACGTTAAATGCATCTCCTTCATTTTGTATTGCTGAATCATCATTGCTCCACTCAAACAGAGCAAGTCATAAGCTGTCAAAAGCCTATTTTTCTTCAAAGGAAAGCCACATAATCTATCATTTTCGAAACTGCATAGCTAGAGGAATATGTATCAGTTAATATCACTCAGATTAGATGTTGAATAATCTGAGATTAAGGATAATGGAAATGTTGTTTTAGTCAAATGTGATACTATTTAACCTTAATGACCATCATCAGATTTGTGCTACCTAGTACCTGCGAGAGTGTTTCCAGTCCTTAACTGAAACTCACCCGTTCATTTTTCAGATAATCATCTTGACCACCTGGTCACCTCAATACTCTATACTGAATTTGCAAACTCCCTGTTGTCGTTCTGTGATACAGTTCCACAGATTTAATCTACAACCTATACAAACAGGAAAGTAACGATAAATCAACTGGGGAGAGCTTCTCTTGTAAGAAATGCTCTTGATATTTCTTCTGTCATTTCTACTAATTCGGATGAATTAACAAAGAACATGAGCTAAGAATTATATATCGAGCCTCAGGATGTTTCGTGGCCAATTACACTTCGTTTGCAAGTTCAAATCCCAGAGGCTTCATGTACATAAATTACTCACCTCTTTTATTACACTTCACAATTATTACATTCAATTACTTGATCCCGCCTCTAACCAAGAATCTAGGAGACTGTCTGCAGCATATCCTGCAAGCACGGCAAAATCCATGATTTGTGGTCAGGAACCGCGCAGGTAATGGAAATACTACTAGAAAATAATTATCTGGAACAAATGATCGAGGGTTGGCATTCATTATGTGATTTATTGTAGATTGGTTTAAAACCGGAAGACGTGTGCCAATATATATTCACACTTGCATATTAACCAGTCGGCGTCAGTTAATATTTGAGCATCGATACTTCCCTCACCATGTGGAAGGAACAATACATTCTAAAATTTCTTTAACTAAGGAAAGTTACAAGATGGCAGAAAGCACTGACCGACAATTCTTTTCTCCATGCATCAAAGAGTGAGAACAAAGGGTGGGGCATCCTGTCTTGGCCCTGCTACTGAACGATAGACATAAACTTTGTCAGCTTGAATGTCATCACTTCCCTGATCTTTGATTACTTCAACATTCAATCTTGGCATCTCCCTTGCAAGTAGCCTGCAACCCTTCATTGTTACGTTACAGGCTGACATCCACAATGATCGCATCATTTCATACTTCTCTAGCCCAGACAGCAGAGCAGCATTTCCAAATGGACAATCTCTTATCTCAAGCTTCCTCAGCTTTGGGCAACCTTCCAGAACACACTGCATCGCCCTATCACTGCTGCCAGCAAAAGCCACGGAAAGAGTCTCAAGATTTTTGGCATACTTCCCAACGTACTCAAATGTCATATCAGTAAGAAAGCCTGACACTGAAAGCCTCCGGAGGTTAGTGCAAGTTTTAGCCACGGCAGCAAAGGCCTCATCCATAGGTTCATTTGTCAGGTAATCTGGCTGGCCTGGATTCATTATGCAAAGACGGAAGTGGGTAAAATTGGGGCAGTTCTGCACTATGGTCACAACAGCAGCATTAGTCATCCTCCGGCAAAAGTAGAGGACATAGTGGAGTTTATGGCATCCACGAGACACAGCCAAGAAACCCAGCTCAGTCACCCCATGTTGATGATCCAAGTCATGAGGATCAAGAGGGAAGACTCGGAGTTCTTCAAGCAAGGGACAGCTGGATCCAACAGCCTCGAGCCCCTTGTCTTCAACAGTATCAATGACCTATGTCAAAAGAATAAGTTTAGATATCAGAAAACGCAGAATAAGTAAATGGCCCGTTGTTAGACATGGGAAAGAGGAGGTGCAGACATAAAATTAGATGCAACTGCAGAACTTCTATAGCTTCTTTTATTCTTTTATTCTTTTTCTTTAATTAGCAGGAGATACTGTCCCATGTAGTTTTCAAATATTCTTACAAACACTCGAACCTTTTCACAATATCATCAGGCCATTAAAAGTGTCCAGCATAAAGCCAATAACTCCCCTAAAGCAAAGGAAGAAATTCCATAGCTTCAAGTATCATTGACATGCAGCACAACAAAAAAAAGTAAAGCTTATAGAATTACCCTTTTTTATATTCTGCAGAATGCAGAAGCTGTAATTACCACCATTTACCGAGAAAACACCAAAGCCTACTAAATTTACCAACAACTCTTGTCCATTACAGATACTCATAATGGCAGCAGAGACTTTTCACTATAGCTGCTATGCAATGGGGTTTATGATTAGAAGGTTCTGGAGTTCCCTGCTATAGTCAGTCAGATGACATGCTTTTTCTTGTGTATTCTTTCTTGTCTCAGAATTTAACTTTATCGGAGATCAAATTCTTCCACAACAAGCTCTTAAGTAGCAAGCCATCTTAATTATCAATTTCTTACCCAAAGGCGTCGTAGATTAGGGCAGTGGGCAAGAAGCTTTGCAAGTTCACCACTTTGAAGGTCCACTTCACTCAAGTTCAAGAAAGTCAGACCAGCACAAGCTCCATAAAGAACAGGTAGATAGAGGGCAGTGGCGTCCCATAAACCTGAAAGAACTTGGAGATTTTTACACTTACTGAATGCATTTTCAATGTCCTCATATTGGCGAGGCGTAAGTTCTTGCATGAAGGAGCCAGTACCAAGCTCCATTACATGAGGAGCATGCACAAGCAGCCGTTGCAGTTGGTCCAAGGAAATGCTTTCATTGACCTTCAGAACCCTTAATGATCTGCACCGACTAACAAGTCTCTCAAGGGCATCAAAACTCACCTCACTGTTGAGGCTGGCAAAGTTTAGTATTTCCAGTGCGGCAAAGTTCTCTGGGAAGCAACTTAGCCAACCTCCACCAACATCCACTGTTACACTGTCCTGTATGTTGAGCTCAGTCAAGTTCCTAGAAGCCAAATAGACAAATCAAATGATCCATGAGAAAAATTGAATACGGGAACCAGAAAAATGTCATACCAGCACAAGTGTAAGGGTTATGATTGCAAGCACTAGAACATATACCAGCAATCAACAAGTTTCAACCGTCTCCAAGTTTATTTCTTTCTATTCATATTCATGTTGTATCTTTCCTGTTGATTTGTTCTTTAATCTGTTACATTTTGGAGTTCACCTTTCTCTATCCAGAAATCATTCTTGCAAAACTTTAATAGACTAGATATCACCATATCAATGGCACACCTAAAAAACTTCTTCAAGTATTTTATTACCCACAAAGCCCAGAACAATTAATTATTTCACATAACATTCTAACACATGTAGTTAAAGTTGCAATACAAAAATGAGATACGTATCTAACATTTTAAAAAGATTTTTGGCGAACAAAACCAAAGAGGTGTCTTGCTGCCTCTCTTGGAGATTCAACAAATATTATTGAATAGATTTCCTCCACGGGCATTTTGGCTTCCAACCCATGCGATAACTTGGTGGGGATTTGATTTTATTTGAGATTCTATTCATACATCAAATAATATTCATCCTTTACTCAACAAGAGTTAGGAGCCAGTTGGTGATTAAAAAGAAAGAAAGAAAAAACAATTCAAAACTTAATAGTTGAATCCCTAAGTCAGAAAAGAGTGTTTCAAAAGAAGAGATATATGAATAGCCAATCAGGGCCATAATTGCATGACAATCTTCCCATTAATAGTCATTTAATGCAGACACATTTTTGTCCCCTAAAAAGAAAAGGATATGATAAATATTTTGCCAGACGAGCAACTTCAAGAATGCGAATTCAATAAAGGCCGAACATTGTTTGACTACCTCATTATCATTGGCATCTAATCAAAGCACGGGACCCCGATGGTCTGACACCACATAAAAATGGAACATAAGTGCTAAACGTCACAGCCAATCACAAGAAAAAAAAAATATGCTGAAAAAAGAAAGAAGAGAGACCAATAGTTGTAGAAACAACTACAGATGATTTCCTAAAAGAAAAAAGATTTCAAATAATTGAAAGGTTGAGATTCTAAGTCTGACTCCTTAAAAGCAAAGCCATGTAAAACCATATGCACGTCAGTTGTTGATCAACGATGTCGCATTTGCAGCCACCTAGATGCAACAGAGGGTCAAACAAAAAGTAGACACTGCATCGTGACATAAAGTTCCCAAACAGAATCTACGATGCGGGGTATCATATAATTGGACAGAGAAAAGGCTTAACATCAGAATCTGACTGTCATTGCATGTCGCAAAATGGTCATATATATGGTCAATGTCAGCAAAAACAGTGGCGTATGCAATCAAAAAACATTGTGGTTAAGCATTTTCAACCAAATATATCTTCTAACTTCAACTGAAGACTTCAATTTTCCTATATAAGTAGTTTGAAGAAAACAAAACCATCTTCCAGTCATGAAAAATATCTCAAGCTTTCAACAAGGTAAGACCAGACAAATAGTTCACAAGTCACTACACATTCAAAACAAATATGGCTTCTCTTGGCCAATGAATATGGAGGTATGTGGAGAAAGTGTGATATCAAGGGCATGCTATCCATTAAATGCCAAGTAACAGGTCAGATGTCACATCACGAAAGCAACAACAAAAAGCTTTGAAAGAGAAACATAAAGTAGAAGCACTCAATTCCCCACTAAAATCTCTGTTTGCTACAGTAATAAAAACAAACACACACACACACAAAGAAGGAGGGACTTATACACATACACCCCATTCCCCATCCCAAAGCTGCCTCATTTATTTCTCAACATGACATTCTCCTCCTTTTACTAATCCAGATATCACACACATATTATATCAAAAATAACTACAATGCCATTAAACACTATGGCTTCAAATGCAAATTTAAGTCCAAGCCCACTTCAGCAAAAATAATGATCTCAGTAAAAGCTACAAGCACAGTCGAATACAATCAATCCCTAAGTTAAGATTCAGAAAATAGAATAGCTAGAAATTTTCCAAGAGGGCATTATTTAAAAAACGTTTTAAAATAAAACCAAAACCTCCCACCGCGAACATCATATGCAGTAACACAAACCTTAGCTAATTTGTTCCAGAAAACCAAAATCCTCACAAACCCCTAAAAGATGAAATGGAGGGAAGACACCATAAACCAAAAATTAAAAGTAGAATTTTCTTTCAGAAAAATCATATAGAAGAATCATAAAACTGCATATTAGATGAATAATTCCTTTTCCAGAAAACCATAGACTTCAAAACCAAAGCTCCAATTATGATTCGTAGAAGATGTAAAACAAAGCAGACTGAGACAGTCATTAAAAACCAAAAAAATAAAAATTAACTCAATAGATCCTCAAAGAGCAAACATACCTGCAATGAGTGGTAATGACTTTTAGCCCATCGTCAGTGAAACCATCGCAACTCGACAAAGATAAAGCCTTGAAGCCTGGAAACGACTTGGCTAAGAGCTCCAAGCTCTCATCACTGACAGTCATCCTCTTGAGCCTTAGCTCCTCCAAAAACGGGTAAACCTTGGCAAACATAACCAGCCAAGCATGCACATTAGCACCCCAATCTTGCGGCAGCATATTGAAATCAGAAAATCTTGGTTTCCCTTTGAGTCTGACACTCTTAATTCTTGGAAACCTTCTAGCCACAATTTCAGGAGACACTGAATAGCAATTTCCTATAAAAAGCTTAGATCTTGTCCATCTCTCAGCATTGTACCAATCTTTGCACACAAGGGAGACTGAGCTCCTGTCCTTGTGTGAATCTATGAGTGAAAGGACTTTTTCCAAGACTTCATCTGGAATAGCGAGTGAGCGTGACTTGATCCATTCGACTTGGCTGAGTTTGATGGTGAGTCTTTGAATTTCTTGGGGTCTGGATCCATTTGAGTTTTTTGAGACGATTGATTCAGGACTCAGAAAAATCTCAAACCCCACACATAAACTGCAAATTCTTAATATAAACCAACGGAAAAATCAGAACCCAATGCATATTTATTCAGAATGCAATATAAATAATCTTTAGATTCAAAAGTCACACAAAAAAGAAAAGGAAAAATCATATAGAAGATAAATCTTGAATATAAAAGGGTTCATAGACTCCCTTTAAAAAAATCAAAACCCATATGATTTAAATGCACTTTTATTCATAGTGCAATTAAAAAAGGCGAATCTTCAACCCAAAATTTTGGAGGAAATAGGAGAGAAATCTTGAAATAAAAGGGCTGACCCTTTTCTACAAAAACAAATAATCAAAGCAGCTTAACACATTTGGCTCAAAAATTAAAATTCGAATCAAGGTTCTAATAATGGAAACCTCAATTCTTGTTGGTGCAACTGTACCTTCAGCTGTAAGCTGCTTCAAAACTGAAATTAACGTCCTAATAGAAATGGTTATGAAAATGCAAAAGCAAAATCATCACAACATTTATACAGACAAACATAACTACTTCAACCCCAACAAAAACAGAAACCCGCCAAGAAACATGACATCCAAGGACATTTACATATCCAAGAATTCATGGTATAGCTATTATACCTAAATGCAAAAGCGATTGGATTAGAATTTAGACAATAATTGAAAACAATTAAAAACAGAAAGAAAAGAAAGGAAAAAATCGGGGGTTTTACCTGTGTGTTGAATGCCGGGAGGAACCAAAGATCCAAAGAAATGCTTTTACAAGCCAACTTGCATATTATAGCAAGAAGAAAGTAGTAATATATTTTAAGAAAAAGAGCAAAAGAAGAAATATTTGTGCATAAATACAGTGATTATATACACAATTTGAATACTTAGTCAGATACACATTATTACTATGTATAAGTACGTAAAGCTTTTAATTATTAGGCAGTCCACCGTAGCTGAAGTTGACAGATAATGTAAGGGAAGCACCTAATCTCCACCGTGGTGTGATATGCGCACTCCCTCTCGTCTATCGCCAAGTATGCTGCGTCCACGTTGGTGCGTAGCTTGCACCCGGCGCATGTTAGATTTGTTGTTGGTTGATCTGACGATTAATTGAAAAAAAAAAAATTACTTTCAAATTTGATTTCAATCCTCACTTATAAAAAGTTTAGGCAATATTTGTTTTTGTTTTTTTATTTTTTTTTATATTTTTATTCTTAATATATTCTATTCTCCTAAAACACCTAAAATAAAATTGAAAAGGAGTCCCTTATTTTTTAGTTCCCCTAATCACAAAATAAAATTTACTTTCAACTCTCGTACCTCTGATAAAATCTGAAAATACCAATTTATCCTTATCTCTTATTTTTTATTTGATTTTTATATTAAAACTTCTTTCTCAAGCGCATCTCTCCCAAGTGTTCTCTATCCCTCCACCGTCAACCACAACCACCTTTGCCATACTTAGCTTTTCTTCTCTGCTCTTTTTCTGTTTTTTCTTTCTTTTTTTTTTCATTAAGCCTAACCCCATGACCTTAACTCTGTCGCTAGTTTTGCCATCATAACTACCATTGCCGTCTGCTTTGAGAGTACACCCACCACCTCCGTTGTCGGTTTTGAGTGCATAACTACCTTTGGTGTTAGTTCTTTACTTTTTATTTTGTTGATGTTACTTTTTTATATATATTTAATATAAATTTATTATTCTATTTTAATAAAATATAATATTTAATCTTTATTTATACACCAATTATACAATACATATAATATAATATGTATATATATATATACTACATTAGGCTTATAGCATGAGTACTTAAAAGAAAGAGAAAATTAGATTTAAATTTTAAAGAAATAAGATAAAATTAAGTGAGGATGGTATTTTGACCACAAAAAAAAAATTACAGGTGAGTAAAAGTTATAAAATTGATGTGTGGAGAGTAAAATCACATAGAGATTTAAAAATAACTCATTTGATTAAATCAGTAAAAAAAAAAAAAAGATTTTATCTACATGGTAATTTTCCCGTTTGTCCTCTCTTATGACATCAAATGTGAGAAGATTCCATTAAGACCCCCCTGAAAATGTGGAACCCATGGAGGTTAAAAGTTATCACCCCATAAAGCATATTACTCAAATGCTTCTCCAAAAATATTCAAATGTTAATTTATTTTTTTCTTTTTGCAACTGAACTTTAGTTAATGAGATTATAAAGCATATTCCATTCAGATTCTTTCCTAATGGATTTAAAAATAATTTAATCACATTTTTTAATCTTAACAATGATAAAAAAAGTTATCTTTTAATTTATTAATCCAACCTGTGGGTTGGCTTGTCGGACTATCACTCAACTTCTACGGTCACGTGCAACAAACACGTGATCCCCGTCTTAAATTGCGCAAGGTCACTGTTATTAATATTAATTTTAATTAACAAATATCATCGAGCACATAATTAACTTGCTTAAACACAATTAACGCCTGCTCAAATTTCATATTCGTGGATTTCTAGAATTGGTCGAAATGCATTAAACATTTAAGCTCATTAAAAGGGATAAAAAAAAAAAAAAAGATAAAACAAATGCCCTTTTAATATATAATTGCTTGATTTGGTATTCTACTACCATCACCTTTTGCAAGTGGTCCACTTATTTTGGGGGAACATATTGGACAAACAGAGTTCATATAAAGAGTGACCACCTTTAATTTGGAGTGTTGAATTCAATATATTCCAATATATCATCATTGATTTTAGGCACATAACCAAGTCAAAGGATAATATACTTAGATATCATTCATTATGAATTGACGTAAATTTGAATTTAGATTTCATTAATTATGCAATGGGATTGAAGAGCTTGTCTTAAGATATTTGCAAATATTATAACAAAAAAGAAATAAAGTTATAAGCAATTAAAGTTTAAGTAGTATTTTCATAATCGAATGAATGATTAAATTAATTTTATTATCGATCAATAATTCTATTGATCGGATCGCTTCAACCGTCACTTCAATTAATTTAATAAAAATTAAAATAAAAACAAAAAAAAATAATTTAAATATTCGATTAATTAAATCAATCACATTCATCTGTCATCAATTTTCCATTAAAGGAATCCAATTCCAAAAAGCAATGCTTAGAGCATCAAATTATCTCTCCTCAAAGGTCAAAACCCTCTTTTACTTTCATAAAGTAAATACTCGTTTTCTTGCGGTTCATATTTTTTATTTATATTTTATATTTTATATCGTATTTTATATTATAAATAATAAGTGTTTAAAATATTTTATTAAATATACATTTAATAAAAATTATGTATACTTAATATATATTTACAAAATAAATTTAAATGACATACTAAATTAAATTAAAAGATTCCAAATAACATTTGTGTGGCTTGAATAATTTCAACCATCACTTAACGATAATCTTTGATTGACACATCTATCAAGACTAGGAGCTGCCCGGTGGGGACTTTCTTGCGAGCCCACGATGAAACTCTCTTGTTGATTGGTATCAAATATTACATAGTTTGACCAAATAATATTTTTCAGTACTTACATTGAATTTCATAAGTGTCTTGTCATAAAAGATAATATTGAGGTAATTTCCACGCAGTTAATAAACAATCTCTATACTTTTTAGACAAAAAATAAATAACAAATAAATACATAAAATAATTTTAATCTCTAATTGACTCATAAATATTGCCCTGAAATTAAGAAACTTGTTGCCATTCAAATTGCATCACAAAAACCAGTGCCTGAGAACACCTTGCTTGAGCTTAACTCAAAAGTGGGGGACCTTATGGTGCCCTGGACTCCTGCTCGACGGATTTCTGCCGCATTACGTAAAAAGGGATATAATGAGTGAGTTAATTTCAATCGAAAGTTTTATTTTGATTGTATATAAATTATGATCATATTTGAATTTATCTGAAAATTGAATCAAGAAAGATCGATGTCTTTCAAAATTAATCGAGCATTAGTTTAAAATGTAGATTAACAAAAATAAAAAATAAAAAAAATGTGGGGCAACTTGAACAAGATGTTTAGGGACTTAATTGCAATGATTAGAATATTAATTTAGTTGCATAACTTTTTTGGCACAAACAATTAATGAGTGCAATAAATAGTGGCGACATGTTCGTTGTGCATTAATTAATTCGTGTCATTTGAATAAGATGGTATCATTCTCAACCCATCTTTGATTACGAGAATTTGGTTAATTCAAATCATTCAAAACAAGTAAAGCGAAGGGAAGCGCATTTCCCATCCATATCACATCATTTTCCGCATAAGTTTAGTTAAAAATATTTACTTACCAAGAAATCAAAATTCTTTTAAAGAGAAAATCAACTATGTTGTTCGGTATATTCACGTATGAACCACTAATATTTATAAAATAAAATATATATTTATATAAAATAAATAAATATCAATAATTTGATAAGACTTGAACAAAAAATATATATGTATTTTTGTTAAGCGGTGACACACTTTTTTCCATATATTTTAGAAAAAAATAATTTTTTTTTTCTAACTTATGCATCTAAAAGAAAAAAAATAGTTAAATTGTAATTTGAATATCTAAGTTGGTATCAATATTTTGAGTTTTTTTTAATTTTTGAATTATAATTAACATTAAAAATAGAAATTATTTTATCTCCTAAAAAAAATTAGGTTTACTTTGAAATTTTACTTTAAAAAAAATCATTGAATTATAATTTAAATATATAAATGAAAAATAAATACCAACATTCCGCAGATTTTTTTAAATTTGTAATGTTACGTCTATCTTTTTATTAAGTGGTAATGCACTTCTTTTTTATTTTGGTAACTGACATTAACTTTAATTCAAGAGAATCTTATGGATATTATATTTTATTAATAAAAAAATTAAAAAGATCAACATCGTATTTGAATCTATGGTCAAATATCGTTGGCCAATCACATGAAGTGATTTGAAAAGGCTTTTGCTTTCAGAAGCTGGCAAGGACTAGTGAGTGCTCAAAATAAAATATTTAGGTATGAAAAAATTGTGAACTACCGGAAATGGACACGAGGAAAATATCAAAGTAGGTGCCAAGTCCCAATCCAAATCTTCTTTTGAGGAGGGGGCAGTTTTAAAGTATTTTTCAGCGATAAACAAATTCAGTGCATAATTAATTCTGTTAGGATGTTCAGAAATTAGATAAACTACTCAATCTGTCATGTATTTATTGTAGGGTGAATTATACAAATTATTTTTAAAATTTAATTTAATTATAAAAAAATTATTTATCTTTTGAAATTATAAATATTTCTTAATATTTGTTTTTGTTTTACAATATCCCTCTAATTTGTAAAATATAAATAAATATTAATTAGATATTTATAATTTATAATTTTAGATAAATTTTTTTATAAATAATTTAAATTTCAAGAATATTTTTTGTAATTCATCATTTATTGTATGGTGAGTCTCCACATGATGTGATTAGTAATATATGACACAATTAATTTTTAATTAACTTTAATTTCATAATAAATCAAATAATAATCGAGACACGGTGAGTTATAAAATTGACCATTAATTTGAATTCGTCGAAGCTATAATATAATCGTAAAATAATCCAACCATCCTTATACATATACCGCTAGTATCTAACGTGACTTTTAACTTTCCAAGGGCCTTAAAAAAATATTCAACAAAGAAAAAGAGTGAATGAAAGAATTTCCAAACCCCTTAGTAGGAAGATAAGATCAAAAGAAAAAGCCCAAAAATTCAGAAAACACGGGGGGGACTTGACATCACCAACGCAAAGAATGGCCGCTGTCTATGTCCCCTTCAAATTGAGGACTTATAACACCACCACCACCACCACCACCACCACTACTATTATTATTATGTGAGTCATTTTGATCAGAATTGACACCTAAATTCTTGTCTCCCAAGCTTTAAGAAGCCCATGTTACCAGCAATCATCTTTTCCCCCTCCCCATGTCTCCATCATTATCCCAATCCCTGTTCCCTTTTTGTACAATTCCCCCTTAGACATTTCAGTTAGGCCAACCAGCCTGGGGGACTTGACACGTGGCATTCATTATTGCACTCAGGGGGGCCCACTTTGTTTGTTTTTCATTTATCACCACTGGCTTTGGGCTGGTCTTCGGGCAAACATGGGCCCAGTTGCATATTTTTGTAGTTGGGTCTCCAATTCAGGTGATCCTAATATACTCAACAACAGTAGGTAAGCCCAAATTATAGCCATCTCTATGTTTGTATTTCTGGTCTCTTGGACATCAAAATGCAGGCTGCTAAGCTGATTTATTTAACTATGATAAAGGTTTTTGTTAAGCTAAAGGTCTGATGGGCAGCAAACCAGCTACAATGAGGATAAGAACGAAATGCCCATTTTGCCAAAATTTAATATTAGTTCTGATCAAAGATTAAACGTCGTGTGTCATCATACATCATTGTAATAAAACTGGTGTTAAAAATCTAATCTTTACATAATTAGACTCCAAAACCTTAATTAATACAACCAGAAGAAAGTTAAAATGAATTTTTTAGGACTACTACAAAGAAGCGCCACACCCTTACCTTTTCTGGCTTTCCTTTTCCTTCCAGCCACAAAATTTGGCAGCCCAAAGGCCTGCAATTCATAATCATAAATCCGTTTACAAAATGATAAATACGATAGAAACTAATAACAACTGAATATCATGACACAACTTGAAAACCAGGTCAAATATCTTACAAGAAACTCGTTCTTAAAGAGTAGTAGTAACTCGTTCGCTGTCTTGATCAGCCAGCTTTGCAATCAAGCCCTCTAAATCCAGAGCAATCTTGGCCTGCTTGTTTGCCATCTCAGTTCCTGCTTCATTTTCACAGGCTTCATCATCTTCCAGTAGTATTTTCTTCCAAAACGTATAATCACCTGAGTTCTTCTCCAGGCCCGCTTCAGAATTCGCATTAGCCTCCTGATCCTGCTGAACTTGGCTCCCGGAATCATCAGTGGATGAAACTAGTTGGTTTTCAGATAATGAGAGTTTATCTTCTTTCACCATCTCTTCTTGATCTTGATTATTTTCTCCATTAAAATCATCAGGGCCTGGATTTGTTTCAGTGTTTTCAGGATGCTCCATCGGGCTTTCAGGTGCATCCAACTTTCTTTTCTTTCCAGCCTCATCGTCACTGTTTTCTTCTCCAGTTTCTTCTCTCATTTTCTGAGCAAAGATTTCATCGCATGCTTTAGCCCAATACATGATTAGTTTCTGTGACATGTTCTCAAGATTTTTCACCTCTGCTTCGAAGGCCATAATGTGAAGTTCCATGTCTGCTTGTTGCCTTTTTAGCTTCTCGATTTCCAGCTTTGTTTCATTTATTTCATTCCTCAGAATTTCTGGCCTTATCTCCATACCATTGTTGTTTATGCTATGAAAATTAAGGGTTCTTTTGGGGCCTCGCCGAGTTACAGTTTCAGGGTTTTGCCTTCGCCTCTTGATGTTTGTAAGCAAATATACCTTCCCTGCTTGAAAATTTGGATTTTCATACTCCCATTGATGATCCACTCCTATTTTCCGGAAACCCTATTAAACATTATTAACAACATAAAATAGTAATCAGGGCATTAAGCAAAAGATTCATAAAAAGGAAAGATACAAATTCTGGGCATAATATAGGCCATTAATAGAAAAAAAAAAACACCAAAAAACGATTTCTATATATATGTATGTATAAGTACATAGTTGTTGAGCTGGTAGATAAAGCTTGAGAAGTTGCTATGCTTAAAATATCTGGGGAGTATCTCTGCAGAGAATTGGAGATGGTCCCAAATAATGAAGCTATTGCCTAATAAACTCCACGAAATGATGGAGTTTGTGTTTGGATCGTTCACTATATTAAAGGTCTTGGTCAAGAAGGCAGGAGGTCCTGACCCCCTCACCCCATTTCTGCAACCAAACATATCTGAAGGCCGCCTCAAAGATGATGACGATGGCCAGATTCCACCACCATCGCCACCCCCACCAGCATTAGTTATGTCACCACCACCACCAACTCCACCGCCTCCACCACCACAACCATCGATCTCTTTATTCATTATATTGTTGAATTCTTTCAAGGTAAAGTTGTTTCAACTTTTGGCCTCAGCTGATAACATGCTAGCTGGTCTTTTTCTTAGCACTTAGCCTCCATGCATGCAATGGGTTTTGGAAACTAGACTGAGAATTGGAGGTACATGGAAGTATGAAAATGGTTTAACTTTGTGGATGAATCAAGACCTTTGATTTTCTTTGGCAAAAGTTAGACCAATGATTACAAGATTGTCAGTTCGTCTTGTACATGATTAGAATATATTCTCTAACAGGTTTAACTTGATTTATGCTATTTCATCCATGATCTTCATTACTGACCATTAGCAAACCAACATAATTGTCTGGAACATTCACTTGGCATGGTCCTCAGGTTTGAGTACATGGTACAACGATGTACAAATCATGTTGCAGAATTGCCTTAAATTGTTAATTAAACAGTTAAATTACTATTATCAGTCTTTTTTTAATTTGATATTTTATTTTAAATTACAATTCACATCATATATATGTATAATTCATAACCTTGTGTTTGGTTTAGAAATCTTGAAATTTTATAGTATCATTCTTTTTTTAATAAAAATGTAAGTGCGACTCTCTTTTAGGGTTTTTTTAATCTCTTTCTCTCTCCAATTGATTTTTTTCTTTATTCTTCAAGTATATTGTTTCATCTTAATTTTTGTTTTCTT
Source organism: Paulownia fortunei (assembly GCA_019321725.1). Lineage (NCBI taxonomy): Eukaryota > Viridiplantae > Streptophyta > Magnoliopsida > Lamiales > Paulowniaceae > Paulownia > Paulownia fortunei. The sequence continues at coordinate 16,596,946 of CM033120.1, forward strand.
TTACTTATCATAAAACCAAATAAATATATTGAAATACTATCATGTAAAGAAGTAAATAAATATTTTTAATTTGATACCTTAAAATTTTAGACACAGGCATCAAATATACCAAAACTACTAGTGATAGTTTAGCATAGAGTCACACCTGATGTGATCGTGTACCAAATATATGTGAACAAAAATATCCGACTTCATTTGATTTTATTTTTATTTTAGTATTTTTATTTTTTTGGAAAGAAAAATATATTTATCACTTGTATTATTTAAAAATGATATTTTCATTCTTCAAAAATATCAATTATTTATTATAATTTTTAAATTATCCTATACTTTATTATAATATACTCTCATTAACTACAACAAAACAACATTTACATAACATTTATAGTTAAAAATATATCTCACTAACTACAATAAATTACAATAACAAACATTTATAGTGAAACAATATCTAAAAATATATCATATTATTTTTTTGTAATAAGACATTTAAATACATTTTTATTCTTCACACATTTTTCAATTCTATTATCAAAATAAATTCTCTCAAAATAATTATTTCAAAACAACCGAAAACAAAACCGAACACCACCTGATACATTCCAATTATAAACTTCATTGAATTTGGTCCTCTTTTCAATATGTTACAGTGTTCGCCATGTATGAATTTCATTGAATTTAATTTCCTCTTTTTCAGTATTGTTCCTCACCACGTATGGAAATTAAAGATACGAAATTCGTGGAATTTTGTTTAATCGTTCATTGATCCTTTTTCCACAAAGTATACCAACCTCAACGTCATTACTCAACAGAGATTAAAAAATGACCTGCTGAAAAAAAACACTCAAGACTCCATTAAAGTTAAAACCAATTTTGGGCAAGCCCATCACAAGCACTAGCCGTTATTCCAACATAATATATCTGAATCTCACATCTAGCTGCAAAATTTGGTGTTGAGAGATCCCTATAATCATGTAACATTTTCTGGGCCAATTCACCCATCATATCCGGAAATAAGAAAAAGACCAAGTGAAGACAGTAACTCCTGTCACCGCCGCCTAATGATAGAGAATGACTAAAGATGTATGCATCAAAGGCATAAGAGAAACACTAGGCGGCTGATGCTTATTCAGAAAATAGAACATTTGACTCGTTAGATGCCGCTTGAGTCCCTTCCAAAAATGAAACGCCTCGCCCAGTCTGATATCACCAGTGCTCTTGTACGCCAACTTACTAGCTTGCTGCAGAGATAAAAGATATAGAAATCAACCAACCATATCCAGTTGAAAAGACAAGGTGAGCAAGCAAGAAATAAGTGATTGCCGCCAACAGCACTTGTTGCAGTTTCCTTATTTCAGAGTTTATCTTGATATGACGGTAAAAAAAAAAAACCCACCTCGCATATACAGAATACCAAAGCCATTGACTGCTGTGGCCAATCGAAACCCAATCTCCAGGAAGCTGGGCAGCAGTCTGCTCCCCTCCCAAGGGAGCAAATTGTCCAAAATGCTTGTACCTTGAGCAAATCAGAGAATGTTCATAAGAAGCAAATACATCTTCCGCCTCTAAGCTTTAATTTAGTAGCTATTGCTGCTAAATGATTAAATAGGCATGAATTTTCAAAACGGTATTCCAAACTTGAGCTCATTGCAATTCACCATCTTGTATCAACTTCCAAATTAGTGCTAAAGAAGGAGCTTCAGAAGTTTAGCTTCATCAATTTTAGCTCATTTTTAGGGAGATAGGATACTCGGAAGGAAGAAAAGCAGAGGAGCTTTGAAGAAACAAGCTCAAACCTGAAAGGGCGGAATCGATGACGTCCTTCACCCCTGAAGCGCAGAGGCCCTTCTGGATTTTTCTCACACTCTTCCATGCGGTTGAAACAGTCAGCAAGATAGGCACCTTGCTGTGCTGCAACCTGAAATGCCATCAATGGAGCATCACAATCCCATCATATGTTTCTAACAGAAAAAAAGGTCAAATCCACCATGGTTTATCATCTGATAAAAAACCTGGGCAGTTGCTGGAAGGTTCTTCGTTTGAGAATCAACTTGGGAAAGGGCCGACTTGAATTCTTCAAGATTCACTTCAACTGATTCCTTTACAGCATCCCCTCTTGAGTCTTTCAACAGATCAACGAGACTACTCATCTGTCTATTTTTCAAATAGAGTCCTACTTGGGGGTATCGTTCACATATATCATCAAGCACTTCTTGAAATTCCTTAACAGTAAGTGTCCCAGAGTTGTCTTTATCTGCTTTACGAAATATAGCCCAAATATCTTCCTAAATATATAAAGAAACAGGTTTAAGATTGATGGAGAACTCCATGAAACAAAACACTAATTATGAATGATTACAGACTAGGTATATCACAACTTAATAGACGCACAAATACCCAAATGTAAAACATCTTTGATACAGATAGTTTGCAATGAGTTACCACGACTTATTTTCCCTAGACAAACTTTCAAACAAAGGTAAGTATACTTATATGACATTTACTAGTTTAAAAATCAAGAATACAAAGATTTAACTTAGGCACTTCATGGCACATGACTTCAGCTCAAAACAGGTGGCCGAATCTGAAGCAACTCAGACACAATAAATTTCCTACCAGTTACTCCATTTCAGTAGCCAAACTATCAAGGCAAGCAATTGCCTGTTTTTGAAGCATATATTCTGCTATATTTCCATTTCATCACTGATTTCTTTTCACTCGTCCAGCAACGTTTTAGAAGCCACAAATCATCTTCCTCTACCCAGTTAAGTAGGAAGAAAAAGGAAGCATTTTATGAAAAACTAACACAACTATTAAGGTCCACAAAGGGGGCATGAGAAGAACAGGTTCCAGGTATCAATATAATGATGTCACACAATGTTAAATAAGGTAACTTGCAAGCATGCAGTAAAACACCCGTTCATGCAACCTGATCTGAAGCAAAGGTGTGATTTTCAGAATAGATAAACAATAGATTGATTGAGTTGCAAAATAAGATGCCACTAAAACAGAATACTAAGAGTCCTCTCAATCGTGAATTTAGGTTTATATGGAACAGATACCATGACTCTGCGCTGATTGATTGTGGCACAATCTCCTAGTGCATATATGATGTCACATCCTTCTACTCGCAGCCACTCGTCAGTTGCTAGTGCACGTCTATTACCCTGAGTGACAAAAAAATGAGTTTTCAGCAATTTTGACAACTCATTTGGAATCAACTCAGCAACAAACCATGAAAAACTCAGCAAATATAATGACTCACAACTCTCAAGACAGATTTATATGCCTCTGAGCTATTACCTGATCAATTTGCTTCATAAAATCCATTATAACAGGGCGAGTTCCAATTCCAGTTGACCATACAACCATGCCATATGGCATAGTGGATACTCCCCCACCATTCTTAACTTCTTTAGTGGAAATTTCTTTATCTGATACTTTCACAACCATTGCCCCAGTTTTAACATCAATTCCATCTCTCTGAAATTTCTCTTCCGCAAAAGCCGTAATTCTTTTGTCAAACCTGCACCAAACAACTTGCATGAGACCATAAGTCAAGAGGTCCTAGAAATGAGATATTGCACCTTGAATCCAAAGACTCATCTTCTCCACAAAGAACATGTGGTTATATCTATATGTTGACATACTTAGAGGGTGTTTGGCTAAGCTTATTTAAAAGATCTTAAAAGCTCCTACATCTTATAAGATGTTAATGGAGCTTATAAGATGTTCTTATTTTAAAAATAAGTTATTGAAGTGTTTGGATAAAATAAGATTATTAAACTTTTAAAATGTTAGTAATGACAATTTTGTAATTACAATTATCAAAATTAAAGGATTTTGCTAAAAAAAGATCTTATTTTGAAAATAAGTTGGGGTGGAGGTACTTTTTTTTAGGAGCTTATAAGCTGTCAAAACAGCTTCTTTTTTTTTTATCTTATAAGCTCTTTTAAAAAAAATTATAGTGTTTGACAGCTTATAAGGTGTTTTGAAGAACTTATAAGCTCAGCTAAAACATCATTTTAGACAATATTAATCAGACTGACATGTGTGTTTAAGACATAGGAGAGCATTTAATTAAATACAGGTAGTAAATAGCAACAAAATGAATGAAACTGAACAAGGCACATACTTCATTATTGTTACCTAAGCTAGTCTAAACTATTAGAATAATCTAACAAAATAGACCCATGAATATATGTAATTATCCAAGCATAAGTTCTATTACTTATCAGCTATGACAGATAAGCCCGATTTGTCAAACAAAAGAATACTATACTTTGTAATTCCACCCAGAAAAGACAAAATATACTACATAGTTTATTTATCAAGCCAAGAACAGAGCTTTGTATTTCCTAGAAGCAGTAGACCATGTGTATGAGGACATCTCAAATATGTCTATACAAGTGGATTTCTAAGGAAGAGAAACCTATGTCAATTTACTCACTTTCAATTGAAAGGAATTGAGTACTGTTCAAGCCACCTATTGATTACACTATTGGTAGAGAATGAACTTAGACTTGCAAGTTAATTCCTTTTACCAGCTTTATCCTAGCCCATCTCACATTGACCTTATTATTTGGGTTGCTGATGGATCGTTGGAAGGCTAAACAACAGCCTCAAGAAGGGAATTATATGTTGTTATAGCACGACTGAACTAATCATGATATTTAAGCATAGTACCGTTGTTTCAAGAATTTTACTTTAAGCAAGCAGGAACTTACATGTTCAAAATATGGTCCGTAGCTTCAAGAAGTGTTATTTTAACAGCCTCTTTAACCTTCGGGTATAACTTGACTAGATCTTCATTCACATAATCATGAAGCTCTGCTGCAAATTCCACACCTGTTGGACCACCACCAACAACGACAAAATGAAGAATTTTCCTTCTTTCTTCATCACTTAGGTTAGGCAAAGTAGCCCTTTCAAAACAATCAATAATGGTCCTACGGATCTTCTGAGCATCTTCTATTTCCTGCACGAGAAGCAGTTCCATGAACCAAGTTCACCAAGAAGAGGCACAATGGACAACAGCTTTCACACCTATAAGCCTGGGATATCTAACTTTCATAAACTTTTATGCACTAATATGGTATGATCTTGTTTCAAGTCTTACCCCATGGTTAAGGAAACTACACTCACATTCACTAATCTAGATGTGGGGAGATAATTATTGATGTTGTGGCCCAAGACGATTATAATAGACAAAGAGGATGCCAAAATGGTAAGACAAGCCTGTGGATGTTACCTTCAAGAAATGGCAATTTTCTGCCACACCAGGGATGTTAAATGTATTTGCACGGGCTCCAATGGCAATCACAAGGTAGTCATAGTCTACAACAATTTCCTCTTTCTCATTCAAATCACCCGCCAGATTAGATCGACAGTAAACTTTCTTATTTTCTGCATCAATCTTGAAGCACTCAGCTTCCCAATAGTGAACATCTACATTTTTCTGCCAGAAAGAGAGTCCACTAAGCAATAAAATAATAACAACCACAATGAAAGGACCAAGATGCTAACATGTTTCACTTTTAGCCATTAGCAAAAAAGCACATTCTGGAGATCAGATTTTCAAATGATCAAACCTAACTTGGCCATGCAGACAAATTTGAATTAAAGACTGTAATGGCTTCTAAAATTACATAAGTTGATAGAATAGATATACATATAGTACTAGAATGACAGAAGAACGACTAAAATTGCAATAAGATCATTTTCCAAGCTCAGAGAGGAAAAAGAAACGTGTGAAGTAACCTGACAGTAAGATCACTGAGTTCAGCGAAGAGTTTTGAAGATAACAGATAAAGAACTTACTTATACAGTATTCTAGTAGAGCATTTTATACTGGCCCGCTCAAAATACTTACCTTTCTGACAATGTTGCGGATCGGTTCTACAATGCTGCGAGGTTCCACCGTGCCACATGTCACACTTGGTAGTAATGGGGTGAACGCAAAAAAGTTACGTGGCGATATCACTTGGACATCATACGATGGATTTTTCAGGCTTTTCAAGAAACTTGTTCCAGCCCAACCAGTTCCAAGTACCACCACTCTCTTTTTCTTGCCATCAGCCTCAGTTGAATTGACAATATTTATTCCATCTTCTGATTTAGCCTCAGAAAACACCACAAGGCCCCCACCACTGCCATTCATATACGAAAATTGGAAATGGATAAGTTACCAAATATATTATAGCTATTACAACGCAAATATGAACACGCAATCAATCTAAATCATGGTGCAAATACAACTAATTTGTACTATATTTAAAGAAAAAGCGACGATGAAATGTGTAACTCATCAGTTTCCACTACAGCCCAAGTGAAGAACTTAAATTGACTTTCTTTTTCTATCAAACTCATGCCAAAACCCACCTAAGTTGACCCAAAATTTACTATACTTCATAATTTTATTGTTGCTAAGGCATGAAAAATATAGAAAATATAAAGAAAATGTCCAAGTCTAACATTCGCGAAGTCTTAGGCAACTAAACTTTACCACTAAGCCTTCACAATTCATCCAGATCAAAATCTTCAACTTTATTAAGAAAATCACAAATGACTAAATCGTTGTCAGACAGAATCCTTCCATATCGGAAAGAAAGAACCATAAATGGCTGCACCATGATCATGAATCTATATCATTTCCACAGCTATTCTCTTATCTAGTTTTTAAGAAGTCAAACATTTAGCATTTCCTCCTCCGATTTAATAGCAAAAGCAAAGTGCCTTAGCACCAATAACTACAATTTCATTAATCAATCATACTCCAACCGACAAAAGATCTGCGTAACCATCTTACAACAATAAAACTGCCGTACAAAACAGAAATAAACAAAATTTCTAAACCAAGCACCATTTCACAATCAAACAAGAAGACAAATCATAAAGAATTCTAACATCACAGAATAGATTAACAAAAAGAAAAAGAAAAAACCGCTAGTCCAATGGAAATAACAGAGGAAAGAGTACCTGACGGTGAAAACAATCAACATTTTAGCAAGCGAAGGATATTCCCGGAAAGTTCTAGAAAACCTCTGAAACACCGTCATTTTCTGCATGTCTTAAGCTTTAACTGGAGATCACCTGAGAACAAAAACAAAACAGGGGACAAATCATCAGCTCATACACACAAAACTGGCAGATACGCAGAAAAGGAAAGGATGAAAGATGAGAGGTTTACTTTGGCTTTACTCTCTCTCGCGAGAAATTAGGTAAGAGGGTCGAAATTGGTTCGTTGTGATTCGGAGCGAATGAAAACGAAGCAAAGAGAAATAGCCCAAAAAGGTGGGAGGAGAGTGCAGGGTAACGTGATGGCCTGCGCTGTACCTGAACTGTTCTTGTACCAATGTTGTGAGGAACCTTCCCGCGGCTTTTTAATGACGTGGCGTACAAGAACACGTGTATTTCGGAGGGCTGCTCTTATTTGTGTTGTTAGCCTATTAATATTCTGCCTTATTAAACTCGAGTCAAAGTGCAGTGATTTTGAAAAGCTCAGGAGCATGCCTTAATGCTTAATAGTAACTTATAAGAGAGGATAAAAGAAATCCAAATAGACTTTTTTTTTTATCTTTATCATACTTTGATTTTACATTAATACATTTGTTAACAAATGTGTATTTAGGCGCATAAAAAATATAAATTAAAATACTTGTAAGTGAATGAATAGGCGTGATGTGAAAAATGTAGGTTGCACGACGTCACTCAACTTCAACCTGTTGTAAGAAGAAGAAGTCATCGACTTTTTTGATTTGAAAATAGAGAGATACTTACTTACGAAAAATTACGTGGCGGCGGATGATTCAGGTGACCATTTTTTCACTATCTTTTGGAGGTTGAAAGGGATGTCATGTTCCTACTTCCTAGCCTTCAGTGGAGAAGAAAAGATTCCCAAGTAATCCAACAGCTATAAACTGTCACAAGCCAATTGGCTTTTGCCCCAATCGCCAAGAAATATCGTTCTACAAGACCAAAATTTATTGCAAAAGGTCCTGTAGTTACTTCAAATTTACGGGCTTAAGGCCCATTAACAGCACATGTTCTAACAGAAGAAAAGGGCATTTTTTTGTTCTTGAGAGTGCAGGCAAGGTGCCCCGATTAGTCATAAAGCAGATTCATGAAAGAGATGTTCAGAGGGGCAGCTAAAGCACGAATTATTCTTGGAAGGTTCGGGACTTCAAGCCATGGGGCAATCACAAGAATCACACATGTGGTTATGAACATCCAAGACCTGAAATCTTGGGACTCTTCAGAAAGTGAATCTTGGCTCCTCCAACACTTCGTCTGACACAAAACTCACATCAAAGAGCCTGACGAAGCTAGAAATAAGGAAGAAGTTTCTACAAACAGACAATACAAAAATTCACCACCACACAATGATCACATATCTTAATTCTCCGAATGATAATTTACGGCTCTGTCAATATCCATATATACAACAAAGGAATATTTGAAAAAGAAAAACATGTCAACTGGATTGAATATGTTAATAGTAAGCTGATGCTGTCCTCTACGCTACTGGTGTACCCAAACTTTCAAGCCATCTTAGCATTTGACTCTACAATTGCACACACAGGATAGCTACACAATTAGTGGTTCTGCTGAGGTGGGGGATAAAGTCTGGGACGCTGTACATCCATCGAAAAATTCGGAGGAGAAGGCCTCAGAGAAGAAGGCTGGGGATACACTCCAACATGCTGCACATCATTAGGAAAACTTCCATGGGGAAGCTGCACATCCATCGGGAAATTCACAGAGGGAGGCCTTAGAGGAGAAGGCTGGGGATACACTCCAGCATGCTGCACATCATTAGGAAAGCTTCCATAAGGAGACCTGGAAATTTGGGTCCCATAAGATCCTGTTAACGGATATGATGGGAAAGGATAAAAGAGTTAGTAGAAAATTGTCGAGGCACAAATTAGATGTTAACTAGTTGATAGAGAAATATAGAAACAAATGACAAGGGTCTAACAAGAGAAAGCATTAGATTTCATCAAAATTTACTGAATCTAGGACTATGCTTATGTTATCAGGGAGATTAACAGCAAGTGCAGATAAAATCAGTAGAGTATTAAATGTTAGTTCAGAAAACAAAAGTCATTTACCCACCAAATGGGAATGGTGTAGCAGACTGATATACAGAATCCCTCATAGCTGGGAGATCACATGGTGTGCCTCCAGACCCATTGGCACATCTATCATCCCAAGTGTTGTACAATAATGAAGATATGTTGCTTCGGCTCGGATCAATTGCAACTCCATGTAATAAATGTCTGCTTTCAACACGAGTATGGTTGCAAGCATCATCCACTCCATAATTCTGATAGACCTCGCCAATGCCCCTATGGCTAGGTAGCACTCTACTCTGAGATTCATTTACCCTGGGGCAATCATATCCTCCGAAACTCCCAATATAATCAAATTCACGCCTTGAATTGTGAGTAGCAGGGCTTGAATAGAAGCTTCCATAAGGGGCTCCTGATAGAGGCTGAGAAGAGTATGAGCTCTGATAACGATCACCAAGCCCTGAGGCATGTAAAAAAGGTCCATTAAGGAAAAGCAACAACGTCAGCATTTTAGCATATATGCAGCAGGAGAAAAATCCTAGTAAGTTGCCTTGATTTTGAAATGATACACCAGTATATGACTGAATTGGGGCTTTCTGACAATGTTGCAACGAAGAGCTGCCGCAAAACATGAGAAAACTTTCGCGTGAATAAGGAGGCACGCATGGCTTCGAACTCATCTCTCTTTTCATCTCATCCAAGTATCTCTGTGACTCTGCTCCACTAAGTTCGACAAACAAAACCTTACAAGGCACAAAAATGTATAGAGGTCAACAATGGAAGAAACAAAGAACAGTTAATTACTTAAGAATATCTTCTATCTTATACCTGATCAAAATACTCATCTGCCCTAGGCATGTCCTTGCTCATGGGCAAAGTATAATTGACTGCCAAGTTAACAGTTTCAAATCACCAAAGTTATGCCATTTCTTTCCAGAAGAAAACCAAGAACAAGTTGATTGACAAGAGGAAATGTTCTCTACGAGCATACCTAACATTTCGTTTACTGCTTCAGCAGGAACTTCCTTCCCCATTTCTTTAAATCTCTTATCAGCACGGAATTTGAGCTCTTCTGCTGTTGGAAAAACCACAACAGCAATCTGATACAAGGAGATATTAACAATTAAACATCAACGTATTTCAATTGCATTAAATCATGAAAAGGACTCCATAGGATGATTCTTCCGTCTGATTACCTTTATATAATTTGCAAAAGGCTTTAGTTTACGTTTACGAGCACTCTTATAGACATTAGTTTGATCGATAATGAAATTACGAGGTATTTTGGAAGCCCTGGACAGAAGAACATTGAATATCTTAGTTGCGCGATCCATCAACAGGTCAAACCGTTCGCCGTAATTATGCTTGCGCAGCAAACCAGGCACCTGCAAGGAGGTTTGACGTAACTCAAATTCATCCAGTAGCAGAAGACAAATACACAAGTTTTAGGACAAGAAATAAGGAGGAGGTGCAAGAAAGAAACAACAAAAGCTACAAACCTTCATTTGTTCCAGAGCTAAATTTGTCCCAAGAAGAACATATCGCTTTTCAGGATGCTCCTTCACCCATTTTTCAGCCCAAGAAGTCTTTCCAGAAGCTGGCAATCCCACCATCATTATCACTTCACAATCATTTTGATTTGAAAAAGCAGGTCCCAATATTGTGTTACCATCCGAAATGGCAGCAGCCCAGGGTTTATAGCCTCCTTCCGGAATTAAACCATCATCGATGCTGAACTGCAACTTGACTGCTACATTTTTCAGTAAAACATGAGGGAAAAGAGCTGATTCCCATTGCTTCTTTTTGATTGGAGAACCCACCACCCCTAGGCCACTTGGACCTGCATCAAAATGCTTTGCTACACCCAACCATTGCCCATTTTTGGAGAATCCAATAGAAGCAAAGGGCCTATTTTCGATGTCGACAGCACAGACTATGGTGTCACCAACTCCAAATTTTTCACCATAGTTGAAAAAAATTCCTGAATTAGAGAATTTCCCAGTGCCACCAAACCCAAAACTGTTCAAAGTCTCTCCAAGATTTCGCACAGCATCATCTCCTCTAGATATGCCAACACGACAGACATGTTGCAGATCTAGTGGAGTATCTTCCATGTCCACTGGTTGTGCTGATACTATTTTGCAGCCAAAGCAATACTTCCCTCTGGTGATTCCGATATTTGCCCGAGCACCAGACCAGCAATAAGCAAAGCCTTCCTCATAAAGTGCTGAGCCTTGTAGACCATCTCCTTCAACATTAAAATCTGAAAATACATAAATATTCACATCAGTATATAGCTCACTTGATTAAAAGAACACAGTCAATAACTCATGGACAATCAGTCTCAGCATCAAATTTTCACATTATTAAACTCGTTATCCCAATAGAAGAAGCTAACTGTATCGAACTAAACCAATATTGGACATTTACTAGTTTAATAGAAGATTAATACACATTCAAGAAAGTAAAAACTAATAAAAGATTTGGCAAAGATAAGTATAAAACTAATAAAAATTTGACAGAGAAATGATAAAAGCCCTAAATTGACTTCTGCAGGTGAGACATGTAGATCAACAACAATTGAAATTTTAGTATAAACAAGCTGGTGTCAAGGACAAAACAGGAAACTAAGGGATTGAAGGCAGTGGCTAAATTGGTTATAGCAATTCAACACATGTTGCAACATGAATTACCCTCGGAACCAGCGTCAGTGATTGGCAGGGAAGACTTTCAAACCGAAATCAATACAATTCAACACGTGTAAGCAAATCAGTGTACTTCCATATTTTCTGGTGCTGATTTAGTTGTTTAACAATCAAATACATGTAAGAAAATCAGACTTGTGTTCTGTTTTCATTTATTAACAATCTTTCCTCCTGTAACTTCATAATTTCTATTGCACACAATGCTGATACTAATCTTAAAAACTTTTCCATATTCATTTTCATTTAAAATACAACTGCCAAATCGTCATAAATTTGGTCCAAAGCTGTTAGAAACAGAACTTCCATGGCTGTTAGAAACAGAACTTCCATGGTGTTACCAACCAAATAAAAGATGTCAGCTCAAATTGACTGTTCCAGCAAGAATTGGGAAGACAATTAACTCAGCAATAAATAAGAGAGGAAGAAATCGTGAAGCAGCCAAACCCACTTTTATTAGTAGAATAACACTTTTAGAGATAGCAACATTAGAAATAAAAGCAAGAATCGTGTACACTTAGGAATAATTCTGTAATACTTTACAAGTTAGGTTTAGTCATTGATTAGTTATAGGTTAGTTACATTTAATAAATGGTTAAACCAACTAACCACCCAATTAGTTACTAAATTATATTCCTGTATAAATAAGGAACAAACTCCAGCAATGAATTCTTTCACAATTTGAGCTTCATTCTTGCTTCTTGAGTTTTGAATTCTGAAATTAGAGTGAAAGGGCATTCTCGATGTCTGCGTTTCCATACTTCTCAACTCCATAACCTTTCTTTCCTTATACCAATTTTGTTAAGTAAAACATGGCTGTTAGAAACACAACTTCCACACCAATTACCTATGTTTGGGAAAGAGGGGGGTAAAATTTCTCATGCAAACCGTAAACCCTATGCTTGTGCATCTCAACTGTAATCAGTGTACTTGTGCTTTTGCGTCTCAATAGCAATTTTGTAATATTTTTGTCACTGGTGAAGACAAAAGTGGTATTTTCGCTGCACTCTGAACACGAGAAAAAAACTGAGTAGTTGCAAATAGTGACTGAAAATAATACCAGTCGCCACTTGAAACACCGGATTTAAGATAGTGCGATCGATTTATAAGTAGTACCATTTGTCTGTCATGTTTTCACCATTAAGGGTATCAGAAAAATATTATAAGACCTTTAGACGCGGCTGACGAATGTCGAAGAGCTTTTTAGTGAAAATCTATCTAAAAAATACTATTACGATGAGGAACTTAAGTTAATTTTAGAAAGTACAAAAATGGTGAAATTTGGAGAATTGCCCTTATGAGAAAGAATAAAAAACTCCTAAGAAAATTGTTTGAAAAAGAATGAGAATTGATTATAACCTATGTCGCAATCAGCGGGATTGACAACAACACGCAGATTGGAACTGGCGGCAGATTGAGAAGGCTCCGATTCCGCAGCTCTCGCCTTCTTGATTTGGGGTTCATCACTCAAAGGCGACTCGCGTTTCGTCGACGCCATTTTTCACTCAGTGCGTGCGACGGGTGTGCTGATTAAAGACATATTAGTATGGCGCCCTGCCGCGGCTTTTATGCAGAAAAGACGAACAATAAAAAAGAACTCCAGTCTTTATATCGGCAACACGCCTGTGGCGGTGGCTGATGATTGAAAATGCGCTTACGAATGTAACGAGTGAAAAATTAGATAACTGGAGGATAGGAAAGCGCAGAGGAGAGCAATGACCGACTTAACACCGTTTACTTCTCCATGAGGACATTTTTGAAATTTTATTATACGTATTACAATTTTGAGAAGGTTTAATTGGAAATGATGGTTGGAATGAAAATTCCATTTATTGGAGAAATGAAAATTTGAGGAATATTGAAAAAATGATGTTTGAAATTGAATGTAATCAAAATAAATTTTATCTGTTATTTATTGTCAAACTAAATAATAAGTGAGTAATATTACAAGCATAAAATAATCATTTTATTTTAAATAATAAAAAATGTAAAATAAACTGAGCCGAAAACATCTTCATATGGGGTTGCCTTGATAATACTCCTATATAAGTTTTTTCTGGGGTAAGGCCCACCTTTGTATCCAGCCCAACTATGCATTTTAGATTATATCAGGCTGGATTTGGAGTCTTTTTTTGGGCCATCTAATTGGTTCTCAGCTGTCGTGAAGAAAAATTCTTGCTCAAATTGACTGGATATAATTAATTATATAATAATAAGTATAATAATATCTATTTTGTTATATAGACAAAAAAAAATATTTCATTTATTATGTCGTTTATTTGGATATTATCAAACTCAATTCGAATATAAATTATTAAAAGTAGCTCAATTTAGTCCACGTGTTAAAATTCTCGGGTATGATTAGGGAAAAACAAATTAAATTGTGCTCAATCATCACTGAATATTCTCTCCTAATGTCTATGGCCCAGCTAAGCCTCCCACAAGCACCACCAAATTACAAGCATTTCATTAAATATATTTCCTTTAAAGTTCTATACTCGGCCGCCACCATATTGCCAAAATTATTGGGAATTTATTACAAAAGGAACTGATAAAAAAGTCTACAGAACATAAATCTTGATATTCTTTTTGCTTTTCTTTTTTTTTTTTTGTTCCCAATTTTGAGTTCTAATTTCTTGCTTTTGTACTGTGAGGCAAAGGACATAGGCTGCTAAAAAACATCTGAGCGATCAGGCATTTTGTGTCGAGCCATGTTAAACAAAAATTTGCAGAGCCCACAAAATCTGATTTTGGCACCTAAAAATATCAATGCCAAATGTATCAATAATTTGAGTTTTGCTTGAATGTTTCGATCTTGAATTTTACTGAGCAAAACTCTAACAAAAATGTTTCCCACATTTCAAATCGTATATTTTATACTTTCTTATTTATTTTTCCTCACCACAATCCAAAAATATTTTCCTCATTCCAAATAATAAAATTTTATATCTCTTTTTTCTTTATTCTCATCAAAATTCTAAATGAAAAACTCAAAATAATAAGCACCATCCAACAACAACTGTTGATTATAGTTTTACGATTTTATTGATTATTTTATTAGTTATGGTTCGAATCACACCAATATCCTAGTTCTAAAAACAATAAAAACCCTTGCCGGGATTGTCAAACAAGCATCAATTGCGGACAAATTGGCTCAGCAAAAATGAGTCACCCACAAATCACTCCATGAATAAACTACACTTTATTTCATGTATTCCAATAAACCAGAACATGTATTTTGTTTGCTTTATAATTAAAATATTACATACATTGTGAGATCTACATTGAAATGGAAGGCCCAATGACAAATTCCCCGAACCATTTCACAATATTCCCTCTACATGTACAAAACAATTACAGACAAGCCAAGCCACCCCATCTTCAATGGAAAGGGTTGAAGAAAAACTGGCCTGGAGATATTGTTTCAACATGTACACAAAACTACCAAATCTGATAAGCATATCAGATCATCTGAATCAAGCCCATAATTTTATCAAATCCCTGTTTCCATTTCCAGAAATAAACCTCTCCGTGGCCAGTCCTCTTCATTATCAGAAGCAAACAGGGTAACTGAAATGTCGGCCAGTTTCTTTGCGCTCAATCTAGAACGTGGAACCCTTGATTGCTTTGGAGCATTTGGAGCTTCAACCTCGTTGAAATCACCAAAATCCTCCACATTCTGGAACATCAACGTCTTTCGTGGTGTACTGTAAGCAAAATGTGATTGCTTTGCGACCAAAGTCTGTTTCAATCAAAAGAAACCAATTTCATAAGTTGAAAAGATCTCAGAAAAACACTAAACAGAGTCAAATGATCATAAAGAAAAATTCATCAAGAAAACAGAAGCTTACCGCTTCTCTCATTGCTTTGGATACAAAAAACAGTCTTTTCAAATCATCATGCTCCACCCCACAAAGTATCCTGATCTGCATAACAAAATGACATCTTTTTAGTAATACAGCTCAATCAGATGCTCAAAATTACAAGATGACAATGCATACAAAGAGAATCAATTCAAAAGAAATCATCCCAAGTACTAGAGTATAATCCAAAATACGTATCACGAACCAGAATTTCCTGAGGCAAATCTTCAAGTGTAGATTTCTCTGCACAGAAAAATGAATCTCGAAAGCACTGTTTCTTCGAAGGCGTGGTGGGAATACAATCGTCATCGTCACCAAACTCCATACAAACATTTGACAGAGCAACCCTTTTTCTCCCAAATGATGTGCTTCTCACCAGACCCATACCATACTCTTCGTTTGCCCTCTTCATATTCGACACGCATTTCTTCCCAAAAGCCATTTTCTCAACTTCAAACTCCAAGATCTGGTGTTACACAGCCAAACCACTCAGAAATATCCGAAAACCCCAACTTAAATCAAGAATATGATAAATTAACCCAAAAGGCAGAACCCCAGATACTAAAACCACCTAAAATCTTAATCAGCACCCTTAACTTAGAAGTATTCAGAGGAATATGTGTAAATAGAATATTAAATAAACACTAATCAAAAGGAAGAAAGTAAATGGAGATTGACGGAACGCTTTTACCTAAGAAGGAAACAAAAACCGTCTGCCAACTATATTTCACACGTATGTACGCCCACTTTTTAAAGGATAAATATCGAGTAGCGATAAAGATTAACTTTGCTGGGAGAAAGCCGGAAAACTAGCCGTTGGAAGGGGGACACGTGTCGATAGAAGAGATGTTGGATGGAGCAACATGGGTGGTTCTGATGACTTGGCAGTTAGTGGTCGGTCTAAGTCGGCTGTCGGTAGCTTACCAAGAACGTTTTCTGTTAGTGGACGGGTCTTAGGTGGTGTGCTACAGTCACAGCACATGTCCACTTTTCACTCTAACAAAATGTCAAGATGCTGACACGTCGTGAAAGGGTGGATTTTGTGGTGATGATTCGATGCGATACTAGCGAAGGGTGGTTGTGGGAAAGATTCTTAATAGGCGGCTGAGCCAACTGACGGCTGTTTTGTACTGTTCGCAACTGTGATACCTTAGATATAATTTTATATGATATTTAAATTATTCTTATTAAATATGTGTGTAGGTAGGATCCGAGGTAGATATTCATATAAATATATAGCCGATATGTTTTGGAGTATCCAAATTAAAAAGAAAGAAAAATGCGGATATGGTATTACATATAAAAATAGGAGTATTTGATGTGTTTTAGAGAATATGAGTATTTTTTTTATACTACTCTATTTTTTTGGACCAAAGTGAAAGAAAGGGTAACTTTTTGGCCTTTTGGCTTTTTGGTGAAAATTAGAAAGTAAATAATATCATCATTAAAAACTCTTATAAGCAAAAATCTCTTTATGTTTTCACTATCTCATACAGTATCTTGTATTGGAATTTTTATAATTTTATTTATTAAGCTCACAAATTATCGTCACGTTTATATTTTACGATTAAAATTTTATATATGATGTAATTGTTATTATATTGCACAAATTATCATCATCTATATACTTTACAAATAAAATTTTATATATAAAAATAATCAATACAATACAATATAAAATTTTATCAATCTTTTCCCCAAGAGAACTAGAGAGTATGAATACCTTCATCAATGCTTCCATTGAGGCTGACATCCTTTTTCAGTCCTCTCCATTTGGTAACTATAAACTTTTCTTCTTCAAGAGTTCTAAAAATTTCGGTGATGGTCTAAGGCATTGCTTTAAAAATATTTATTTTCTTGTTGGAAACCTTTTTCTTTATAATTTATAGTCAATGTTAGAATTAATTTAATTGTTCTTTTTGTATTCATATAATAAATTATGTGTTTAATATTATATGTTTACGAATTTTAATGAAGAATCAAAAATATTTTTAATGTATTTAAATATATATGTATACACACATATGTATCCATATCTCCGGCATATATGGTATCCAAACAATTTTTAGAAAAAATTTAACCCTTGTCCAAATCATATTATATTTGTATCCCCATATTTGTACCCGTGTATCTTAAATTCAAATGTTGATCTCATTTAATGGTAAAATGCACTTTGTTCCTCTAAATTATGGGCCTCGTAACATTTGCTCGTGATCACCACACATATAACAATTGATCTATTAATATAGCAAAGACAATCAATTCAGGTTAAATATTATATATATTTCGTGTGGGGCAAATTTTAAGAATATGAATGAATCTTAATAAGGTCTTTGCTTTTAATATTTTGAATTCGAACTTGACCTATTAAATATTACATACATTTTTTTTTTCAATGTATGTATTTTTGTGATAAGTAAATACATATGTATATATATATGAAGAAACTCGTGTATATTACATATATACTTACATATAAAATATAAATATAATACTCTTATAACTTAAATAATAATATAAATTTAATAAAATAGTCTATACTCCCGATATATATATATAAGTAAAAAAATATTTAATTTATAATTTGCAAAAATTAAAACATGTGCACATTAACTTATAAAATTAGTATTATTAATAAATGTACTAATCTCTCCTTACTATTTATTAAGTACGAGAATTCGAGAGTAATTATATAATGTGTTTTTAAATAAAATAAATGAATTAACATCATCTAAAAGGACAGCATTGTACTTTTTATTCTCTCGTGTCCTCTCTCTACTTTTTTCTTCTTAATACATGAAACTTTACACTTAGTGGCTACTTCACAACTGAAGGGTAATTTTTATAATATTCAAGTGTTTATGGGCCAGTGTTGCGTACCACATAGTTTAGGGGGCAAAGTGTAATTATCATTTTTCCCTGGTTTCAGTGAGCCAACACGGCCGATGACAATTGAGTCTCTTGGTGGACCTGGAACATCTTGTGTGCATGGCCCAATTGCATATGAACTATATTTTTTGATTAATTTATTTCCTATTCTAAAACTTACATTTAATGTCATTTTAAAGCAAAGCATAATTAATTAGCCTTTCTTTTCTCTTATTTTCTGTTTTTTGTTGCTCTTCTTTTTATCATTAATTTATATATTTTGCAAATTTATAAAAATAAATCATTGTCTTATTCAATTTTTTTTTAACGACCCATTACATGTAACTTCACTCTCAAATATATCAATTTTTAAGGTTACAATTTTCATTTTTCCATTTTTTATTTTTATTTTTTCAAAATGCTCTACTCTGCAGTCTTCACTAACAGTTGGCAGTAGTGGGCTTGGTGTCCTCAGATTCCATACAAATCTGTGATGAATTGTCCTTTGCAAAATCTGGCCCATTTGGCCAATGATTTGTACCTCTTTCTATAATTCTTTTTTTATTTCTTGTTGGGGTTGGGGTGGGCCTGGCAGTAGGTTTATCTTTAGGCAGAAAGCCGAAAAAAAAAAGGTACTAAATTGATAAGGCAAATTAAAGAGTCATGTCATCATTTGGAACTTCAAATCTCAGAAAAATAGGAACTTTGGTTTTGCTAATTCAACCTACTTTTTTTCTTTTTGTTTGTTTGTTTTTTTTTATAATCCAAATATATACAAAAAGTTTAACCCATAGTGATTGCATTATACTAAATTCTTAAAGACACCTGCCTCTAGCATTTTGGAAGGGGTAAATCACGAATATACCTTAACTAATTTCCAAGTTTTCAATAAGAACTATACACTTGTATACAAGAAGCCCAACTCATAGTCATTGAGTCATATTAAATTTCAGTCGTAGGGTTCTATTGCCCGTACTTGCCCGTACAATGATTGTTTTATATCGAAATTCAACCGTACTTCTCACCATAATTCGAACCCCCACCCTACCGATAGAAACGAATTCAAATTGATAGTTTCACCAGTTGAACTCTGCTTAATAGACAATAAATCTACTTCAACCTACTTTTTATGAGTACTTCATATGGTTTAATATATAGTTAAAACATAATTATTTAAAAAAGCACAATAGTGAGAAAATCTTGACTAAGAAAGAGATTCTACTGCAATATTGGGTGTCATGCACTTAGATAGTATTTAGTAAAATAATAAATCACTAAAATTGCATATAAACAATGTAATCTTTACTATTATTATATCATCATGTTAACAAACACAATTACAATTTGAAACAGCGAGTATCAAAATTATATCAAATACTGAAATCAAAACTCTCAAATATCAATATTATTGTTGGAGTCACTGTCCAAATATATTTTCGTTTAACAAATTTTTGATTTTAAATATAATCTTCTCAAAATATATAAAAAAAAACAGGAAAAATCAATAAATCTAATGTGTGTACCCCTTTCAGAACAACCTTTTTTCCTCATAAACGCAGCATATATATAAACCGCTTCTTCGTCGGAAAAAACATAATATGAGAAATAAACAATAACCCTATTAACTCGATCTGATTCTCTGGGCTCTCTGAGAACATCAGTATCTTCTGTCGAGATTTAATTAGGTTTTCGCCTTGAAAACATCAGTACCTTTGCCCTGAAAGGTTGGCCTTTATTTACTGTAGTTTATGTAAAGTAGTTTGATTTACTCTTTGTGGGTGTTTATTGAAATTTTGATTTTGAATCTGGGTTTCTCTGTTTTTCTTTACTTTATTGGATTAATGGGTTTTCTGGTGATTATCGCGTGCAGTTGCAATAGATTATATGATCAGATTAGGGGTTTTAATCTGTTTTATTTTGTATCACAAAAGTCCTTTTTTTTTTTAATTAATTTACAGGGAGTTGTCGAAATTTGAAGTCATTTGCTAAGTTAAGAAGTATCTAAACTTGATGGAGGACTGGGGTAATTTTTCTTTTCCACTCAAATTTTTATCAGAACGTTCGTTCATAGTTAGATTTTGCATTTTTTTCCCTTGATTTTACATTTTGCTTATTGGTACACAGTCCTGCGGTGCTGCATTAATCAGTTTCTTTTAGTTTGCCTGTAACTAGGGTTTGGAATTTGATTCGAGGAACAAGTGTATCTGAATTGAAATTGATCTTTGTCTGTGAATTCCGCACTAAGAAGAAGACTGCATTGGTTTAGACTCTTCTGTGGTGGTTCCTTTTTTATTGTTGAAATTATTTTTATCCAGTTTTCTTGTTGCCTTTATGAAAATGGGAGTTAGAATTATGAAAATGTTAGAATTAATAGTAGTCTTGTCATCATTAAATACATTTATAGTTTTTTAACGTGTAGTACACCAGAGGAAAGTGGAGGACAACTGTTGTTTTCAGTTGATGTTTTAGACTGTTCGACTATGAACAATTTATAGGAGATTGAGATTGGTTGATTCTGGCATAATGAGTGCATTGTTGAAATGGTCACCTTCTGATAATAAATTTATAGTTAGTGACAAGAAAAATCAACAGAAGTCCCTTTGACTTTTGTTTGTTTTTTATTGAATGCATAATTAAAAAATTTTGTTGCTTTGAGATTGGTTGCTTATCGCATAATAAGTGCATTGTTTAAGTGTTCACCTATTGATATTAAATTTTTAGGGCATGGTCTAATTTAGCGACAGGAAAATCAACAGAAGTCCCTTTAACTTTTGTTTGTTATTTCTTGAGTGCATAATTAAAATCTTTTGTTGCATTTGCCAACCAAATGATTCACACTATAAACTTCAATTTTCACATTAGTTTTGTTTGGAGGTCCATGTTGGTAGATTCTCACAATTATGTGGTGTTTCAGAGGATGAACCTATTCCGGATATTCTCAAGAAGGAAAAACTGAAGAATAATTGGGATGATGAAGACTTGGAAGATAATGAAG
The DNA here is from genome assembly GCA_019321725.1 of Paulownia fortunei. NCBI lineage: Eukaryota > Viridiplantae > Streptophyta > Magnoliopsida > Lamiales > Paulowniaceae > Paulownia > Paulownia fortunei. The sequence goes on from CM033120.1 coordinate 16,618,445, forward strand.
TGAAGGATTCTTGGGAAGATGAAGATGAGCCTGCTCCGGTATATATAAATTGTAATTATGTTTCTTTTAACTTTTCCAGATAAATATCTATTTCGTAAACTGTTAAGTATTTAGATAATAGATAGTCTGCCATTCAATTAGATTACGATTGATTTTCATCTTGATAAAATTAATTTCAAACGCATTGCCTTTAATGTTTCGTGGCGGAACATCTTTTCAAAGTCTGACAATACTTTGCAGCAGAGGAAATTTGCCTGCGTTATCTTTAGTTTCTTTTACCAAATTCATTATCCTTCCATTTAGTTGGAAATTGCATACTTATCAAAAGTTCATATGTCGGGACTGTCGCTATGCATTTGAAGTAGAAAATTGTTGAAAATTTGTTGTTTGCTTGATTAGAAACTGTAACTTTAAGTGCGATATTAGAGTAGCTGTACTGTTTCTTGTTTTAGAAGATGTATTTGAGTGTGAATTCCTTAAGGCATACAATGGTGTCGGACTATTTTTTGGTGCATGTTTGATATGTCCTATATTGAAATGGATTTGCTTTCTCCAAATAATGTGGTCAGGCACCTAAAGCTGAGCCTCCTCCTCCTGAAAAGGCCCCTAAGAAGACTGCAGCAAAATCGAGTGAAAAGAAAGGGAAATCTGTTGAAGCTGCAAAGGAGGCCCCCTTAGATCCTATAGAAGAAAAACTTCGCCAGCAGAGGTGGGTTTCTGATATTTTCATTAGTGCTAGATATTGATGGTTTCTGAACCTGTTTTAACTTTTTGTTGTTTGTTTTTTTGAAGTATCTTGACTCTGAGGTTACTTGAGTTGAAATGATACATTGTATTAGTGTAATTCAGTACATTTTGCTCAACGTTACAGTGTCTGCCAGTCAAAGCAATTTATTTTATCTGTCTGTAGTTGGAGGTTGGGGTGCTTACATGCCTAAAACTTTTTTTGGTTTTTCCTTTTTTCAACTTGAATCAGTTTCATCCTGAAAACTTCCACCATCTGCGGCTATCATAATTTTCTGCCGCATTTTCTTTTATCATTCCATTGAATGCTTGCTCTACTCTATTTTTTGTTTTTGGAACTGAAGGGGAGGGAAGGCATATGTATTGTTCTTGAGCTGTAGCCAGGGTTAACCTTTTCAAAACATATGTCAAAACATATGTGATTCAAAATGTGTCATGCTGCTTTTCTATAGGCTTGTCGAAGAAGCTGATTATAAGTCCACTGCAGAATTGTTTGCCAAGAGGGGTGATGAAAAGACTACTGATAATTTTATCCCCAAAACTGAAAGCGACTTCACAGAATATGCTGAACTTGTTGCTCATAAGCTTCGCCTATATGAGGTTTGTGGTATTAATCTCATTCTTGTTATTTTTTCTGGTGATTTTCTGCTGCAGACTTATGACCTGACTATTTCCATCTATTACAGAAAAGCTATTATTATATTGGATTGCTGAAGGCTGTAATGAGATTGTCAATGACTTCTTTGAAAGGCGCAGATGCTAAAGAAGTTGCCTCTTCTGTTACTGCAATTGCAAATGAAAAGATAAAAGCGGAAAAAGAGGCTAATGCTGGCAAGAAGAAGACAGGTACAATCAATTCTTGCTTGTTATAGTTTTAGTGGCCTGACCAGGTTTGCCAATGAGTATTTTCTTGTTTACAGGTGGAAAGAAGAAACAGCTGCATGTTGGCAAGCCAGATGATGATGTGGTTGTTGATACTTACGAAGATTATGATGACTATGATTTTATGTGAGCAGGCTATTATTTCCAGCTAGGCACCTGTTCTATAACATTTCAATACTACACCCTCTGGAAGAGTCGTCAAATGTGAAGAAGATTTTGTGGCCTGTTACTTCTCCCTAATTCGGAGATGGATTGAATGTGTGTACTATTTTCTTTAGTTGAGAACGAACATCTTTATTATCTGTTTTGTGTTGTGCTTGTCGCTATTGGAGATCCATCATTTTTCTTTTAAGGCTTATTGGTACTCATTTGTGGATCCAAGGTTTTTGAATATAGAAGAAAGTGCAATTTATCAGCTTAGCCTTATCTCTCTTCATACTTGGCCCCTCTACCCCTGTCTGCAACAAAAACAAATTTTATGAGATTCTTCAACTTTGTTTCACAGTTACTGCTTATGGGGTTCCAACATTATGCATGCTTCATACAACATGCAGATGTCTACCTCCGTTGTTGTATTGTATGATGATTTATTCTGACATTGCTGTTGTGTTTACTATTTGTTTTGTTATGTTTTTTCGTATGTGTGTTGTGTGTTTGGGGGTGTAAGGGCCTCAACTTCTAATGTGTCACCCCGGAAGTTGGTCTAAACTCTAAATCCTGCCATGGAGGTGCATACCCATGCCAAACGAGGAACACAGCTTTTACCAATTCAACCACATTTGCCTTCCCTTCTGACTTGAATGCTTTTAATTTGGCCTTGCAGTGTGTGACAATCTCCATACTCTGGCAATACTCTATGATGTTTCCCTGTGAGAGTAAGAACCCCATCATTGTAGAGCACAACTTTGGAGTGGAGTGGCCTGTATTCCTATTCCAACTTCAACCTTGTGTAAGTGTTGATGCTTATGGACTCAAAAGTAGCATCAGTTACTGGTGCGGGGTTGAGTCTCTCCCGCTGCTGCCTTCACCTTCCTTCCTTCACTGAGTACATCACCACTCCATTTCGGCAACCTACAGAAACGGGCGGCTGCAGCCTTCGACCTCCAATAATGGCCACCTACTCGGACAATGCGAGCTTGTTAAGTATGAAGTTTCTAAATTATAAAAGACAACTATAACTTCTAACTAATTAAGGAAAATAGATTGAAAGCTTCATTAATGCAAAATCACATGTATGTTACTCCTAATCAATTTATTTTCTGAAAAATACTGATTCTTCATTCGATGTTTTCTTCTAGCAATAACACAAGTTTATTTTTCAAATCTACCCATCATATTAGATAAAAAATGTAATTTCTCCTTTATTATGTTTGGAAATATTAAAAATACATGGAGGAACTTTAAGATAATTGATAACTAATAGTATTTTATTTTTTTACAACAAAACTTCAAATGGGATTATAGTCGTGCAATACTATATTGTGGGCGTTAATTGCAAAAAGGTATAACAATAGTTTGTGGGCGGATTCCCCATATCACCAAAATAACATTTACAGGCAGAGCATCGAGAAGAAAAGCTCCAATCCAATTTGAATTTTCAGCCCAAATAACAAAGTTATGGGCTACAAAACTTTAATTTCCTGCTGGTGGTGTCTTTCATTGCCAGCAAGTAAATTATCGTAGTCCTGAATCATGGATTGGGCCCAAGACTGCTGTGATTTGATCCAGGATTTGCTTTATAGCGAGCGGTGCGTCCCGACTCGATCGGTGCTTTGAGGAGCATTTGCTACGGAGAGTTGAAATCATAAAAAGCCCGCCTCTGAACTCTCACTCACTCCCACAACCTTGTGCTTTTTTAAATCCTCAATCAGTCTATGGAAGCAGACGAATCTCAAAGAGTGGTTCCATTTCAGCTCCAATTCGACAAACCCATTGCCTCCCAGGTCATCTTCTCCCTCCCTGTCTCTCTCTCTCAACCATTCAAACGATGTAGTAGTATATGAGTGTTTTTAGCGTAATTAGTGTCAATTTACTTCTGCAGATTAAGATTGCTGAATGGAATCCAGAAAAGGACTTACTAGCCATGGTCACAGAGGATTCAAAGCTTCTTCTCCATCGCTTCAATTGGCAGAGGCTTTGGACGACCTCCCCTGGTGAGCAACATTTTCTCTTTTACAGCATATTTTTGTTTTCGAGACATATACACAGGCATACATCAACCTTTCTGTAAGCTTACCAATAAGTGACACTTTCTGGATTTTCATAGTATTGAGATGCAGGGATGCCGCGACGGAGAGATTGCTGATTTTTTTACTGAAATGAAAATTTTGTTTCCAAAGTTTTGTAGTGATAAATTAGTTAGATGGTCTTTGTAGTAGTTTGAATGAGCTGATCCTGATTGTAAGTGGATCTTTGAGTTCAATTTGTATGACAGATTTCCTATTAGAGGTTCAATTTGTTTGATAGATTTCCTATCAATTTTTTTCGCTTGTGAGTTGTAAGGTTTTGAATTCTGAATATGTGACTGATGACAGTAGATTGAATAACATTGATTATTTAATTTTTGATAATTCCATGTGCCACACTTTTTATATTTCAAGTTAATTGTGGACATTTTATCTAGGAAAATGCATAACATCCATATGTTGGTGTCCGGATGGTAAGGCAATTGCTGTGGGCCTTGAAGATGGGACTATTTCACTGCATGATGTGGAAGTGAGTTGGTTTTATACATTTTGTATGCTATTTTGCAAAGTTATTATCTCGTACTTTTTGGAAGATAGATGAACATCCACGCTGTTTGAGTGCTACCTGTGAAACTCACTGGAAGTTCATCTCAACACTTTTGGTGCATTTTATGAGAGCAGAATGGGAAGCTGCTGAGAAGTATGAAGTTCCATAGTGTTTCTGTTGTCTGTCTCAACTGGGAGGAAGATCGAGAAAAGATAATGGTATGGCTCCTTAATTTTTTCCTGAATGAGATTCTTAGAGAGCATATATTCATTTGATTTGGCTGTTAAATGTCATGTGAAGCATGAGAAAAAATTGCATATTCCGCAAAGTCAACTTGCATCTATGATTCATATTAAATGAAATTAGTGATTTATTTGCCAGTGCATGTTCACCATTTCACTTAAGATCTGGTTTAGATTAAGAGGCTGCTGGGCTAAATTGAAGTCTAACAGTTAGATACAAAATTATCTATTTTTGGAGAAAGGAATTAAAGTAGTAGATCCTTTAAGCGAAATGGAAAAAAAGATGACTTCTAAACTCCTTTTCTTTTCTCTCTCTCTCTCTCTCTCTCTTTTTTTTCCTTTTACGTGATATTAAGCAACCATACCTGCACATACACAAAGTGGCTTTGTTACCTATTCTGTTGGGAACTGAGGATTTGGATCATTGATTTATTTGCCTATACATGTTCAACATTATACTCTAAATTTTATATACACATTAGAGGCTGAGGGCTAATTGATGGAAAATCAAGCTTTGGTACCATGAAAGATGACCCTTACCTTGTCTAGCTAATTCACATTCTCCAAAATGTATGTGGTTACTTGAGCCATATTATGTCGAACAAAGGATTGTGCAGTCACATCAATTTACAGGGCTATATATGTACTATCAATCAGTAAGTGCAGCCGTGATTGTAACTGAGATTTTCTTTTCTTTTGTGTAACACTAAACATTCCAAAGATGAATGCCGCAAGAAATCATGTAGAACCTCAGCATCAGTTGGGGTGGGAGAGATAAGAATAAGGTTTTAAACCAAGTAAACTACCTGATGAGCATTGGTCGTGGGAGAATGTAGGAATTATAACAAACATTTTGTTAAACAATTAAAACAGAAACAAAAGTTCTGCAACTCTAGGCTGCCTAATGGTGATTTTTCAATACAAGCATGTGGAGTAGCCATCATAGTTCAGCCGGAAACATTATGACAATATCTGTATTCTCTCTTGTTAGCGCTAGGTTATTCACTTTAACAGCTTATGAGGCTCTTCAATCTGTGTCCTCCATGTACAGATATTAGTGACAACTGATGGTAGAGGGGGTTGTGGTTGAACTTCTGTTTTGCTTCCACAATCACCTGATGGACTCAATATTGTGGTGAATGTGAATGTCACTGCTAAGATCTTCCTTTTAGTAGATATACAAGATTCTACTCACACTTACTTTGTATTAAAATTGTATAGTTATCAATATTTATGTAAGTGTTACTAAGACACGATTCAATATGATACACAGGCCTTAGTGATGCACAGGCAAAACTTTCCATGTGTTTTCAATTGGTTCAAGAGACACTAACTGATTATCTTATACTATTATTGATTCATTCCATTGAAGAGAGAAAAAAGTTGTGGATTTCTTCAACCTTTAGTCAATCATTCTTTAAGGTTCGAGTGATAATGGAGTTGCTCTGCAATATAATCTCACATGTAAATGAAGGTATATATGTACTATTTAAGTCAATAATGTAAAACATGAATGACACTATTTTTCTTTTACTAAAAAATCTTGTTTATGTGTTCTTGTTAGAAGAGTGCTTACCCATTCTTGCAGTGAAATTAGAATCTTCATATCCTTTACTCCTTATTTACTATATAATTCTTCACTCCATTGGGTTTAGGGTGGAAACCGTAACAATTCAACATATGAAGATCGGACTGCTCGTTTTTTTCCACCTGCTCCAAGAGTTCCTCGGACCCCTGGTCTTGTACCTGGAGATAATAGCGGTTTCATGGAAGAAAATGATGATTCGTTTAGGGAACTATTTGATTCTTCACATCAACAGTTTGACATCTTATGCAGTGGGGATAAAGATGGAAACATTTGCTTTAATATATTTGGTATATTTCACATAGGAAAAGTTGTAAGTTAATCCTTGAGATTATATGTTTTTTCCAGTTTATCCATATCTTTCAATATCTGTCTGACATGTCATGATTGATATCTCCTATGTCGTTTGGAAATCATGTTCCAGAACATACACGATCTTGCTTTTCGCAGTTCTCTATTGGGGAACCATGTTTCCTGCCAACTCATGGATGCTTCTATTTGTAAGGTAAGTTCACTGTATTTGTGAATGGTTTTTGTTTATTTTGATATCTGCTTTAGGCATTGATGTTTTGGTCTAAATAGTTGTTGCAACTATCCAGTTGTAACATGTTATGTTTTGACTATTTACATAAACAAACAATATGCTTGTGCAGGTATACAAATCTTAATATTTCAGTAAACAAATTTAATAATGCCATGTAGTGACTGGTCCGTGTGGTTCACTGTTGGATGATGCCCTCAACATATACTAAATCTGTTTTTGTGGCTGTCTAGTTGAGTTATAGGCACTCACTTCACAAATGTTGGCTAAGCAGGTCTTTATCCACTATATCCTCATACCACTCTCAATCAACAGAGGTCAATCTTATAATGCCTGTGTAAACTTTTGGGTCCTCTTTTTGTTATGATATTTTATCCCACAACAGTTTCTACAATAGGTAGAATGTGAATGTGGTGTATCCAGTATCTCTGATCCACAATGATCCAAAAAATTAGTTATGTTATCTGCAGTAGTTTTTGTTATATATGCAGATAGATCATATTATGAGCACATACATATAAATGTTTAAAGTGGAATGACAATTTGCAAATAGGCATATTGGGAACTGCAAAACTCTGTGAACTTACGTAGATAAAATCATATAAACATAAAACAGAGGTTCGATAAATCATTAGTTAATAGTTAAACTTATAAAGATATAATACTTAATGCTTCCAATCCTTAAACAAAATTGATGGAACCCAAGTGATTTTTCTGGTCATAAATGATTTTAGGAATTTTTATTTAGTTTATGTTACTTGTCTTGATAAAACTTGACTGTGGGTGAACTGAGAATAACTTGAGCATAAACTGGACAATCATCTATGAACTGGTCGAAACATTATCTACTAATGTAGAATGTTCGTCATTGAACTTGTTTATTGATTTGTTTTTCCTTTCCTTAAACTGAAAGAAAAAAATTGTATAGCATGACATTTCATTGTCTATTCTGACACTTTATCTTGATTTCATGACTGAACTACTCCTTTTGAGGAATCTAATGTTGTCATTTTGCTTCTCGTCAGGTGGCATTGTCAAGTGATATTTGTTATATCATCGTATTGTGCTCTGGTGTACTTACTGAAACTGGATCAGAAGAAAGTGATAATCAAATGTCTGGAAGTGATTTACAAGGTTTCCATTGCTTAGTCCTTGACAGTACAATTTTTCAGAAAAGGTAACAATAATCTATGAAAGCTGTAATAGTTGATCTCAGAATCTGTTTCCATGGTACCAAGTCAATTTGTATTCCAAATCATACATTTTCACCTCATTTGATTTTGTATGTCTCCTTATAGTAATAAAGGGAAATGTTAGGGCTGGCCTGGCCAGGGGAACTTGTCCTCCAGTTTGATTATTACCTGGAAAGGAGATCATTTGGAATGAGGGGACTTGTCCTCCGGTTTGATTATTATTTAGAAATAAACTTGTTCTGAATGAGGGTTCCTCTTCCCCCTAAACACAGCAGAACTGATGTTGCTTGTGAACATCCTCGATAAGCCACAGTTTTTAAGAGGTTGCCGAATATTAGATATAAGATCTTGTCGTTATTTTTCTTCAAATTAGCTTTATATCTTTTTCCACCATTTTTTGGTATATTATTGCTTAGTGTTTTTTCTTTTCCCTTTCCGGCTAAAGAAACAAAGGCTTTTTGTCTTATTCTTTCTAAATTCCTTACATGTTTACTGCCAAACATGCTGAAGACTATCATCGTTAGTTGTGCTAGCAAACCACATTATCTTTGTACCCGGTCTCATCTTTACTTTTTGGTTGAGAGAAGGTTTTAACTTACATTGATTCAAAGGAGTCATAATGGAAGCTCTGTATGTTATCATTAGTATTATTACTGAAGCTTAGAGAAATAAAAGGTTAGACACTTGGTCATTCTTCTTATTTGAAGCAGATTGTACAAGAAACGGGGGGCCGGGGGAAGAAAAACCTTTGCAAGCATGGCTTTGTAATTAACTCCAAATCGCCTTCTGTTGGATATGGTTTGTTTATGAACTGTGCAAGAGAAATGATAAATATACATGTATGAATGTGTATATCTATATTAAATCGAATCTAAATATAAAGAAATATACACACATATATGTATATTTATTTGTTTACTTAGTTTGTCTGTGTGTCTTTGTCTTGTCAAACAGTGGGTTCTTTGAAACTGAACTTAAGATGCATGATTTTAGTAACTGGAAAATGTTTGATATGGTTCAATCCTCATTCATTGTTTCTGTTATTATTCCTTATACAGTTTGTATTTTCTCTTCCTTTCTACCTATATCTTGTTGCACATTAACATGTTGCAAATCCTCATCGTCTTTTGCCTTTTGGTTGTCCCTGGCAGTTCTCCCCATGCCCATCATTTTTCTTTAATAATGCTCTTATAAAATCTGTTCAGAGGTTCTCAAGTATTACACATATGAAATCTGCTCTCAGTTTTTGAACTTCACTTTATTGTGTTGATAATATAATGCATGTTTAATGAGACTCAGTGCATGATTACTCCTGATACAGTGGTTGATTGTTGATGCCCTGTATTCTTCCCTATAAATGTCAGGAAAAATGAGCTTCACCAGGTGGCTCAGCAAGCTTCCAATGTGGAGCATCTGATTGAAGTCATCCGAAGATCACTAGGTGTCATGTCTAAGCAGTGGTCAGACGCAATGCATGTGTACCATGAAAAATTCAATGCTCTATCCACCTTAATTATTGACCACGGTAACTGTTCAGAAGAAACATGTAAATCAGTTTTATTTTTCCTGTTTGCTTCTTGTTCAAATCTTTATGCCAAAAAATGTGCAGGACTTGACTCCAGTCCTCAAGAAGAGTTTCTAAGCTTGTTGGGTGGGGCAAGGACAAGTCCACCGGTTCATCAATTTTTAGTTAATTCTCTTGGTGAAGCGGTATGTTCTACCCTGTGAATTGTTTAACAATGAGTAGAAGGTTATGAATTATATATAATTCACTTGGTTTATTGGTCCTTAGGGGCTCAAACGGGTGGCTAAGGTTGTTTGTGGGGCTGGAAAAGAGCTTCAGACAATAGTGCTTGATCATCTACAGGTGCGTGTCACGCTTACAAGCAACATGTTACGGAGTGATTGAGAAGACTTTAGAATGTGGAACTTCTTTGGCTGTAATTTTATACAACGGAACAGATTGTTTTAGGTCCAATATTTGCTATGAGCTTAGAATCTATGAAATGCTTAAATCACGTGGGTGTATTATTCACCTGATGTGGTGGTATATTGGTACAATTGATAATTACTTTTGTAACATCTTACAGCACTAACAAACTTTGCCCTTTCCCTAGTTTACTGTTCATTTCTCTATATCTTATTGCTCATGTATCGTAATCTCTCTCTACTAGTGTCTGCTGTTTGATGCACCTTAAATTTGAGTATTATTTTTGAGTGACAGCTTTTTGTTGAAATTTGAAATTCTAAAGTTCTGATTCTCAGCCTGCTGCAGAAATTATTGCATTCAGAATGGGAGAACTAAGAGGGCTTTCAAAATGGCGTGCACGTTATCTAGGTATTGGATTGGATGAGAACTTAATTGATAATGCAACAGAAAAAGCTGGAATGTTGCTTGTACAAATTGAAAGATTTATTAGAATTCTATCTTCAGTGGTGCAGCAGGTATATCCTATCCCTTGGTAGCATAAGACAGTATACACCTGCTCTGCCCCTTTACCCAAATAGGAGATTCTTTGGTTGTATTATTTTGAAGCAGCAGGTTTTCCCTCGACGTATATGCATAATATACACTAATGGAGGCATAGATATGTACACACACAAACACACAGACACTGCTTGAAGGCATATGCCACTGTTGGACCAAACCTTCAAAATCGTGATTATTTTGAAAGTTGGTTTACAGTTGATAATTAAGGGTATCATTGTCTTTAAGGGTAAACAGAAAGCACTAATTTTGCTGTTGCGCTTGATATCAACAATGCACATAGAAAGTTTGTTACTTTTTGTTTGCTTAACCTGTATCATTGACCATGAACAGTATTTACATTTGTGATTCAACTAAAACAGAATCTAAATTATACATTTTGGTGACAAAAAAAATATAGCCATTTAGAATTAGGAAATTATTTCCTAAAAGAAAGACATTTTAGTGGAAGCCTTATTATCACAAGTCAGTGTTTTAGTGAAACAAGTCAGTTTTCAAGTAAAACTTAGTTGAATGGAAAGGACCTTTATAAGGAGCATGTAAGCATTTCAGTGTTACAATTTTGTCAGTGTTTGCTGCACAAGCAACCCTTTTCTTCTTTACCACTTATCGCCCCTTGCTGATCTAATACTTGTCTTCTGTTTTCAGTTTTCAAACTTTTTCAACTGGCTTCTGAAATGTGTGAAGGTTCTAATGTCCGAACCTAGCGATCAACTTCTGCCCTTCAGTAGGTTTGACAATTAGCTGTTCTTTGTTGTTCTCGCAAATTTGCGGACTTCCTCAAACTCAGCTGATCCTTTCCTTGTTGGCAGTGAACTTGTTATCATATTCCTGAAGTTTCTGTATGACCAAGATCCTGTTGGTACATTGCTGCAAGATACCGAGTTTGATCACAGCATTGAAGTTGACTTGTAAGTCTTTTGACCATTTAACACTGACCTAAACTTTGAGATTAAGGTGTTCCTGTTTCCTGGCTGCTGTTGGTCATGTCAAATAGTTTAGATTTACTGTTTACATTTATGATTGTCAATATGCACCTTTAGAGTTCAATAACTCTCAGAACATAAGGTGTGGTTTGGAAAACTACTTATTAACATTGATTACTAATGAAAGAGTTCATAAAGTCTCAAGCAGCTATCCTCAATCTTTCTACGAACTCAACTTTGGAAAATGAACTTACTCTCATAAGAAGTTTATTGAATCAATGATGTGATAATATAAATGAGCTGATGGTAGTTAGTACAAGTGTGAAGTATGCTTTGCAATGTTAAGGTCTTCTACTTTCAAAATTCACTTGAAAATCTGAGTCGGCATGCAGTAAATGGGTTTTTTTGAGATTGATGCAAATTTTAGTTCAACGTTGGAATTTTATAAAGGGATCTGCGAGAAATTCACAAGATGAACAACTCAGAGAAGTGAGCAAGTTTAGTGAGCATTCAACTTTAGGGAGGCAATTATTGACAAAATGTTCTCTTATCTTTTCTAATAAAGCGTCTGTCATCACAAATGAATTTATTAGCAATGGTAATTCAGAAGATAAAAGAAATCATTTATTTCAATTTATGTTGGCTCAAACAAAACCCTTTTTTATTCTCCAAGAAGTTTTCATAATACCATTAGAGCTGCAACTTTTGGATTGTGTTGGGGTCATGCGAATTTTCTTTGCGTATGTGGCTGTCTGACACAGTCAATACATGATTTTATTTTTAATATTTACTTATTCTGTACCGCAAGGGAAACAAAGCAACGAGTCGGAGAATTGACTCATTTTGGAGGTTTCTCAGATTCCGAATACTTGAAAAGAACATTAGCAGAAGAATTTCAACAACTGGTGTCTTGGTATGCATTTCTTTCACTTTCAATACTCATTTTCATGATGCAGATGATCTAGTTATAAAATTATTTTGTATATGGCAAGTAGGGGATTCACTTTTGAAGCAGCTGCTATTAAAGAGATCGATCCACTAACCTTTTAGGGCCGAAAGCTTCTGCGCCTTCACATGATGCTTTTGATGAAAAAAGAGAACATAAGTAGATGACACAGTAATTAAATTTCTGGTTATCAAGCAAGAATAATGACACGAAACACTTAACTGATAATCCACATAAGCTATCTATAAATTGTTGACCTCGATTCATGAAACAGCAATGAGTGGATGCTAGCGCTGGAATCAAAAGCAAGTTTTTTCTGCTCTTTTATTACAAGGATACGGAGCATAAGGCTCATTTTCCATACATTCCAAAATCAAAGCAAACTATGCTGTCAATCTTTTATAGTTTATGCCAAATTCAGTAATTCCCAGTGACAAAGTAACTACTCTGATTTTATTGCATAACATGGTATTTCTTTTTATCCATTGTGTTCAATGAAGAGCTCTAATCTCTTGATGCTGGGAAAGTTATGGAAATAGTGAATAATGATGACATGCACAGGCCACACAGATGGATGCATTGTGCACCCACTCCCAAGTCTGCTTTTAGCTAAAGAATACGTGAATTTCAAGATGATAACATAAATATATTTTTCAATGTGCTACAAAGTCGAGGAAACTCATTCGTAAAAATTCTCTCCTGATTCTTTGTGTACATCAATTTACCTCCTTGGTAATTTTCATTGCTGTATTTACATTCATTGATTATAAGTTGTCAATTGCTGGATCTAATGACTCGTAATTCTAGTTTCAAGGAGGCTTTGGAGATGCCACTAGCCACGGTTTCCAGAAGGATACTTTGTAAAGACATGTTGCCTCTTTTCCCTGTTTCATCTACACCAAATTTTAAGTCCTCTTATTTTCCAGTATCAGTGTCATACTATCAGGTACTTGTTATTCCTCTCAATAAATGTAAATACATATTTTTAACCCTAATGGTCTAATGATGTGTTTGTGTTTGTGCTTTATTTAATTCTGTTTCTACAATATAAAGTCAAAGAGTGGCTTTAATAGACATCTAGTTCACGATGTTATTCAGAGCCTCATTTAGCTTCAAACTGAATACTTACCGTAACCTGTAAACCAATCATAATATTGATATATTCATCACAATCATGAATATTAGGTCCAAGTCCAATAAGATATCCAACAAGCATATCTTATCTGTCAGTCAAAAGTCAAAAGTACCTGTGTTTTACCTCTAAATGAGACCTTAAAGCTCAAAAAATTTCAGAAAATTAAGATCCATGGTGATGATGCTGAATGACTGAACTATGAGGAGCTCCAGGTTATTCAACCACATAGGCTTGAGAAAAAGCGTTGAAACCAAAAGAAAGGGGGGGGTATCTCTTACAATCATAATTGCGAAAGCATAGACAGTTAAAATGTCTTTAGTAGCTGCACATAACTGGTAACCTAAAATGCAGCTGCAAATTATTTACGATTCCTCGAAATCATGAATGAAAATTGGTTCTCAAACTACAATGTGAACTCAAAATTAGGATGCTTAAACCAGGACTGCTGTTGTGCATCAATTCCTCATTATTGTGAATAAAAACCACTTCTTGCGTAACTATGTGTAATAAAAAACAGAGAACTGGTTTATCATTCGTTTAATTTTGCTTGTTGTATTTGCCAGGAAGCTTCTCATTCCACTATAAATCATGGAACCGCCCATCAGAGGCTTATTGACTATACTTCTTTTATGGTACCTGATGAGACTTTCCCAAACATCACAAATTGCATTGGAATAGCAAGGGGGCTCATACATGATCTGGACAACTTAAAAAGTCGCCATAATTCACTAGAGGTTGCGGTGTTACATATCCCTGATGGTTATCACTGTGTGGATCTGTCTTTGTATAAAGTAAGTATAAGAACGTTCACCGTGTTTTATTTTGTTTTGGATGCTCAAATTCTCACCTCCTGTCTAAAACAGGAAGAACAAATTGCTTTGCTATTAAATGAAGTAACTATGGCTTCTGAGAGCTCAGGAAATGCTTGTATGATGATCATACAAGCAGCTGACCTTCAATTTGTGTCTATTTCAAGATCATCTATTCTCAACTCTTGGAATCTTCATGAACTTCAGGTATACATTGTTTTGTAACGTCATGCATATATATATATATATGTATATATGTGCAAAGACCTTGTATTTTGCTCTCGCTTTGTATATGTGCTGTGGCAATGCTTGAAAATCATCTCCCAATCTATAATCTAAATAATAGACAACATATTGAACAGGTAAACTGAAGTCGAGGCAGTCAAAGGAACTCTTTTCTACCCAATAAATGAAAAAAAAAAAAGAAAAGGAATTAGTTCCCTTAAATAGATCGCTATCTTTTGATCCAACCAACTATTTATTTGAGATGTGTCTATGTGTGTGTGTCTGTGTGCGCGCGCGTGTATATAAAAGAATTGTTCTGCTTGCAGGATATCTTCCTTTCTTAGAATGTACCATAAAAATGTAACTGATGTATCTTGTTTTAGGATTCTGTTATATACCTGCAGTTGGAGAATGAAAAGGTTCGAGAAATTTCTCACTCTGTGGTTGCTCCTTTGGCGGTTAGCGGTGAGTGTTTCGCGTATCTTTCCTCCACTATCTTGGGCTTATATTAAAGCTCTCATAGACTAGTACATTTACAAGTGGACACTGAATCTATTAGTAGAGTTCGAGTTTTAGTTGAAGGACGTTTTAACCTAAATTCCTATTTCAGCATCCAGAGGCGTGGCTTGTGTTTTTGCTGCAAGAAAACGTGCCTTGGTGTATATCCTAGAGGAAGATGAAGATGAAATTACAGATTCAGAATAAATAAATTACTGTTAAATCCCTTTAACTCCAGCTGGTGTCCGTGTTGTTTGAGCTACATTCACCTATAATTAAGGTGTGTGTGTCTTGTCTGTTTGTATGTTGTACTATATAGGAGTATGTAGTTTGAACTTTTTACTAGATATTTATTTGTAGTGATTAAAATTTTCTTTAGTTTTAAGGCAGATAATTTAACTCAATTTAAGTCAATATTTACTGGAAATAATTCGCCAACCTGTCACCATTAAGCAATTAAACCAGACAAACTTTGAAGCACAATGTTTGAAAAGATAATTAAGTTATTTAATTTTTATCGGTTCTCTTATGTTGGATCGGCTGGAAATCCAACAGCAAATACTTTCGAAAATGGAAGAGACAAAAATAACTAACGAAAATGATCTATTCCCTTACAACTGCAGAGTCCTAAAAGAAAATTTGGATTTTATGGAGAACTGGAGATGGGGGAACCGGAGATAGTCGTCTTGTTTTTCCTCCTTTTCTTTCTGCAAAACCATATTATCTTCCAAATCAATGAGGGACGTGTCTCCTTTCTGTTTTCCTCTAGTTTTTCTTAATTCATGCAGGGCAAATGAAACAAGGAAATAATCAGTGTTTAAGAAAATATGCCAAGAGCTCAATACTGTTAATACACGGGAGGAGGGAAGATCATAGCTAGTGCTTTTTATTCTTTGTCTTTCCCTTCTTCTTATCTCTTTTACTTTGTGGCTTTGGGCGAGATCTCTTTTTCGGAGCCTTCTTGAGTTGCTTCTTCCTACTCACAGGGATCATCTGCTTGCTCTTCTCAAATGCTTCAACAGATTGAGTTCTTCCTTGCTCTGACCTATCAATCGGATACTCTTCCTCCCGGGCTATTTCACTTGTTGCCACTGTGACTTGCACGTCACCATTGTCAAACATCATCATCCCTTCCAATAAGAAACAAAGGAGTTCAAAAAGCTCGGATCAAGCATAAGACTCATATGACACATTTATACTGATCTAACTCTTTAGCATCTAATGAAGCAAGCAGGCTGCATGTTTGTTTTGAAGTTTCCCAATCACCATAATAAATTGCTCCAGAACCTAATTAAAATCATATACATATCTCATCTGGCAATCACTAGATTCCACTGTTTCTTGTAATAGTAGAACTCATTTTACATGCCTAAGAAAATGTTAGTGGATACAGATTGGACATGATACCTGAAACTGATGCAACTGGTTCACTATCCTCATCATGTTCATGTTCCTCATCAGATTCAGCAGCATCCCTGCCTGAATGCGGTGGAGCTCCACCATACATGACAAAATCTCTTTCCAATTTTCTCTGGAATAGAAGTTGTAAGAATAACATTACTACCTAAAAAATCTCTAATAACAACTGGCCTTACAAAGTAATAACTATCATCAATCAATCACACAGTTGCCTTTTAGGCCAGTAGAGTAATTCTCTGAAAACCTATGACAGAAAATTCATAAAAAACAAAAAAAAAAAGGAAAATGTTAACTGGCACACAAGTACTTGGCATACAGAAGCCTTGTCAGATATATATTTAAGTTTTTAAGATACTTATAGGTGGGTGAAATTAACCACCATGTATACCCTTGTGACTTCAGGATATTGAGGAATAAAGTAAACACTATAGAGGGTTTTCAATGTGCACATATTTATTGAGAATTCACCTTTACTATCTTGCACAAGAAGGGATAGCTAAAATTGAAGCTACTGGTCTAGGTTGTGTGTGAGAATCCATGTCACTAGAAAGTGGTTAACAAGTAATGGGCACAAAACTTCAGTTTTTAAGAAATCAATTTTTTTCGGAACATCTATCAGTTGTATATTGGCCACATCAAACCAAGATTGTGACCTAGGCTCAACTCCAAACAATTTACAATTTGGAAGAATTGAGAATGTATGGTCATCTTAAAATGCAACACCAGTATTTCATTTCTCTGTAAGGGTAAAAATTCCACTAATTAAGTAACATTTTCTTAAGAAATGTTGACTTTACCTATCTCTAGGATCAAATGCAAGCTTGACCACAAGGAATGTGCTAAAGATTTAAGAAGTTGGGGAGCCTTAATATGAGGATCTTGCATTAACAGTATGACACTATGACTATTGATTATTGTAGCAACCCCTTGGATCTGACCAATCAACTAGCGTCCTTACAAGGTTCACCTTTAGGACTCTACCAAATTGAAACATAAGTTCAGCAGCAGTCCAAATATATTAGTTTGACTAACTAGCCTTAAACCTAGTTGCAAACACTTTCTAGCTTTCCTCTGTTTTATTCTTCGGCAAACAACAATGCAAGAATGTCTATCATTTTATCACTGCATAAATACAGGATCATCAACTCCGCTCCAATGAAATTGAGAACATGAATGCAAACAAGAATTCTCACAGACACATAACTGCTGATACATCCTTGTTCAGTGCAGTACTATCTAAGCAAGAACAAAGATGTAGCAAGGCTCCCCAAAGAAATCATAGCCGTGGAATGATAACTATATAATAAGAAGTAATTCCAAAACACCTAAACTTTATAACTTAAAGTTCTAACCTTTTTGCGCTGCTCAATGCGCTTCCGACGGTCTGCTTCTTCTTGCTTCTGCAAAGCCTCTTTTCTCCTCTTCTTTTTCCTCTTGTGGAAACCAGTCACAAAATCTCTACACACCCCACAGAATGAATTATCACGCCCAATTTCCCATGGCCAAGAAATTAAACTTTAAACTACACTCCAGATTCAATTAATAAATCTTAATTGTTCATACAACTTGGGGGGAAAAAATCTACGTACTTGAGGTCTTTTTCACTGAAGGATACAGAGAGAGATTTGTTCTTGAGGGCTCTCTTCTTTATGTGGCGGGTTCTGACGTGGAGAGGCCCCGGGCCTCCGTCTTCGGCCGCCGCCTCATCCATGGCTGTCTCCGTTTGACAGAAATTGTTAAACCCTCAATTTGTTTTGTATAGTTGTATGGGATGTCTGTTTTAGGGTGGATGCTTTGTATAGTTGTACTGGGTGCTGCATTTGTTGTCCTTAGTTTCTTCAACCCTTCTCCTCCTTTTCTATTTATGGCACAAAAGAGGGGGTTTTTTCCCCTCTTTTACAACTCTTTTTCCTTTTTTTGGTCATTTTCAGTCCAAATATACGAGTTGCAACTTTTAAATTAGTTTGGACCCTAATTAGTTAAACCCCAAATGAGAAAATTTTGCTATTTAATACATACAAATTATAATATATTTTAAAAATTATGGTTAAAAGGTACAAAAATAAATGATATTTTGATTCGTACACAAAAGAATTATCTGAAATAAAAATATGATATTTTTTATTATTTTTATATACTGTCCTTGTAGTTATTTTTAAATTATATATAATTATTTCGTATGCATGTCTATATTATATAATTATAAGTATAACACAACTTAAAGCTAACGATTTAAAAATAATTAATATTCGTGTGAATTATTAAAATTTTATTATGTATTATATACTATGAAATAATACTTATAAGTAATTTTTTTATAATTTTTAAACTCTAATTAAATATTATAATATTTATTTAAATAGAATATTATTCCTTAAATATTATACATTATTAACATAATACGTGTAGTAAAAAATTTACTTTAAAATAATAATATTATTCATTTAATTTAAAATATGAACAAGAATTGAAAAAATATTTAATTACTTATATATATATATATAATATCAGAGATAATACAAGGTTTTACTTAAAAAATTTTAAACAAAGAGCCCAAATACGTTCGGCCCAAAAATACGTGATCATGTATAAAAGTGGGAAAAAGAAAATGTGGAAATGGCGAATAAGGACTTCTTTGTTGTGAAGCTTTGTAACATCCAAACTCTTATTATATAGACAAATATTCTCTTTTTGACTTCTTTTTTCCAATTTTTGTCTACGCTAACTACCATCTTCATTAGCTAAAGCGTACATACTTTAGGTTATGTATGAATAATACAATTCCTTCAAATTATACCCTTTATTGCTAATCCAAACTATACTTATTAATGTGAAATAAATTTATGAGGAATAATATAATTAATTTATTCAATTATCGTCCGCTAGTTTATATATATATAGAGTGAAGACATTCTCTTAAGAGAAGCACTCCCCTTTACTATTCGAAGAGAAGAAAGACGGTAGAACTTAATAGTTTTCAATTTTAATTTGAGTTTGCTCCCGATTACTATTATAAGGGAAGAAAAACGGCACTAATTCAAGGAAGAAAATTATAACCAACAAAATAGTATTCGTCTATACTAAATTTGTAGCTTCAAAATATCTTATAATTTTAATTGTTTAATTAACAATTTGTCCGCAACAACGATGTCAATGGATTCGAATCTTACCTGGATCAATCACAAAACGGGGCGGGATCGATTAAATAAATAGATAATGAAATGGATAAGTAGTTTATTTTTTAGACCTGTCGGGTTCGGGGCGGGTAAAGATCCATGAGAACGCGCTCCAAACCCGCTTGAATATAATATGTATAAATAGATTAGCTTTTTACGTATTTGTTTTTTGTGTTATTTTTCTTCTTCCACCCTCATTTTTTCGGTTGTTATACTTCTATTACATATTGAAATAATTATTTATTTTTTAATTATTTTTTTATTTAATTTTTTCAAAAATAGAACGACTAGCGGGTTTGATAGAGTTAAACCTGTCGAGTTCGGATCTGGGTTCGGACAGATCCAGAATTAAATAGAAGTGGAACGAAACAAGTCCCAAATTTATATTTTTCTTGATGGAACATATCTCGAATCAACTCAAAGTCATTTCAAATCTGCTGCGTTAACATTCCTAGTGTACATGTGCCATTTTTTTCCATATCTACTTACATAGAATAAATCATCAATGT
The DNA here is from genome assembly GCA_019321725.1 of Paulownia fortunei. Taxonomy (NCBI): domain Eukaryota; kingdom Viridiplantae; phylum Streptophyta; class Magnoliopsida; order Lamiales; family Paulowniaceae; genus Paulownia; species Paulownia fortunei. The sequence continues at coordinate 16,638,496 of CM033120.1, forward strand.
TTGAGATTGCCCGTAATAGATTCTGCTAGAAGAAATGGATTAAGGGCTAATCTCATATATCTATAAAAATGAATTAAACATTTTCCCCATAAATTAGAAGCCATGTCCTAAACACATCCACAATATATATATATATATAACAGTAATGAAAAACGAATTGTAGTATATAAATAATACTACAATCAAATTCATCCCTATACACACTAATAGAAGAAAAATATATGAAATTGTTCATTAACCCATACGGAGTATAATTTTCCTTTCTATGTCTAATTTTAAACCAAATATTTCAAGTTTTTTCCTAGCTTTGAACCAAATATTTCAACATATATAGACTATAATTAAAATATTTAGGGAATAAGTAAAATTAAATTACATGATCTGTTCCATCACCATGAACTTATTCAGCGATTCTTGGCTCTGCAACCTCATTTCGTCTTTAAACTTCTTGATGAAGGCCTCAACTCGGCGGTTCAACTCATCCTGACTCAGCGACGGCTCTTTCCGAATCCTGGTACTCGCCGGACCCAGCGGCGAATTGTGGTCACTCCGCCCCTCCTCGAAGCTCCTCGATTTCGGCACGTGATCCCGGACGCGGTCAGGTGACGGCCGTGCTGCCCCCGCTTGTCGGACTTCTTGAGGTGCTTCACGAGTGGCACGTGACGCCCCCTCCGTTATCTTCTTCCACGTGCTCTCCAGCGTCTCCTCCCTCGCCACCCTCAGCGACCTCACTCCTGGAAAAAGAGCCATTGCCACATTTTTGTGCATGAACAGTATTGAAGAAAGGCGGCAAAGTAATTTATATAATAGTATAATATAATATTTGATAAAAGGTCAAAAGGGTAACAGAAATAAACTTTTTGGATGGCGTCACGTTTGCATGAAGGCAAAAATTGAAAGGATCAGTGCAATCTAAAGCTTAGGAAAAAGAAGACGTGTATTTTCGGTTGGAGTATTTCAAATATTATGTTTTAATTTACTATTGAAATTTGTATTATATTTTATAAATACGAATTATATATTTTTGTGCATTTATGAATACAATATGGAATAGCAAATTAAAACATATTGACTACCAAAACTAATATGTAAGAAGCTGTAATGTTTTGCTACTCATAATCCCATTTCATAAAAATCAAGGCTAGAAGGAGTAGGAAACTATTTCTGATGAAAATTAAATTACTTTCAGAAGTGGTTCGGATTGGCTTCGGGTGACCAAACCTCGAAGAAATCAGAGGTTTGTCCCTTACGGGCAAGAGATATTCCAATTGAAATTCCGGCGACAATATCTCCTGCGGCAGGGTGTTGCATGTCAACGTCGACAAGGCGAGGAACACATCCTCAGCTTCAGCTTCGGTATCAGCCAGAGTTTCTTCTTCTGTTTCGATATCAACTTTTGAACCATTCACCATCACAGCTTTCAACTCTACAACACTATCTTCACTCTCGTACGCCGCCTGAGGTTCCTCTACAGAAGTTCCAACCTCCGGCTGAGCCGAAAAAGACGCGAAATCTGCCGGCGGAGGAGTTTTGACAGAAATCAAGTGCTGAGAGTGAACGGGAGGCTCCGACTGATTTTGTTGGAAGCGCGAGGACACGGCGATGGTGATGATGATGGCGTTCATGACTATATACAAATATGGAGGCTTCAGCCATGGCAGAATGATGGACCATATCACTGGAACTTCATTCACTGCCACCGGAACAGTTAATTTTATCCCCATGGCTAAGGACACAGCTCCAGCTAAAATCAGAAACACTTTCATGAATGAAGTCGAAGTATTCATTTCTTTTTTTTTCTTTTTTTTTTTCTTTATTTTCCGTGTGTGAGATGAGCTAAGAATGGAGTGAAACAATGAAGAGAAGGCTGAGGATAACTGGACTTTCGGGTGAGGGGACAATTTATAGATTTCAAATCTTTTATTTTTTATTTTTTATTTCATCTTATGTATATCATTTATTTGATTTGGAATTGGTATTCCATCAATAAATTATATTTAATAAATAATATGAATGAAAAAGTATTACTTTTTATAAAATAAATATTTATTGATCATACAATCACCGAATAAATAATATAATAAAAATAACAGAAAAATATATTGAATGTGACATAACCATCTTCAATTACAAAATACATGGTTGTGGTTTGTGGGCCACAATAGCTCTTGCTTCGAGTGTGGACGTCCAAGTTGTGCCGTACATGGGTTGGCCCACGTGTGGGTCTAAGTAAATTATGTTACTGGATTATATAATAAGATTATACTAAAATCAATCAATTTAGCAATTTTATTTGTTGAATTTAAAATTTCTGGCACACATCAAGCTTTGACTGACCTAGCCAAGTGTAGGAGTAAGTGAATTTATAGTTGTAACCTGGTTGGTTTATATTACAAAAAGACTGATAAGTGACGAAATAAATATAATTATACTTGTCGTAAAATATAAAATTTGTAAATTAAACATTTTTCAAGTAGATAGATTTTGATGAAAAATATAAGTTGATTTGTGTATATAAAATTATATATATATATATTTTTTACTCAAGGATTTATCCATATTTAGTTGGCCAAGTGTTATCACGTTATCCTAACTAAGTAATCCACCTAAGGTAGTCACCGTCACCTTTTTTTTCATCTCCTTGATGTACTGAAGATTTTATTATTTTAGATTTTTTTATTTTATTTTAATTTTTTATTTTATAAATATATTAAATATATATAATTCATATTATATACGTATTAAAAAATATTTTATATACTTAATATGTATTTGTAATGTGACATATAAAAAGAATATCAAATTAAAATAAAAAATCTGAAATAATTTTTTACTATACAATGAAAAATAAAAAAAAAGGGGGGGGTAGTTTTTGTAAGCAACTGCTAATAGTACATGTAGAAGTCTACTTACTTAACTATGTCAACAACTATTAAGATTTCCAAAAACTTCTAAAGGTTTCCTTAAACCTAACAACAATGGTTAAGTCAAATGAAAAATGCTTATATATTCGTATTAATACTGTTTTAATAATTATAACCTAAGAATTAATTTTTATGGTTTCGATCAAAACAACATAGGTGTTTTTTTTTTTAATTCTATATTCAACACATAAAATTTAGAATCAAAACAATATAAACTAGAGAAGAAAGTGGGGATTTTTGGTAGAAGGAAAGGGGAGAATACTTCTTGCATGAAGAAACAATTTTGTTCATAAAAAAGGGGATGTGGAGCACGAAATTTGCAGCAACAATTGCTTGAAAAAATTTCGTCCACAAGCTTGGAAAAATCATCCTAAAAAATTCTGTCTTAAAAGGGGATATAAATACCACTCCAAATTCCACCTATGAAATCATTTCCTTATCAAACTTTCTTGTTTGTGTTCACACCTAGTTTCCACATAAGATAAGTCTTTTTGTCTTTTTCCTTATTTAATTTTCCTTATGTTCACATTTATTGCTTACACAAGGTAAGTCGATAAGATATTTTCAGGTAAGTCTACAATAACAAGTAAAACACTTTAATCTTAATTTAATTATAAATTTAATCTCTATTTAATTACTCATATAATGAATTCATTTATCTCCTTTATTTTATATGACTTTTCTCATAGTTTATCTTATAATTGCAAGAGACAAACAAGCATGAATTATTTATCTTAGTGTAACATATATACTTATTTCTAATGTTAGTTTTAAAAAAAAAAAAAACAAAAAAAAAAACGTAAATTGGTGGCCAGAGTTCACAAATTATTAGGGCCAAAAACAAAAATAAAAAAAGAATATTATTTAAAAATTAAGATAAAAATAAATTTTTTTATAAAAAAAAAATCACAACGGTCAATAGCAGGCAAAGAGTAGTGTAGAAAAATCCTGATGCCCGGTCTCTCGTGAGCGTGGTGGGTGCACCTCTCCACCGCCCAATTTGTGCTTTTGGTTTAGCAGTTAAAAAGGGTTTCACTTTTCTTATGGAAATAGATATAAGTTTTTAACTCTGCTAAGGAAACTGAGATGTTATTATTATTATTATTATTATTAACGATTTATAGTAATCTCCCCAGAAAAAGCACCCTGTACCACACAAACGGATACGAGCAAGACTACCAAATTTGTTCTTTGAATTTTCCAACCGTTTTTAAGGAACCATTTAATGAAATTGGTTTGGTTTGCACTTTGGGGGCCACCTTTCGGTTGGCCTATTATTCAATATAATTTAGGGACCAAACTTCATTGGGTTTGTTTTTCTATGTCTTTATTTTCGTGACTTTGAATTAAGACCGTATTAAGTGTTACTGCGACATTCTAAGCCATTAACACAAATACAATTAAAAAGTGAGAGAAAGTCAATAATAAAAAAGAATTAAAATTTAAAAGTATTTATCAAACATGACAAGATTTATGTCTTTTAATATATATTTTATTACATCGAACCTTAAATCAAAAAAAATAATCTAATTTATCAATCGTTGAATTTAAGATGCAGAAATTAATTGATAGCGTACTCAATCAAACGAATGATTTTCCAACTACGAATCCCATACTATCCCCATAAACTAAAAATTCATAACCTCAATTGCTACGGATAGTTAGATAATCAATTATAAATACTTTCAATTCATATAAAAAATAACACGTTAAATAGCCTTTATTTATTATTTTAATCTCACGGAAATTTTTTAAGACCTAAACTTGAGGTTTTAGTGGAGAACTACCCACTAAACTTGGACGATTACTTTGAGTTTTGAATATAATTTAGTTTGTGGGATTTCAAGATCAAACCTTCACACCTCTCTGGGATGATCTAATTACTTCACCTTGGAACCAGGGTTTACAAAATACACTCACAATACATTGAATTACATGTCTCCACATAGACAAAATGAAAGAAGATTCGGTCTTTTATTAATTGAAAAATCTGCCACTAAAACTATTAGGATGCCGTCTATTGACTATTTAGTACCATCCACATGTTCCAACAAACTTCTCATAATAGGAGTTAATTGAGCGAAGAATAGTGAGAACCTTAATTCTAGCTAATAATGCAATTAGTCAAATCTTTTTAAAATGTCGGTATCATGATTTTAAGAATACCTTAAATCAAACGAAGGCAAGCCAGACAAGTTTGATTAGTTGATTGCAGTTATAAGTGTCAACTTGTAACCATCACAATCATAGGATTAATTAGAATTAGTAATATTCCTGTGGAAATTTTAGTATACCCAACGGTCAAATCAAGCAAACTCTTTTGGCTCACCCCAACGTTGAAGTTTTCCTGCATACTTGTCTCATTTTTAATGTTTCAATTTGGTCACACCTAGACAACTATTATTGGGCCACATATTGATAGAATTTATCAGGAGGAAGATGAGGATAATTTATCGACACTTCTTTTTGGAAAAAATTAAATAAATATTGTTTTTTTTTTTTTTAATTAGTGGATAAAGGGGTAGTTAATACAATATTAATTTTATGGTTAATTGGTTTTCACCAGAAGCTTCTGTTAGCTAAACTAAAAGCGTTAGCATTTACTTGTACATACAATTCAACAAACCCACTACTCCGTTTCAAAGCCCACTTTGAATTTTTTATTATATATTTTTTTTATGTCGTAGATTGTGTATTTATATTGTGTAAAATATTTTTTTAAATATATTTAAAATTAATTATATAAATGTCATCTGCATATAAAATATGTAATGTACTATGTAACAAATTGATAATCATTTAAAGTATTTATCCAACTAATATTAAAATTATCTTTGGACCTTAATCTCTTTAAAAAAATACTAACTAATATACATATTTATATATATATTATAGTTTTTTGTTTGAATTTGAAGGAAAACATTATATGAATCACCTGTGAAAGACATTAATGGATTTATTTAAGTGTTTCATTTATTTTTTTCATAATACTAAGTATAAAAAAATACTTAAAATCGAAACTTGGTTTAGATAACATGATAAGCGTAACATCTTTGTCTGCAAGTTAGCTACATATGTCAGCTAGTAAATGCAGCGTGGCCCACTGTACGTGGTTTAAGACAGCAAAGGCCCACATTTGGGATAAGCGGTTGTTTATCACTGTTTTAATTTCTAACTGCACAGACTTGGTTGTTTCATTGACGGTGGTGGGAACTGGGAAGTCAACAAACTAGATAAAACAGTAATCGCGCGTTTGGCGCATAAGATCTTTCTCTTTTGTTGTCAATTGAAGAAGACACGTTTTCTCTGAACTCAGACATTTCTCCTGATTCGATTTCAAAATAAATCTAGATATGATTACAACATATATACAGTTGGAAGAGGACGATCAAGGTTAAGTCGCCCAACAAATTCCTTTATATCACGCGATAGAAATCCCGAAAGAAAAGTCCTTATTGTTACCATGAGAAGTGGAGATAAATTTTTTATAGAAATTAAGAATGTATTAGATAAAATTTATTGTTTGAAAATTATTGGATAAATATATCATAAGGATCTTATATAATTAGAAAAAATCTAGTAGAGTAAAAATAGATAAATTAAACTATTGTCTAGGGCCTATACAAACCCAAGGTCATGTCGATACAATAACAATGACTGAAAGTCGTCGTACACCTTTCAACATTCCATTAATGCATTCTGATATATTTATTGGTAGAATGCCATATCGCCATCCTTCATCTTAAGCGAGGGTCCACTGATATTTATCTATATTCTCCAAGTATGCATGTGTATCGTCGTTAAGAGCCTTTATTTTTTCCATTATCTTATCAAATTATCAGATTGTCAATTGTACAACACAAATCCTTTAATACAATACTCTTAAATTATTTATTAAAATTAAATAACATATACTTAAGCAAAAATGATGCATCCCGCGAGGTGGCGTGACCAAGCACCACGTATGGTTTTAGATTTTAGGTCCTTCTATTTAAAAACTTTTTGTACCATTTGGGGCCTAAATTTTATGTGTCAAAATTGGATAATATTAAGTACTGTGAAGCCTTTCTAATTTTTAATATGGGGTTTCATCTTTCGAGCATTTTCTAATTTAATATTATTATATTAATTTAAGTGGTTTACTTTTAACTCTAATAAATTGATAAATCATTTACTCGTTAAATGAAACCCATTTATATAATTTTAGTATAATAATAGAGGCACACTCAATTCTACAGTTAGCATGCAAAATTGACATCAAAGCTAAGGTCGCAGTTTGTTCAAATTTTGTGAAGCGAATTGGCCTATGTGTCAATCTCATGGGAGACCCAAGATGTGAGCTTGCAGGCCTCTTTCAAAACGTAACATTTTGAGGTGTTCGAAAGTTTAAAGATTTAAAATTACACCTCCGTTATCTAAATATCAATAATAATTTTAAGCACAAGATAAACACTCGATCTACAATTTGACTTGTTATATATTTATTCAATTTTAAAGTTATTCACAATTGAGTTAACAATTTTAAAGATATAAGAGTCTGCAGGTCTAAAGAATAAGAGGTTCTTGGGGTTGGGCATGAGACTTCATCCTGTAAAATTTGAGATTGAAAGGCAATATAATTAGAAATAATGGATTTACCTAGGTGAAGCTATTGCAAGCCTTAGGGATCCATCTGTCGTACAAGGGACATAGCCTGTTTTACACCAAGTCACCAACCACACCAGTTTCCCTTAGCTTCTAACTTGAACAAACGTCCAACTCTTAAGGAAACATGAAAGCATTCATTAAGGACAACAAAGTAGCCCACTTTTTGCAAATTGGGCAGAAGTAAACTGTTGGAACAGCCAAGTTTCCTCTGACTTGTTCCCGCCTCATTGTTTTTGACACAGAGGCTATTCCCCATTGATGCAACTGCTAACTCGACCATATTTTTCCCATATAAACACATTTTTATTTGTCTATTTTAATAGTAATTTAATTAACCGATTATAAATTATTCATAATGATTTATTTTTCTTCTCCCAAGAAAAGAAAAAGTCTAAAAACCAATTAAATCAATTTATCAAATCGACTTTCTCCCACCCCCTCGAATCCCATAAAAACGTCTTTTGAGCTTTTCAAGTTATTACTGAAAGTTCAATTTATCTAACAAGATGAAGAGGAAAAAATATTCAAGATTGTTTATGGGTTGGATGAGAAGAAGAGGAAGAACCACCATTCTTCCAATAATATATGGCTAAAGGTTTGGGCGATGTTACAAATGTAATATAAAGAAGTAAACCGCAGAAAATTTTGAAACCAGTTGTATCAGGCTATCTTCCAGGAATATGCGAATTTCAGCTGCTGCTGCATGAAACACTGTAGAAATTATAAAATGATTGTTTAAAACAATCTCACGTGCACAAGCAGTCAATATTGTTGAAGAGGCCTAAGCCCAAAGCCAAAACACGTTGGGACAGACATGCTAACAAAGAAAAAACAGTTCGTGCAGGCAGCTGATGATCAGGAGAATGGTCAGAACTGCAGCCTAAGTCTCAGAACTCTCTGAAAGAAACAATTTGTTTCCACTATAAATTCCGAAATTGCAAAATCACACCCAAAATACCTAATGTCTCTTGAGGATAGGAGCATTTCAAACATAGATTCGCATATCAAACTGCAAAACCACACCAAAACACATTCACCAACAAACTGTGAAAGACATTCATGGGGTAGTAGGTTTCTTTCTTTTGGCCATCATAATTTCAGATATTTCACTGTAGTTTAATAAGAAGAGGTTTCCAACTGTACATGTATTTTACAAAGTTCTAGATACATAATATAGGTACACCTTTACTTTTTTGTTTTTTTTTCCTCTCTAACTAAACTTGCAACTCTGGCCACAATGAACCAAGGCTGAGTTTTTCATAATCAGAAGTGGAATAAACCACTTAGGTTTCTAAATCTAGTTTCTAAGTGAGTATTTCTTGCACCACGCGAAACCCTGAGAATAGGAACGGCATCCAGCCTTAAAGAGCACGCCAATAAATTACCTCAAATGTCTATCATAGGCATCAAATAGAGTATCAGGGACAACCAGAGGCAATTTATCTATATAAATGAAAAGCCTCTTCAAATTCTCGCTTGTTATAGCCGTCATGTCTATCACATCCCTGCCATCCAGAAATACCCATAGATCACCAGAATTTACCCTCTTTAAGCTATCGCGGCAAAATGGGCATGATTGAGATCTTGAATGCCTGCAGTAAGAACCTTCATGTCAGTAGGCACATAAAAACCTTGGGCACAGATTTAACACAAGCATCAATCTAACATATAAGATCTTGAATGCCTGCAGTAAGAAGCTTCATGTCATTAGGCTCATAAAATTTTTAGCCTTGGGGACAGATTTAACACAAGCATCAATCTAACATTCAAAAAATCTTTGTCGTGAGAGGATGGCGTCTCCACAACATTGTGTGACCGTGGAGAAGGGCCAACTAAAATGACAGATGAACCCCGCAAAAATCTACCTAGCCTCACCTAGAAGAGAGATCAAGGGTGATAGATCAGTTAATGAATTCAACGTACATAATTAAGATTCGGGAAACAGCAGTTCTGCTTAAACTCAACTCAATTATAGAAACACATGGGATATGCAAAGGATTGAGCTTCAAAATCTCATACTTAGACATCCCCTTGTACATACACTTCTAATATATCAAGATAAGATTACTGATATTCATTAAAATTAAGTAAAAACTGCAAATAACATTGAGAAAATAATAAATTAAGATCTTAAGACAAGCTGAAAAGAAAAAGTCATAAATAGAGAAAATGTTTCCCCCCATATGAGGCAATAGCTGTTTCTATTATGCACAGTATAACCACAAGCAAAAACTTCTCACTAACTACATTATGTTATCCAATCTCATATGCACAATCTAGTTCTCAATATTTTCAGTAATTGTCTTCACTAGATGTTAAACAGGGACACTTAATTTCCCAGGTAAAACAAGAAATTTCCTCAATCAAGCAATGGTAACCCACTAAGTTTATGACTTCTGTATTCCCAAAAAAAGGGAAGTGTTCTGATGAAATTACCTGCATTCTTATCAAAGTATCAGATTTTTACCCAGAAGGTCCCATTTTCCTCATCTCTTTCTTTGTTTTTAACAAACCACAAATGTTTTCACAGCCAGAGTATTAAGCATGAGTAATGGAAAAGGACATTAAGGGATCCTCATATGGATAAATGCTCGGCAACATAGTGAAGAGCAAATAAGAATAGGTGACAATTGTTATAAATTAAGTAGAATATCAAATTCCCACTAGATGCCAGAGAAGGAAGAATGTTATCGGATTGCTGGCCACTGATTTTATGTCTAAGGCAAAATACTGGGATAATACATCTGCAGACTCCGTCCAATGATGGACTAAAAATTCACAATTCAAAATCCTTGAAATCATAAAGTATTTCTGCTTTTTTAGGGATTCAAGAACCACACTCTGACGACAAGAGAGGGAGAGATAGAGTACCATTCCCTGTAGCATTTCAGGCACATGGCATGGTTACAGTTTGGCAAGACTATTTTACTCTTCATCTCCATGCAAATCCCACATTCTTCTTCCCATTCCATATTTAGTTCCAAGCAATACTTATGCTCTTCTTCATCCCTTTTCCTGTATCTCTCCATGCATACAGCTTTCTGCTTTCTATCTTCCGAATCTGTGACACCTCTTTGAAGTTGCAGTAAAGAGGGATAAATAACAGCTGGACACAAGATATGTTTCGTTGTCAGACACCACCATTAACTACTGGTCTCCTCAGTAAAAACTGTAATCAGTTTGAGACCAGGAAGCTTACCATAGAATTCTCTAATGCTTGCTTTTCTCTCATGAGCGGACATAGTTGTGGTTCCATCAACATAAACCTGTACCATGAAGCATTTTGATCATCAGTTGTGCAAACAAATCAGGGATGAAGTGCATCAAGCAGTATAAGCACTGATGTGTTCTGTTTGATTGTGGGGAAAATAATGAAGTGAATCACATTGTGCAAAACAAGGACTAACCTTGTAAATTAGGATTCTCAACAGTCCAAGTGCGCCAGCGAGGTGGCAGTCAGTCCATTGTACTAGAAAAAGGAAAAACTGTGCTGCTGGACTGTATGACATTCTCATTTGTAGGCATGCACCATCATACTCCCGTGAAAAATCAGATGCCCTGAAGTGGCAGCGGAAGATCAATTTTATAGTGATGTATACGGAAATTTTGCATAACCACTCCAAATCAAACAAACTGGTTTTAGAAATCACCATGAAATGATGTAGGAAAAAAATATAGCTTAAAATGTCAACAAACTAATTACCAAATAATTTCATATGTATCACTTTGTAAACTGATTGATACAGCTAAATTGATATAACAGCCATTTCACGAACTCCACACAATATTTTTCACCACATCTTTTACAATGCATGGAAATTCCAATGAAGATGAAAATATTCCCAAATACCATAACCAACCCGCAAGCACTCCAAGGAGAGGCTAGAAACTAACTATGGTTAAACCTGAAATTGATACATTTATCACTAAACTGAAACAACTGATTAAGCGAATGCTAAACTATCCTCGTTGCAAACTTTCCTAAATCAGTAAGCAGAACCTGAATTCTTACACCTGCAAAAAGAGTCCTAGTAATATAAAAGGCCTTTAATTAACACACAATACTCAATAGTCAATCACCAAGACTTTTCGTGAAGGAAGAATTATCACTTTGGATCTTCTGTTCCAATTCGTTGCATGTCATTTTGTTCCAATTACATAAATACTTGGTGCGTGAGACTCTACACAATACAGAGAGATCCCAAGTGATTGGATTATGTTGTAAGTGCTTTGTCTAGTTTCGTGTTAATATTATTTTCTTTTCACTTTTAACGTGAATTATTCTTATACTGCGTTAGTCTTACTCATCGGTATATCTTGATTAAATCAATTAAAAGAAAAAAAGCCAATCCTCTATTTCCAAACAGTAAAAGCGTAAACAGCAACCAAAATACTCTAAATTCAAACAGTAAAATCGTAATAATAAATGTTAATCAAAACTTTAAAAAAATTAAGTAAAACCAAGAAACTAAGCAAAAAAATAAAAAAATAAAAAATTGAGCATAAAAAAACAAAGCGGTCACAAATTAAAACATAAGCACCGTAACTCTGCAAAAAATAAAATAAAATAAAATAAAAATAAAAATAAAATAATAAACAAGGGACAAAACCACTGACAGAGTATTAGCATGCTGAATATCGGCTTCGAGCAATTTGAGCGAATCCTTAAAAGACTTCCGCATTGGACCTCTGCCGCTAACGTACATCTCTAATTCGGGCAATTTCTTCCCCTTCTTATATTTTCGAGGATAATATAATCATCAATGATGATTACCAGTCAGTTAATAGCGTTTAAATAATAGAATAAAAAACAGAAATTTGAAAAAATATAAATAATATACAGTAGATATTTCTGGATTTTATTCTCTCTTTTTCTCTCTCTGGGGAGCTTGATAGAGAACTCTGACAGAAACTGAAAGAACTCGCTATAATTTAGAGTTGTCTTTCTATTCTCTTCTCATTTCATCAAATGCAGACAAAAGAAATAGATTAAAAAAACAGAGGACACGTGGACAGTGGATTAATGTAAGAGATAATTTATGATTTTCCTTTTTCTTTAATTCTAAAACATGGCATGGTCATTGTAGAATGGATTCATGGAGTCTAAGCATGAATTTAGGGCGGCTTTGTCTCAACATTTATCAAGATTTTTCAGAATTTAGATTTGAATTTGTTCTATATTTATTTATTTATTTAATAAATTCGTTAAATTCCCTTTATAATTTAAAATAAAAATAAAAATTATATATAAAATAATATTATTAATTTTTTTAAACAAATATTATATAAAAATATAAGAATATTTTTAAAAAATAATAATAAAAATATATGAATTAAGTTTGGATTAAGTTGAGTTTGAAACAAACAATTTAAATTTTAATTAAAATTTATTTATAATGTTAAAACCTGCATAAATAATAAAAATTAGATGGATTCAATTTCGTCCTATCCTAATGTCTTCCGCACAGTCTATACAGATTAGATTATATTTTCTTTTCATATTCTTAAATGATCGGACGAAACGAATTAGAGGCCATTTTTTATCCATAATCCAGCGCTCCCTTTTCTCGTTTGCTTTTATAAAAGTAGCTATTTTATAAATTTGGCATTCAATTTTTAATTTTACAAAAAATCAGTATTTATTTTGGTTTTAATTGACAAATCCACACCGACACCATATTATTATTTTTCATATATTTTTTAAACATTTACATATATATATATATATTTAACATTATTATTTATTTTTTACTTACCAAAAATAAAAAAATAATAAATAAAAAACAATTATGATTTTAATATTTAAAAAATTAACTTTTTTTTTTAAATTGCTTTACTCAATTACTGAAAAAAAGGTTTGATAATAATTAAATTCATCCGATTATTTTGATTCACTATTCAGTATGATATTTTGACGTATCAAATTTTTCGATTCGATTTCATTTGGTTCAATTTGATTTTTACCGAATAAATACTAATAAATTACATAAAGAAATTTGTATTTAAATGAAATCCTGCAAGAAATGATGGGGTTAGGATTTTATTTTTTAATATTGTCTTATTTTTTATATTATTTTAAAATAACAAAAATTAAACAATCAATTTCAGTTCCTTAAATTAATGACTGCTTTGAAATACCATAATTGGAAACCGAATCCAATTCCATATTGGATAATCTATATCCAAATTCAAAATCCAATCCCTTTCTCAAAGGAGTATGGGCCTGACAGCCCAGTCATCTAGGCCCATCATCAATGTTATAGACTCTTCGTTTCAAAATGACAATTATAGGTCCATCAATCAATTTTTTAATCCAATCGAGTAATATTAAAATATATAATTAATATTATAACGATAAACTATTTAGAAAATTAATAGTTTTATCATATATTATAATTTTGTTGAAGAGAGAGACGGGGTTCGGGGAGAGTTTTTCAGAAAGAACTCTGTGTTAGTGTAATTTGCCGTTTAAAAAAAAGTTGAATCTAAAATCGATTCATTACCCCTGTTGAGTGTAAAATCGATCGGTAGGGTTAGAAATTAGAATTAGAATTCAGGGTTTAGCGATGCCTCGTTACAGTAGAGAAGACGATCGCAGGAGATCGTCGCCGTACGATTCGTTGAAAGATCGACGCTCCCATCATCACAAGGTGTACTAATTTGTTGACCCCTTTAGGATTTTATATATTGCCTGCGATTGCTGCATATTAATTCAAGTCAATTTTATATGATTTTGATTGTGATTCCCAACAATAGTCTCAAGCGAAACGATTTATCCCTTCTTTTTGACAGTAACTGGTCTGTTTCGGTAAATTATACCCTACAAGAGTACGAAATTGTGTATCGAGTATATGAAATATTGCATGAAATCTTGAATAAATTTTAATTAGGCGAGTGGAGAATGCTTTTATGTGCAGAATTTAGTTTAAAAAAATCCCACAACGATCAGTTTGGGCGGCTGTCCATGTATTTTTTGATGCTGTCCTGCCAGGGGCTTGCAGTTTGAAAATCAAGAAGGCATGTTATTGGATAATGCAGGAATTTTCTTCAAGAATTCCAAGAAATATTACTTTAGATACCTATTCATGTACTTTTATATGCTATACAGTCAGGAAACATTTTGCTTGCAGTTCAAAGCAAGTTCTTGGATATTTGTGAAAGAGATATTATTTTTTCCGCTGATATGGATAAAGAAGGATGATAATGTTAGTGGCTTTTACAAGATAGAAGAGGTTAAGAATAGCATTTACATGCTTTTCATTTTAAGAGAAATTCTATTCTAATGTACAGCAGAGTGTTACGGGCTCAGTTCGACCATAGAAAACCAATTATTAAGCGGGAAGGTAACCCCACCATATAAGTTGGTGCACCCCTGCCCTGCCCTAATCGATGTGGAATGGGAGACCGTCACATTCTCCCCCACCCAAACCCTGCATGTGGACCCCCCTTTGGCGGCAGGCACTCACACACTTGGGGGTGTGTCCACTGGCATTGGTAGGGTCCTGATGCCACTTTGTCACGGGTCCAGTCCACCTATAGGAAACCAGTTACTAAGGTGGAAGGTAACCCTACTATATAAGTTGGTCCGCCCCTCCCTTAACCGATGTTGGATGGGAGACCGTCACAAGGGGCTATAGCTCCATGAGTTGGTTTGAAAGGTGGAAATCAAAATAAATTTCATTTATGTGGGAGTTCATATTTTCCTGATGGTCAATGGATGATGTGTGGTTATCAATGTTTTATTTCTAGTGCTCCTTCTCTAGGATGTTTTATATTATAGGTATTTGTATTCCGTGTCAAGTTAATCACTCATATTTTGGGTCCTGCAGCACAAAGTTCATGGTTCAGATGACAAGGGATTCAAGAGAAAAGAGTGGAATCAAAATGGGGAGAAACATCAATATCAAAAGCAAGACGAGCAGACAACTGTGAAATATTACGGAGGAAGAAGCAATAATGAGGATTATGGAAATAGACGAAACCAGGAATCTAGCAGGTGTGATGGAATTTCTTTCTTTTGGAATTTGCCTTTTTGCTTGTAGCAACATCAGTAACACGAGTAGCTGTCCCATTGGAATAATCTCTCCTTTTTTCTTCAGTCGCCTTAACTAATCATTGGTGATAATTATATACTTAGTGATAGTATGCCATGCTTAGGTCCAAGGTACTTTAGCATGTTCTTATGCAGTATGCTGTCCGATGTACAGGTATTATAAGCATGGTGGAGATAGAGAAAAACAGTATAGACAGAGGTCACCCAGCCGTTCAGATGATAAATCCTTTAGGTAAGCTATGTCTCAGTCAGATTCACCTTCTTGTGGAAAGAGTTCAATAGCTTCACTTAACCCTATAAGCTATATTTTCTGATCATTGTCTGTAATTGTTTTTGTGTTTTTGTCCTATATTCTTGGAAGTTTTAAATATAGCATGTTTCTATGATGTTACTATTTGGTGTATCGTGCCCTTGTTTGTCCAAGTTGCTATGCCATATGGACAAATTAAAATGATATTGCTCCTTCAAATATGTGTCGTGATCTATATTCTCCTTACAGTTCTTAAAGCCATGTTAGCAATATATCTTGTTTGAGTTACCTTTCATTAGCTATGTGGCACTGTTCCCAAAATTTATTTTTAAACATCAAGATTCTGTGATTTATCTCTTGATTCTTTCTGTTAATCATCATCTTAGAATTCTATCTTGTTAACAGCAAGCGAACAAGTGGATTTGACGTAGCTCCATCTGTTGGTGCTGGTTTGCCAAATCCTTCAGGTTAGCCTGTAGACATGTTCTATTATGCCAAAATTGCATGGGACAAAATTTTGGTTTTGAATTGCTTTCTGATCTTTTATGTTCTTTATGACACCGCATTTGTTTTGGTTTTACATTTCTTTCATTGATCGATGAGTATTGTACTAAAACCATCACTATGTTGTTGGCTGTTGTATGTGGTTCTTGTTTTTGATTTGTCACCATTACGTTAAGAAGGCAATATTGGGCTTTCATGTCCTGCCATGCTTCTCATGGGTCTGAGGGATGTAGAATATATGCCAACGAGGAATCGATGCTCCAGTAGCAGGACCTTTTCATCTTCAACTGCAACTATTGTTATTTGGTAGACTTGAACTGTAAGCCAGATGCAGTGGTGAAAATTATTTCATATTATAGAATCTGAATGGTATACAACCCTAGGTAAGAATAGGCTTTCTTTATGTCTTCAATAATCTGATCCCTTATGTAAGTATGGCCGTTTTGTACATTTTCCGGCTTTAAGACATGCTGCTAAATTTCATTTGTTTTGGACAGCAGATTTTTATTTTTATATTTGGCATTGCGGTTGATATCATGTTTCCCATTATCTTTAATCATGCAGAACAAGTAACTGGAGTTTCCATGGCTCCTCAAGCAATCTCTGGAGTGCTGCAAAACATGCTTACTTCTGAGACAACTCAGGTATATCAGATCAGTGGATGGTGTCTATTGATTTTTCATTATATTTCTCTCAAATCATTTATTTATTTTTACCCTCATTTCTTAAGACATGTGGTTTGTTGTTAGGTTAACCAGTTTGGTTCTGTTTCATTGTACCCAATTCAAGTGATGACTCAACAGGTAACTGGGTGATTCTTAATATATTCTTTTATTATCATGTACTCTATGTAAATATTACTTTTTCTTATGATTTTTGCCTTTTCATAGGCTACAAGGCATGCACGCAGAGTGTATGTTGGTGGCCTTCCTCCGCTGGCTAATGAGCAGGTACATGATTGCCATCCCCTCCCCATCATTAGAAGGGTTATATTGCTATCTTCTTTTTCCCCCTTCCGTACTCTGTTTAATGTTACGAAATTGTGTTGGTTTGAATATGTACTTGATATTCTTGCATCCTTTGGCAAATTTTACTATAAATCTTGAAAAATACATGCAAATGTATTGTTTCTATGTTCTTTGCCTCTTAACTTGTTCTTGTGCATTGTATACTTGTTTTCTGACCTGTTTGCTAGGGTACTTCATGTTAGTGTTGCAGGTGTCCCTTCAGTTGAGTTTGTTTCTTATTTATGTCAATTGGTGCAGACAATCTCCAGGTTTTTCAGCCATGTTATGAATGCAATTGGCGGAAACTCTGCCGGTCCTGGTCTGTGGTCTTTTGATGTGTCGGTCATAACGTTAGGTATCTAAGCTTTTTCTCCTGTTCCACTAAGCATGACTAAATATTTGCATATCAGGTGATGCTGTCATTAATGTGTATATTAATCATGAAAAGAAGTTTGCATTTGTGGAGATGAGAACCGTAGAAGAGGCAAGTAATGCGATGGCACTTGATGGAATTGTTTTCGAGGTATGCTGAACTTCCCTCGTTTATCGATCTAATTATCCTGCACCATCTGCATTCCCCTCATTGCTTATGTAAACTGTTTTAGGCTTCAAAATTCATTGTTTAACATTTTTGGCCAAAGAATGACTTTTTCCACTTCAACAAGAACAGATAGAACTATGCCATAAACTTTTAAAGCTGAAGTCCCATGCATTTTCTTACTAATAGCTATTTAAATATTTGAGCTTGGCATCAGTAGAATGGACCACAACATGATTTGAGTGGCTGTTACCTTGATTCTGATTTTCATCTCAACTTGCAAGCGAAATTCTTGGTGCTTTTTTTGCCCCTTTGACTCATCTAGGCATGAAATTTGGAGTTAGAGGTTGATTTGGTAAGTTAGTGTATTATTATCCACAAGATATTTTAGATATGGGTTTGAACGTAGACGTGTTAAATTTGTTCCCAAGAGTTCATGTAAGAAAACAATGTGAAGGAATAATTACCTCCATTTTTGCCGAAGGTTCAAGATTTATGCACACTTATTTCTTTTACACAATTGTTGTTGATCAATTTGTTTATGCCCAGAATATCACAATTTCACTTAAATTTAGATAGTGCTCAATGTTCACTGGAACTACAGGATGTATGTACTAAAATGCAAACTCACAGGATTAAAAATAGGCATTACGTGTCTGAATTATAAACTTCTTGGTTTAGACTTCTCTATTTTCTACTTTGTTATTTTACTTTTCAAATAACCATTTATTCAACCTGAGAGCAGAATTTTAAAGGGTTCCGGTGAATAATTGAGCTCTTAAGTATTTCTCATCTCTCATCCTTTTCTTTGGTTTTAATAGGGTGTTTCTGTGAGAGTTCGAAGACCAACAGACTACAATCCTTCTCTTGCAGCACCACTTGGTCCTAGTCAACCTAGTCCTTATCTTAATTTAGCTGCAGCTGGACTTACACCTGGGTATGTGGCCACCCTGACTCTTTTTTTTGTTCGTATTTCACTTAGCAGTTCATTTCACCTGGCGGTGGATGCTGCTTGCATCTGAACTGGTAAGTCGTTGAATTGTGCGGCTTACCAACTTTGTCCAGATTGATGCTCAGTTAACCTTGATGCAGAAGGATATAGTATCCAATGTGACGATAATTCGAAAGTAAAAGTGATAGGGATGATATTAGTTTAACTTAACGATCAACTTCTAGGTAGCGATGTGGCCCCTGCAACAGTACAAGTCATAGCTGCATTGAGGAATGTATTTTACTTGTCATATAGGCAAGGTAGGTATTCACAGTGTGAAGATGCATGAATTACTAGTTCAAGTTATTGTGGTAACTTTCTATTCCCATCACATGGAATGCAGATTCCAGAATCGATTTTGTTTCTAGTGGATCCCCTTGTGATGTCCTTTACCTTTTTTTCTGACAATCACCTCTTTTTGGCTTTCCCCAGATAATTTAGGGGATAATTATCAAAAATTAAACTTTTGCACCAAATTGTGTTCTGTGCCCGAGATGGTTTATACTTGTACTGCTTGCAACCTCTTCTGCAAGAATCATTGTCATGAAGCCAGTGATGGACTTCCAATATTAAGCTGATTTTACTCTAATTGTCAGGGATGAAGGGCCTGTCATCTCCGTTGCTATGAATTAGATCTTGTAAAATTGGAATTTTATCTGTGCAATGGTTTATTGTTACTCCTTGATCATCTCATTTCCTCTTTATGTTAGCTTGCTATTCCTCATGAATCTTTTATAATTTGTTTATATAGGATTTTTTCTCATTTGTGTTTTATTGATAGCATGACTGGTGAAGCTGAGGGAGCTGATCGTATATTTCTTGGCGGGGTGCCCTACTATTTTTCTGAAGCTCAGATAAAAGAATTGTTGGAGAGTTTTGGGTATGATACTTTACTAATATTTTTTATCGCATTGTTGAATGATCCTAGCTTTTGGAATTATTGAAAAATTAGATTTTGTGATGAACATCCTATCTCCGAATCAATATGGTTTTCCAATTGATTATTGCAGACCTTTACGCGGGTTTGACCTTGTTAAAGATAGAGATACAGGAAACTCTAAAGGATATGGTTTCTGCATCTACAAGGTATGCAAAGCCGGTGCTAGAACACCTGTTGAGCTTGGGCTTCTCTAAATTAAGCTCATCAAACTCTATTCTGTTATAAATTTGTTTTATAGCAATTAATTTGTCTTGACCGTGATTGTTGTTATACAACTTATTTCTTTCTCTCAGTTTTCGCATGATCTAATCTGAATCTATGTACTTGCTCGTACTTTTTTAATCTGCCACTGGTAAGATGTCCATGTTTTTCTTAATTTGTCTGGGATTCTGACTTGCTAATTGTATTGACTTCATCACTCCTTATCAGCTCAAATTACCTACTGCTTTGTAATGCTGAATGATTATCTGATGGTTGCCTTTGTTTGATTCAGGATCCATCTGTCACGGATATTGCTTGTGCTGCTCTGAATGGCTTAAAAGTGGGTGATAAAACACTTACTGTTCGGCGTGCCACCATCAGGTGAATCTTCTTTGATAACATGCCCTTTATTTACTGCAGAATTTGACAAGATTGTATATCAAACTGTTTTGTAGAATTTTCTTTGCAGTTTTTTTGGCTACTCACCTCTACTCCCATTACTCTGGTTGGGGTTTTTGTTTTCAGATGCTGGAATGATCTTACCAATGCTAACCTTTCTTCATGACTTGAATTGTCACTAGCTTTAGTGTTGGATGTGAAAGCCAAAAGAGTAGAAGCTTTTGTTTATGCATTTTCAGCTTTTTGGGTAGCTACAACACTGCCATGATACTTTTGACTATTCAACCCTATTTATGTTAGAAGCTTGTTAAAACATTCTGTTTTAGAAATTTGAGATATCTAGTTCTGTGCTTGTACCTATATTTACCTCAGAATAAGGGTATCGAAATCATAATTTTCAGCTGATTCTGCAGAATCAATGCAGAAATGAGGTTCACTTGTTTCCACAAGCTGTTATACTAACTGCTAGGAATAGTTGCTGATGTGAAGCCATACCAACCACCCCCCAACCCCCAAACCAAAAAAAAAAAAATTGAAAAATAAATAAATATAAGGAGGATTAGCGTGTCTGGTCGTTTGTACGATCAATTTCATATTGTTCATCATAAATCATTTAGGTATAACTAGATAAATGTTGATTTAATGCCTGCTTTGTATAACTAGATGAATATTGATTTAATGTCAGCTTTTTTATTGTGATGATGTTTAAGTCAAGGTGCTCTCTCTGACTTGCTGCATTGCTATATTTTACAGTGGGCAGTTGAAATCAGAGCAGGAGTATATACTAGCTCAGGCACAGCAACATATAGCAATGCAGGTTGGGATTCATGTCCCTTGACTGCCTCTTTTAGTTCATGTCCACTGATTATTCTTTTTAGTTGTTAGCTTATTTTGGTGGTTCGCTAATTGGTGCTTTGGGTTCAAGAAAATGGCTCTGGGAGCTGGAGTGATGAATCTTCCCGGTGGAGGAATTGAGTCCCTAGTAAATGTGGAAGTGGAAATTCCAACCAAAATTTTGTGCTTGACTGAGGTATTTTCGACTTCCACCTTATCCCTTTATGTAAGTTGTTGAAAAAAGCTGTTAGGTGTAAACTCTTTGAAATAACCATATTCTTGGTTTCATGAAGGTCGTTACTACTGATGAATTGATGGATGATGGAGAATATGAAGAAATTCTTGAAGATATGAGGGAAGAATGCCGGAAATTTGGTATGTACATACCACTTTGCTATAGCATACTAACTCTGACGTTTGAAGATTTGGACCTTCATGTCCTCTTAAAGACGATACAAAACAGTGGAATTGTCCATTGACTGACGAGTATCAATGAATAGGAGATATGTTGCCAGTGCAAATAATTGATTAAAAGAAAATTGTGAATTCAATTCGAATTTTCCACATAATGCCTGTTCTTTATTGCTATGTTTTCATGTTGAAAATTCCTCGCTCTAGCGAACTCATCAAATGAATATGTTCCAACTGGTAAGAAATGGAGGTGCTCAATGAAAGTTTAGCAACTAAGACTAGCTATTGATATATCTATTTTCTGTTTTATTCGGTTGTTTATGAATTATATCTTGATTATCAGTTGATTACAGCTTATGAAGTTTGAGAAAAACGAAGAATGATTTTGTGGTATTGTTTGGTCTACCCAGCTGCCTGGAATCTTTGTGTATGCAAGACACCTATAAAGGAGTAGGAAATATTAACTTTGCTGCTTGTAAATCTGCTGCCTTCCTCAAATGATGTTCTACTCATGAAAAAGTGGAATTGCTAAGTTCTTTCTTTGTGAAATTGCAGGGGAGTTGATTGATGTTGTCATTCCTCGTCCTAATCCAAATGCTGCCCACAGTGAAGGTATTGGGAAGGTATGATATTCTTGTTTTCTCCCCCGCTCTGTACTTTTTACTATGTTGACTGAAATGTGCTGAATTAATTTTGCCTAATGTAAGTATAGGATAAAGGTGCAGGAGCATTTTTCTCTCTCTATTAAGATTAATTAATGGAGCCTATATTAATTAATCTCTATTGATGAAACAATTACAGGTATTTTTGGAGTACTCTGATGCTGCTGGTTGTACCAAGGCGAAGTCTGCGCTTAGTGGGAGGAAATTCGGAGGCAATACTGTGATGGCTTTGTATTATCCAGAAGACAAATATTATGGGGGGGATTATGCTGCCTGACTTGTATTGCTATTCCATTATACGCTGGATAATCATAATGGTCGAATGTTATTGTGAATTGTTAATGACTAGTAGTTTCACGCATAATCTGGGTGTAGACTGTAGAATATAATCACCTCATGACTTGTTATGAAAATACATTTTTACGTTGGTTCATGTATAGAGATTTTAAAATGCTTGTTCAATTTAAATCCAGCCAGTGCATTATTTGTAACGGCTTTTTGTGTGACAAGAAAGTTGTGCACTTTCTAAGGTTCTGATTTCATTATACAATTGTAGCATATTCCATGATTTATTTATCTATTTTTACAAAGGCTGGCATGGCAAATTTAGCCAACCAACCCTTCAGCAGATTATTCCATGATAAGATAATGAACCTAGACGAAAAGCCCGTAGCAGTTTAGAATTTGTTCTCTTTTTATTTTATTTTTTTGAAAAAAGAGGTTTTTGTGTGTAACAGAGTATTACAAATAAGCTAAAATGAGAGTAAATCATTAATCCTTTGTCAGATAAATGACTCTTATCGGTTAGAAATAAGCTTAATATGCAGCTTAATATGACAGCAAGCCATCTGTCTTTTTACAATTTCTGAAGAAAAAAATAGGGAATCAACAGATAGTTCAGAATATGTTTGTAATTATATTATTACACATCTATTATAGTCACAGTAATAGTAACAGTATTCTCCAATATTTGAAAATAAGTCTGAATGAAACATTATATTTTCATGAGAATGAGACATTGGAATCTTGTATGTATCAATGTAATCAAATCTCCTGAATTTTTTTTAATAAAGCAATTTATTGCCGAATTTTATTTCTATTTTAATAAAGTTACATTATACTAATTTGTTTTATATTTTTTTCTATATTTCAATTATATAATTTTACTAGATGATATAATTTTTATTCACAATCTTCATATATAAATATATTATTTATATAAAATAATTAGATATTTTATAACATTATATTTTTGAATTAATTATGTATTTTAATAATAATTTTTGTAACACAAATGAAATTAAATAATTTTTTTTAAAATTAATTAAATAAAACTCAAATTACAAATTTTAAAAACTAACAAATTATTCCCATATCTAAAATTTGTTACTATAGTCACGGCAATGTTTACAAAAAAAGTTACATGTAGCGAGGAAAGAAGCGATCAAAATGACCATCATCCACGTGTATATATGATCTTGACAGGGAAAGCTGGAAGATTTAGTCAATCCCAGCGACAGAGGGAATTTGCTGACTGGGATTAGAGTCATTGTCACCTGTGATTGTGGATAAGCCTTGCGACCATTTCCTATTTCCCCGTTTTCCTCCCAATACAAGAAAAGTCACTTTTTTTTTTGTTTATTTCGTCCCACGTATAAAATACTCCTATGCGTAAACAGAGTATCTTAACTCAAAAAGATTTCTTTTTTCCTTATGATAAGAAGATATGATAATCTTACACGTAGCGGCCAACAGTTGGGATTATTCTTCAATATTATATTAGAAAAGTCTTTTGGATAACATGGCCACCTGCTTTTGCTCTCTTAAGACTACCTATAAATACTCAACTTCCAATCCCAAGTTTTCTTATCCATTCCTACCATTTTACACTTCACCTTGTGTGTACATTCATTTAATTAGATCTACTACCTATTTGAAGTTTTGTTGTTGGAGAGGAGAGAAAGAAGGGAGGGAAGGAAAATACAAAAAAGAGAGAAAAAGATAAAAGAAACAAGTGTGAGAACAATGTTGGCTGTATTCAAGAATGGTGTGGTGAATCCACCCAAGGAATTGCATAGCCCAGCCTCAACCCAGGCTTCTGCGAGGCCCAAGAGTCCGGAGGAGACATTGAAGGATTACTTAGCTTCAAATCCCACCAATGGCTTCTCTCTTGGGTTTGCAGACAAGGGTTTCTTGGCCTATGCCCCACCTCAACGCCCAGTCATGTCACACCACAGGTAACCTTTAAACACACACACACAAGAACTTCGCTTTCAGGTGCCTTACATGTGGCAAAATTTGGTAATCATTCGAGCAGTCTCATGAAAGCTTTAACAAGAATTGGAGATCAAGATTTTCTAAAAGCATTAGTATTGGTCTTGCATTTTCCTTCTTGATTTGCGTATTATATGTATACTGTAGATATCAACACAACTGGGAAACGAAAAAAAAAAGTTCCAAGTGAACCTCTTTTGGCTTTTGTTCCCATCTACACGATTTGGGACTGGATTCATGATCCAAGATTGTGTCTTTGCAGGTTGTTCTGTGGTGTAAATGATGTATACTGCATTTTCCTAGGGAGCTTAAACAACTTATGCACCCTCAACAAGCAGTATGGGCTTTCAAAGGGTGCCAATGAGGCCATGTTTGTGATTGAAGCCTACTGCACCCTACGGGACAGAGGCCCGATCCCGGCCCATCAGGTTCTTAAAGAACTCGAGGGCAGTTTCGGGTTCGTGATCTATGATCACAAGGCTGGAATTGTGTTTGCTGCCATTGTAAGTGCAATTCACTGTCAAAAGTTGTGATTTCTTGGGCTATTACACATGTCCAATGTAGGAACATGCTGTCTGATTATGTATCAGTTGTTTGCAGTGAAAAACCCAATAAATTTGTGTGATGATTATTGACAGGGTGCTGATAAAGCAGTGAATCTCTTCTGGGGCATAGCAGCTGATGGCTCTGTTATGATCTCAGACAATGTAGACCTCATAAAAGCAAGCTGTGGAAAATCATTTGCCCCATTCCCTGCTGGTAGTTATGCTAAACTATTATTATTCATGGCAAAAGGGACAAATCTAACTGAACAAAATTTGATTGAAATTTTATTTTGGGTGAACTTTTGCAGGGTGTATGTACCATAGTGCAAGAGGATTAATGAGCTTTGAGCATCCAATGAATAAGATGAAACCCATGCCTAGAGTTGATAGTGAAGGAGCAATTTGTGGAGCTTATTTTGCAGTTGATGCCTATTCTAAGGTTAACAGCATGCCCCGGGTTGGGAGTGCAGCTAACTGGGCAACCTGGGGTTGACATCCCTTGTTAACCTCACAACCACTGACAAGACTTACAAGCCAAACGATCTCTCTTTTTAGTATCAATATTTCTAATTTGATGTCATGTTATGTTATGTTATGTTGTTTTGAGGGCGTTGTTTTCCTTTCTTTTTATTTTATTTTATTTTTTATTTGGGTCACCCTCAGTATGTAAATGTGATCTCCGAGGAGGGGTTTGGACTTTGTGATTAAAGAAATGGTGTTTTTAAGAGTTTTTATATTTTGATTGCATTATTGCTTAGTCTTTACATTTGAAGTTTCGCAGTTGTGTAGTCTACACGTCGACAACAAAAACCAGAAATAATTACAACTATTTAAGATTGAAGAAGGACAAAAGTGCTGCAAGTTATTTCCTCCATTGACAAAATTATCATATCTTGGGCTTGTCCATGAAGATGGGATTCATGAGCGGTCAGAACACAGCTGCCACTGCTGATACCATCGCCACCACCTAATTAAGTGAAAGCCTCTTGGGAATTAATACTTCCCCTAGGCTTATTTTAGCGTTTTTGTTTCATAGTAATTTCTAAATATGGTTAAAGAGTTTCTAAACATCTTAGTTCAGACATGTTTGGACCTCTAGTTCAGCTTTGAGAGTGTTTTGTGGTGACTTGAGAGAAGTTAAAGAATCGGAAAATTATGATGGATAATTAGTTGAACGAGAAAACTTGGGAATAGCTAGAGTTAAGGTATTGACTAGTGAGTATTAGCACACAATCAACATAAGACACGAAAAAAATAATTAAATTGATAAAAAAAAAAATCATGGCTTGGAGCATACATATATTGTGTTGGAAAAATCCAGTCGATATTTCATATTCAAGCAACGGAATTCATGAAATTAGAATTTGAACCATCTGGCAGAGAGGATTTAATGTATATTCTCATGTTTAGGGAGCCTCGGAAGGACCATTTTGAGGCGAAGTATGTTTTATGCCAGACAAACTGCAATTGCTTTCGTTTTGCATACAAGGCAAAAAATCCAAAATATAAAGAAAAGAAAGAAGTTCTCTCTAAAGGAAGTTACAGAGTTATTTGCTATAGTTTGAAACAAGGCCAGATAGCCAGATAAGAGGAACGCGACCTGTACCATCCTTATCTGTTGTCCCAAGTTGGGTCCAAGGGCCATTAAACACCCTTGCTGCATTCTGCCCTATTTGTTTGCAAAGATGAGATAAGAATGGTTGCACCACACAATAAACCACCCTCAAAATACAGTATGGCGATCAGCCTCTTTAATGCAACATAGTTAACCAGTCAATCAATCATTCCAAGTCAACATATATCTGCAGCTTGCCCCAAGAAATAAGAGTCCATCATTACATAACAAAAGGAAAATTATGAAAAAACAATTGGTTCTAATTAAACTGAAAGCAAAGTTGGCTGGTAAAGCAAATCCTGAGCATACCAGGTAGATAAACCAAAAGCCATTTTGAACCTCCTAAGCAACATATGTACTAGAACTACGATAATCATAAAATTCTAGTTCATATTTCTTAATGGTCTTGATAAGTGCAAAGATGAAAATATATAAACAGTTCACCACAATAATGATAACTCCAGATCATTTGTTTCAAGATGCATAAGCAAATCCAATCAATTAACAGGTCCAGGAACTGACCAAAGTGGGCAGGCATGTCCAGGTATATTTATTTTCGCAGGAAACAAAGATTAAACACTTAATAGAACCAACTAACCTCCAGTTCTAAAAGCGAGTCATAAGTTTTCTTCTCTATTGTGTCAAAAACTGTAATGCCGCTGATTTTCTGAATCCCATGCTTAATAGCAATCAAGTTCTGCATGCAAAAAATGCATAAAGATAACAAAGAGAACGTTCAAAAGCAATCAAGTACGAGGGAGTGCTAAAGAAATCTACCAGCGCCACTGAAATTGAAAGTCAGAGTTAAAAGATTCACGAACTCTAAGGGCTTACCATCCCAACCACGCTGCATGCCAGAATCGACCAGATTTTTCTCTTAGACTTCTTTTATTTCACCATTGTGCTCTTTTTCAGAGGGCGGAAATAAATTTAGAATTATCTACTAATGTATCTAGATACAATGCCACAGAGTCTCCTATAGTTAATTAATTTCAACAAAAAAGATTCTTAATACAAGTCTATACATGAAAATTGTGTGATAGAATTTAAACACAATCAACTACACTTACCAGCTGAAACTTAAACGAGCTAAACGCTTGCACCTCTCCAAGAGTCTGTACAAGAGCATGAAAAATCAGTAAAAATATACCACTTTCATATGTTGAAAAGGTTTTAAGATATCAAACTTTGCACAGCATATCCAAGAAAATCAATCTCCACTCTCCAGAAAAATACATCTATAAATTTGGAAGACATCTGAGTGTAGATCCAGCATTAAGAGCTTAATGCAGATCTCCAATACATAACATAGATATAGCGAAAGGGGTGATAAAGAGCAATTTTAGATGGCTCACCATTGTCTGAAGACCATTGACCATTACAGCCCTCTCATCAAGTGAATCACTTTCTGATAACCATACTTCAAAGGGCCCCAATACTCGCTCAGTCAAGTTTATGAGATTCAAACTCACCTAAGAAGGATTATAATGTCAACATTTAGATCAAAACTTATGAATACAATGACAAAACACATTTTCTGATTTTGGTTCTGCCATCATGGTTAAATCAATCAATTATTCACCTCATTCGATACTAAATTACGGTATAATTTGAACTTGGATTCATTTGCCTGATATCAAAGGCAAGCTTTCATAACCATAAGAACATTAAACAGACTACTCCTATGTGGATGGCCATCCAGCCCCTACTACTCAAGGACCGCCAGTTACCACTTATGACGAAAAGAACAGAAAAGTGGAAAACCCAAAAAAAAGATGTAGAAGAAAAAAAACCTTCAATCTTCAGCAGAGTTAATCATGCTATTAGTATCAAAAGCAACTTTGGACATAATTAAGTCGTTATTAAAGAAATGATACTGGCATGAATTAATCAGGATAATATATGGGAATATTCCTTTAAGAGAATGATGTAAGGTGGATCGAGAAAGGGAATTGAAATCATATGATACAATTTCTTGATGAATTTGATATTTACCAAGAAAGATTTCTCCAAGAAAATGACAGGTGGTATCTCCACAGCATGCAACTCAATCTCCTTGCGAGTAACGGGCTGCAAGAGAATTGTAGAAATAAGAATAATAAAGAGGTAACTCAGACAGACAAATATTTGACTGGTTAATCATGTAAGCCATTTAATGAAAAAATAATTAACAATTTAACAATCAAAAAGAGCATAACCAGAGTAATATATCCTAACTAAACACCAGTTACACAGAAGATTCGAACCATGTTGAATTACTTCAGATATATGAATGAGATACCAGTGATCAATTATAAATTTTAACCAAAAAAAAATGACTTCTCCTTATAGGTCAGCTTTTCAGATGTCAGTTGCATGCTGTAGAGATACCACCTGATCAGAGATCCATTAACGTGGGACAACATTTTAAAGTAAATTTTCTGCATTAGACTAAGAAGTTAAAGAAAGAATTTAACTTACATTACCAAGTATATGTTGTGTTTGCAGGCGACCAGGTTCACCCAAATTCGTACGCCATGTTATCTGAAGTTTACCGAGAATCTTACTTCCCTCAGCTTTCAATTGTGCACTGTCAGGTGATGAATATTTTAACTGATAGAGATAATTATAAATTCCTCCCCCAGATCTGATGAGAATGGGTTCCTCAAAAGTTTCTCTGTCAAAACAAAACAGAATGTAAAGGATATCTAAAGAAGAATGCCAACACCAAGTTGAAAAAGTACAAGACATACACAAATTAAGAATTAAAAATAAAAAGTTAAAAACAATTAACGTATCATTTAACAGTCAATTAAAAAATATTGCTAAACCACCTCGTCAATAAATTGTGCTCTGAAGAATGATCATCAGCTTTCAGCACTTTTGCACTCCAATGCTGAGCCGGCTCAAACTCAACTTGGTCCATGTAAAGGTTAGATTTTGTATGATTTTCTATACAAGCCTCCAAAAAAGTTGTGTCCTGAGAGAAGAGTGCTTTGACTATCACGAAGAGGGGATACTGTCTAATAAAGAAAGCACATTTATAGAACCGACACGCCTCAAACAGCTTTCATCACGACCTGATAAACCAAATGCACTATTGCACCATCCTATTACCACAATAAGATGATCAAACAAGCCAGCAGAGAATGAGTTAAATTTCATGGAGCCTCAGCCAGTGTTGTGCAGCTGCAAGTGCTCATGTGAAATGCATATTAATGTTGTTGGGTACAAATTGAATATGTTCCCATGGCAACTTCTCCAATGACCATCATCAACTAACATGAAGAGTAATGTGGATAACAGACACTCATTTAACCATCCTAAAGTCTGACAAATAACTGTAGATTCTTTATCCTCCTTGCATTATCCTATGGAAATAATTTACTACGTACACATAATGAAATACTTTGGAAGGCCATGAACTTACACACCAAAAACCACTCTTCAACGTACCTTAACATTGCGAACCTGCATGAAGAGGAGAGTAACTATTAAATTCTTGAAATGTTAAAGATATGGTCTGCTAACAGGCAAATAGGAACTTAAGAGAAAGCATTCTTGTATAATTCAGCGGGATGTGCACATTGTGTGGCATGAGAAATTTTATGATAGAGTACCTTAGTCCGAACAGAGAGGGGGTTAGAAACTATGAACTTGAAAAACTGTGGGAGATACTTCCTCTCACTGTCGCCATCAGTGTAAAGTGCAGTACACACCAAGCTATAGATAAAAGAAACCACCATCCAAGACAAGTTAGAATACTGTCTACCACAGCACATAAACAGTAATTAAAAAAATTAATTTTTAAGCACTTTTTTTCTGGATTAGCTTACGTGTGTGCACCAAGTTCTTTCACATCATGCTCCACAATGAAATCATAACGTCCACCAGCACGTATTGATTCAACAGGTGATTTTGATGTATCCAAGAGCAGTATTCTCTGTCTTTCGGTTTGAATTTCAGCCTATTGACAACCAAATATGAAGCTTAAGTTGTGAATTCTGAGTTGCAGCTACCATGCAAGAGGAAATTGGATTCGGTGTCTCCCAGTATATGAAAGCATCTGCTAGAACAAGCGTGCTAATGCATAAAAATTTTCTCACAATAATTCATCATGGATTTGCATCTTTCATTTGAAATATCTTGTAGAACATGTGATTTTTTGTTTCTGTGCTTTCTTCTGGCACAATCTATAGGTTAATTTATTCTAATTCTCGTCAATGTTTCTAATGCGCAGAGATTGGAAAATCTTCTTTGCAAAGCTTGAACCTAAACTAATGTACAAGGAACATGAACCAAAACTAGCAAAAAGACTTGGAGTTTCTGAATGCAATACTATTTTTTACATGTAGTGAATGCAATAATAAAGAGACAATAAGCGATACCAATGGCAAAGAAGCGCACACACACATCCCCGGCAAACTCTATCAACTGATACGTAGAGACCAAAAAAAGAGGGGAAGACATCTCAATGCTGGAAGGAAAAAAAAAATATATGCCAGAATTGTAGAAAGTGATGACTCAGACTTTGTCACATAGACTGTCAAATTGCTGGCATAAGTGATTTAAAAAAGCCACCAACTCTGTATAATTTGCTTGCACCTCAAAAATTAAGTCAAATTATTGAACCACAGTTAAATTATAAAAGTTCATCAATATATATATATATAGTTGTATTGTTCGATTCCTCAAAATTCCAGTGTAATGCCTCCAGTCCATGCAACCAAAACCATCTGTTCTTTCTTCAAAACCATTATACTTGACTTAAAATCGTACAAAAGCAATTTATGAATCTAACCATCCAAGTAATAATTCGAAAATATACTATCAAATAAATGTAAAATTTACCTTAATTACAACGTCCCGGACTTCAAAATTGGAGCTGTTGTTGATACTTATATAACTGCAAAACGTCTCCCCCAGATATATCGCCCTAATCAAGAAAAATGAAGTGATCACTTTCAGCAAAAGTTCAATTAATTAACAGCCAAACTTGACAGGAGTAACAATCCATTTGCTCACAAAAAGGTACAACCTCAACCAGCACATTGTCCATTACATTCTTAAATATGGAACGTGTATGTATATGCGTGTATATATACCCAAAGGATTGGGGGAGGACGAGGAGTCCGGGGAGGCCGATAGAGTCGGTGGGGTGCTGGAGAAGGAATCTGCTGCGGTAGCTGAGATCGGAGGGATCTACGGTAGAGGTATTTGATTGACTGCTTAGAAGGCGAGGGAGGTGAGACGCGGCAACTGGATCGTCGAAGAGGTCCTCGCCGAAGAGGAGATCGCAGGGGTCGAATTTGAGAGAGGAAGTGTCCACGTGGAGCGTCGGACGGCACAACCGCATCACCCTAAACGCCAGCGAGTGCGCCGCCTGCTGCCCTCCTCCGCCACCACTCATCCCTTTCGTTGCTTGAGTTATCGGAGTTGCTGCCCTCTGCAGTGGTGTTGAACTAGACTCGGACTAACAGCAGAGAACAAAGATTACGGGAGATGATTGATTAGAAAGCGCGCGTATGAAGACCCGCTTTTAGGCGTTTTGTTATTTTTTTTACTGCAAAAATGCGGAGAACGAATTAAGGAGCTAAAAAAAATGTGATTTCAAGCTTTTAGCTAAAAAAAAAGGTGAATTTGAGGCTAAGTTTGGTTAGCATTCAGGGAATATTTCCTTTTCTTCGGAACAACAATGTGTTTGTTTTTCTTGTTTTCTTAAAATAATTTATTTTAAAAAATAAAATAAAATCATTATATATCACAATAATTATATTTTTAAATTATTATATTATTATAAATATATACTATTTTTTATATTTAAAAATATAATATATAATATTAAAAATATTAATGTGATATTACTTACCCAATATAATTATTACGATAAAAAATATCACCTTCCAAAATACAAAATAAATATTATTTTCATTATCTCTTCTTTCATCCAAAACATAATTACTCAAAACATTCAAAATATAACCCAATATTAGTGGTTTGCTAGCTTCTGCTTAAATCTAGCAGAATGGACCAAAAGCTTGAAGCATTCCTTACGAGTTCTCTCTTTTTTATTTTTTTTATTTTTTTTGCTTTTGATTTTTTTATAAATATGTTACAGTTCTTCTATATATTTTCACCGTCATTCTTTTTTCAATAAACCCATGTTACCCTCTATTATTTTAATTATATCTTAAATAATTTTTCAATATCCCTTGATCTTTTTATTTTTTTAATTATATTTCTTTTTAGTATAGTAATTATTACTACTATTAGTAATAATAATAAATTCTTTACATTTGAATTGTTTTTATTTATTAAAAAATTTAGATTATTTAGTAATATTATTTTTGTAAATTCAAAATGCAACAAAAGAATTCAAATCATTTTCCTGCCTTTTCCTTTTCCCTCATTTTGTTCATGAAAAGAAGTGGGAAAATGCAATCACGTTATCCATGCACTAAAAAGACCTATAAAAAGTATAATGTGGTGCCTGGACCTTAAAGATATCCTGCAAGACAACGCTGTAATTGGATTCATTTCTATTATTGTTTTGAAAATATTTTGAGAAAATTTTATTGAGAAATGTATAAAAAATAAAAATATATTTAAATAAATGAAATGTAAAGTTTGATCAATTAAATTGAGTTGATATGTTATTGACATTCCATTTAGAAAAAAATACATGTTTAATTTGCTTATTTGAATTTTAAATTTTATTAAATATATTTTTTAATTAATTATTTATCTTTTTTTTACTTTTAAAATTTGATAAATATTAATTAATTTTATTATATTATTATTTTATATAATATAATAAAAAAATATAATTAATTTTATTATATTAATCGAATCGATAAAGTGACCGACAACAAAATTAATTTTATTATAAATACACTACTTCCAACCATCCATGGAAAAACAACCTACTTATGCAAATTCTATAGTCAAAAATCAAGATTCACATATGTCCACACACATATTTCCCGAGTCTTTGTTTGGTGTGCGGGGTTTTCGTATTCTTGGTTTTTTCCATACACGATTTTAGCTTTAGTTTTCATTGTCAATCAAAAATAAATAATAATTAAAAAAAAATCTCATGAAAGTGGACGGTGAACCGCATGATGTCTTCAAAAAAGTCAAGAGTAAAGTCTTGCATAATGGACCTTGCCAAAATTTTGCTTTTAGCCTTGGCTATTGTATATATTTTTATAAAATCTATAGTTTGAATTTAATTGCAGTGCATATCTATTGTATATGATCAAGGATGAAATTAGGAACATTGAGATTGAATAGAGTTGAGAGGTCTGCATGACCTCAATTTACAAGATGGGAATTATTTAAAAAATAAATAAATATTTAAGAGCGATTTTCAAAATAACCCTTCAATGATTAAATTAATATAGATTAATCAAGTTGTAAAGAAATTGCACAAATTGAGATTATTGAGAAAAAAATTCGACAACCCAATCAGGACCTTGATGTATGATAGTTATAGAAATTCAATCAGGACTTTGACGTATAATAGTTATAGAAAAATTAACGATTATGTTTTATGATAAGACTCAAAAGTAATCAAAACAGAATATAATTCATTTTATTTTTTTCTTGTCTTGTAACTTTAATTCTATTTTTTAAACGCATTCTCTTATTATTCGCCAAATGTCATTTTCATGATTCATACCTACAAAAGAATTGTAATGATGGTCTAAATTGTTTATGATCTTATAGGAAATTTTACTTTAAGATTATTTGGATGAAATGATTTGAGGTAAATATTTTAAATAATTAATTTTAAGATAAATTTAAAATTTATCATAATAATTTTAAAATTAGCTTAAAATAAAAATTTTAAATTTTAAATTTTATTATATTATAAAATTATCTAAATAATTTTAATGAATTTGTAGTTATGTATTTAAAATTATTTCCTTCCAAGATCCAAGGCTAAAGGAAAGAAAATCCGAACTAACAATGTGGCCGAAAATAAATGCGACAGGATATTTGAAGCTATTCTTGTACCATTCGTCACTTCTCCAGTCTTTTCATTTTGCTTTCTAGCACGGAAATACTTTTGTTTGGTTGTCCAAATAGTCAAATCTTAAAAAAAGTGTTTGTCTTTGTCCATACGATCACGCCAAAGTTAGGTAGCAGGGTTTGATTTGAAAAGTTTTTGGGTCAAGTGATAACAATTAAATAGTTATTGGGGTATTTTGTGTTTGTTTATAGAAACACGTTGCAAAAATTGAAGGTATATATTTAGACAACAATTGTCCTGGTATACATGCGATGCCCCAATGGATAATCTCTCCTAACATATGACCTAATTATATATAAATTTTATTTAATTTTTTAAATTTACATTTGTTTTTTTTTTTTATGCTAATGGTAGTTATAAAAATGTAATTTTTTTAATAAATGACTATTTTATTCTTTAATTACACATGTCTCTTTTGAGGTTTGTTTAAATTACAAGGACTACCCATAAAAATTTAAATTATAATTACCTTCCTTGAAAATCTTTTATTTTAAAATTAGCCTCCCTCTAGTTTATCTAAGAAAAAAAATATGAAATATCCTTAACATTTAAAGATACTTTTAAAGAAAAATATTTAAATTCAAATTCAAATATGTTATACTTTTAGATTTATAACTATTTTTAAATCATTGTCTCTTTCATATCATTGCTTACCAACATCATTCTTTATGTCATCCTTATAATTTTGTAGTTAACATATGAAGTTGGATTCTGATACCCAAACAATAGATTAGTTTTTCATGTAAGGGGCGGCAATTAAATTGTGGTGCTCATTAATTTTATAAAGTAGAATATAAATAGACAAAAAATAAAATTATATGAGTATATATAATTTATTTAAATATTAATATTTATTAATTAAAATAAGTTACAAAGTATTTATATATTGTATAATATAATATTAAACTTTCATCATAAGTTGAAAATTTATACATAAATGCATATTATAAAGTGTATAGAGGTTGACAATCTAGTTGCGAATCTTGGTCTAGCCATATATAAGTTTTACTTTTGGAGTTAGTAATTTCAAATAATTTTAATATTGAGTGTATTTTAAATTTATAAAAATAATATTACTAAATAATCTAAAATTTCTAATAAATAAAAGTTATTCAGGTGTAAATAATTTATTATTATTAATTTAAAATTGTTATCTATAGAATCCCACAATTCAAATACAACAAAAGAATTCAGATAATTTCCAGTCTTTTTCTTTTCTCTCACTTCATTTGTGAAAAATAAGTGGGAAAACGCCATCACAATATTAATGCACTTGGGGACGAAGTCAAAAAAATAAAAGTTGGGAGGGCGAAATTTTAAAAAATAATAAATAAAGTGATATTTTAATTTATTTTTTTGGAAAATAGGTTAAAATTTTATATTATTTAAAAAAATTATTGAGTTGAGGCGACCGCTATCAACCCCCTCTGCATGCACTAAAAGGTGCAGTGCTTAGACCTTAAAGAGGTAAGGGTAAACTTTGTGTGATCTTGTAAGGCAACGCTGTGATTGGATTCATTATTATTATTATTTTGAAAATATTTTGAATTTTTTTTTTTAAAATGTGAAAAAATAAAAATCTGTTTAATAAATAAATAGTAAAGCTGATCAATTGAGCTGATATGTTGATTTAAAAATATATTTAATTTACTTATTTTTAAATATAAAATAAATATTTTTTTTTCCTAAAAATGCAGACTTTTAAAAAATAAAATATAGGATTTGAAAACACGATAAATAGGGTGTTAGGGTGTAGGGTTTGTAGCTAGGATTGCCTTTAGAAAATGTTTCCAGAAAACAAATCCTGAAAATATCACAAACAATAAAAAATTGACATTTGAGAAAATGATATATATTGGAGAAATGCATATAAACATAGCCCAAATTATTTGTGGTCGTACATAACAGCACAATTACACGAGCAATTTCAGATACAGACACGAAAATACTATTGCACATCTCTTGCCGTCGTCCACGAAAATTTTCTCTCGGGACATTAAGCCCCTAATTATGCACGACAACTGAAACTGGGAAGCTAGTTACACCAGTTCCACAAAAAATAAAAATATCATTCCGTTCAATTGTAAATTGGTGGTAGTTTGATTATAAATAATCAAAAATTTTATTAAATTATTTTTAATAGAATAAATCGATTGATCCTAGATAACTGAACATTTTTTTAATTTAAAATTTAAAGTTTAAAATATAAATTTAAAATTTTATTAATAATATGTATGTGCTTAAACTTAGATAATTTTTTTTAGAATATTTAAACTTGATACTTAATTATATAAATGTGGTTATTTAGATTTAAAATTTTATTAGTTGTGTATTTGGGTTGATTATTTTATCTTCTTTTTTATTTTTAAAATTTAATACGTAACAATTATTATATTACATTAATATTTTATATAATATTATAAAAAATAAAAATTAATTTTTATTATATCGAACAGATGATTGAATCGATAATATTAAAAATGATGATTGAATTGATAATATTAAAATAAAAATTAATAAAAAAATTAATTTAATCACAAATATAAAACTATTAATTCCAACCATACATGGAAAAACAACATATGTATGTAAATTCTGTTGTCACAGTCAAGACTCACTTAATATTATGTCCACACGCATACTTCTGTGTTCTTAATTGGTGTGCATGGTTTTTATATTCTTCATTAGCTTTTCCCACGATTTTATCTTTAGTTTTCATTGTCAGTCAAAATTAAATAAATAAATAAATTAAAGAAAAGCTCATAAAAGTCGATGGTGAACCGCATGATTTTTTTCACAAAAGCAAGTATAAAAAGTCT
This sequence comes from Paulownia fortunei, assembly GCA_019321725.1. NCBI lineage: Eukaryota > Viridiplantae > Streptophyta > Magnoliopsida > Lamiales > Paulowniaceae > Paulownia > Paulownia fortunei. The sequence continues at coordinate 16,676,124 of CM033120.1, forward strand.
TTGCATAATGGATGGACCTTGCCGAAATTTTGCTTTTACTTTTGGCATTTGTATATTTTCTTGTAAAAACTATACCTTGAATCTAATTGAATTGCATACCTATTGTATATTTTTAAGGTTGAAATTCCAAACTCATAAAAATCCTTTTTATCATTGATATAAATATTTTTAGTTGGATGATTTTTATTGGTCAAATCTCTTATACCCTAACGATTTGTTGCGATGCATATATTAATTTATTTTTTAATATATTTTCAATTAGGAGTTCAAAGAAAAATAGTAATATTACGTAAATAACCATTCAATTATTAAATTAATATAGATTAATAAAGTCGTAAAGAAATTGCACAAATTGAAGTGTTGTTGAAAAAAGAATCATCGACAACTCAATCAGAATATTGATGTATGATAGTTGTAGAAAAATCAATGACTATATTTGTACGATGAGATTTAAAAATAATAAAAACCTCACATATAATTCATTTTACGTCAATTTTTTCTCTTATAACTATAATTCTATCTTTCATATGCGTTCTACTATTATTCGTCAATCATCATTTTCGTAATTAATGTATACCTAAAAATTGAATTGATGGTTTAAATTAGTATTTTTATAATCGTATTGATTATCAAACCGCTCTTGTTAATAATTAGCAGTTCAACCGGTCGAACCGATTCAACCAACGATCGGACAAATTAAATGAAAATTGATTATATTTTCTTATTTTATTATATAAAATAATAATATGATAGATTAATTGTTATGTAATATATTTTAAATATAAAAAATATATAACAAAATATAAAATTTAAATAATTATATAAATATAATAAAATATCAAATTTAAAATTTTTTAAAAATTAAAAATAAATTTAAAAAAAATAAAAATCAACTTAATTAATTTTGATCAATTTTGATTAATTTTATTTGTTTTTAACTCATTTTAATTAATCAAATTATTTTACCGATTCAATCAAATTGAATTGATCAATTTTTAATTGAAGCGATTGATCGGACATTCCAGTGGTTTTGAAAACATGGGTCTGAACTGTCTATGGTCTTGAATTGAGTTGTAGAAAATTTTACAGTGAAAGGAAAGAAAATCAGAACTTACAATGTGGCTGGAAATAATTGCGACGAAGATATTTGAAAAATCTACCTGCTCCCAATATATATAAAGCGCTATCCATCTATGAAATTTGGTCACTTCTTTAGTCTTTTCATTTGGTTTTCTAGCATTGGAATTACTTTTGATTGGTTGTCCCAAATAGTCAAATCTTATAAAAGTTTTTTGTCTTTGTCCCATACGATCACGCCAAAGTTAGGTGGCAGGGTTTGATTGGCAATGTTTTTGGGTCTATGACAATTAAATAGTTATCGGGGTATCTTGTGTTTGTTTATAGAAACACGTTACAAATATTTAGACAACAATTGTCCTAGCATACATGCGATGCCACAATGGATAATTGGGATTATTACATAAATCCCTCTTAATATTTGATCTAATTATAGGTAGATTTTATTTTATTTTTTAATTTTGCATTTTTTATTTGATACTAATGGTAGTTAGAAAACTGTAAAGTTTTTAATGAAATGACTATTTTGTTCTTTAATCACACGAGTCTCCTTTAAAGTTTATTTAAATTACAATTACCTTCCTTAAAAAAAATTAAATTATAATTACCATCCTTGAAAATATTTTATTTTAAAATTAGCCCCTCTCTTGTTTATCTAAGAAAAAAAATATTTAATATCCTTAATATTTAAAGATACTTTTAATGAAAAATGTTTAAATCCAAATTCATATATGTTATATTTTTCTTTAAGATTTATATCTATTTTTAAATTATTGTCTCTTTCATGTCATTTCTTACCAACATCATTCTCGATATCGACTTTAAAATTATAGTTAATATATGAAGTAGGATTTTGAGACCTGAACACTAGATTAATCTTTCATGTAAGGGCTACAACTAAATTGTGATACTTATTAATTTTATAAAGTAGAATATAAATAGATAGAAAATAAAAGTATATGAGTATATGTAATTTGTTTAAACATTAATATTTATTAATTGAAATAAGTTATAAAGTATTTATATATTGTATAATATAATATTAAACTTTCATGATAAGTTGAAATCATTAAACCTTAAGAAAAGTTATTAAGATGATGTGTATAGAGTTGTGCATATCTCAATGGAGATTTTTGTAAAATTACATAAGCATTGGGAATTTAAATTTTGTTATTTTTAGAAAATAATTATGCTAAGGGTATAATTAAGGTTTTTTTTTTTTTTTTTAATTTCTTGACTGATTTTTACTTTTTTTTATTAAAATGATTAATATTTGGAGTGATATATAAGATGACAACAAATACCTTGAAATTGAATATAATTTTAGAAATATCACGAGATCTACCTATATTTTGATTAATCTTTGGAGTAATATATAAAATGACAACAAATATCTTGAAATTAAATAGAATTTTAGAAATGCTACGAGATCTACTATATTTAAATTTAACATCAATAGTCAAGGGAAAATTTATATAATTACCCTATATAATTTGTGTTTTGGTATAAAGCACACGACTACCAATTAAAGGTTTAAGATGTGTTTAAATTAGTAAAATTTAAAAATCTATAATTCAATTCACTTGTTTGAATTCAATTAAGACAAAATGAGCATGACTTTTGGAAAATAATGTTGAATGAATATTATGTAAAGAAGAATAAACTTAAGCTGACATGTAGCCGTACGAGGAAGTCAATTTTCTTTAAAAATGAAAAAAGAAAAAAAGAAGAAGAAGACGAAGAAGAAAATATATAGAAAAGAGAAAGTGCGTGAGAAGAAAGAGGTCGCTATCAAAATTTCGCACACCAATATACAAAGGTGATAAAGCAAAGCTCTCGCGCCAGCCATGACTTCTGACTCTGTATCCCTCGCCTTCTCCACCACCACCATCACCACCGAAAAAACCACGACTCGGCACGGTATCACCATACACAGTACGACGTTTCCAAGACCTATCCAGCTGATAGTTTCCAACCGCGCTTTACGCATTTACAGTTCTTTTCCATCACAACGGCAGCTGACCGTGCCAATTAATTTGTGAGTGGCAACCGTTGTTTTTTTTTTTTTTCTAAATTGGTTGCTGGATTTTTATTATCGATTATTCAACTTGCTGATCTCAGTTTATTTTGCATTCTGAATTCCGTGTTAAATTGTGTTCGAATAGTAATTCGGCGATTGTATCTCGAGTGCGAATGTTTTTTTGACGAATATGAATTGCTTTGGTTTTGTTTAAAAAAACGGTACCTGTTTGACATTTGGATTGCAGTGGAAGAAATTGGGTTTTACCCAACGAAGATTCTACCTAATCGGGGAATCTGAGAGCTTTGATCTAGTTTGTGTGTGTGTGTGTGTGTGTGTGTGTGTGTGTGTGTGAGAGAGAGAGAGAGAGAGAGAGAGAGAGAGAGAGAGAGAGAGAGAGAGGCAGGCAATCAACCCATGCAGAAAAACTATTTCTATCCACATAAATTTTCATGTTTTCAAATGGTTTAACATAATTTTTAGAAAACTAACAGTATTATTTTTCTGGACAAATATATGGCAGATTGGATAGTATTTTTTTTACGGAATATATATAAATGCATTTGATCCTATGAATTGCTTGTAGAATTACTTAATATGCAGTTATTTCCATGCAGTGATATTGCACTATGCTTCAACAAGGGCAAAAGAAGTTTCCGCTCACAGAATTGAACAACACTGTAGTTTATTTCTGGGTCATATAAGTAAATGCTTCACAAGATAGTAAAATTTTTCATGTTATCATGTGTTTGGAAGGTTTGCAGCGGTTGGAAAAACTGATCGGTGCAGAAATGCTGCTAGGAAAAGCAGGTGATGGCTAATGGAAATGTCTTGACTAGTTTTTGCACAAATTGAGGTTCATTTTGTTGGATTTGGGAGATTATTGTCACACAACACACAAGACATGAGTTGTTGCTGCTTTGGTGCCTCAACCGTGCTTCAAAAGAAAAGTAATAAAGAAGCTCATCAATCCAGACGAGACCAAGAAGGTAACTGCTTCATCATTCTGTTGCATGGCACAATCCTTATGAATTTGATGCATATTCTTTGAAGTTCTTCACCAATCACATCGGCTTTTTTCTATTTAATGTTTCATTATGTGGTCACTGTTTCCGAATGTGTCACCTATTTTGTTTATGATGTGGTATTGGTGCTCTCAATATGTTGTTAGAAAACCATTCAGAACATGGGACTTCATGACTTCTCTTAACATTTATGGATGCTGATGCTTCCTATCTTTGAAGTATATTAATCAATGTGTTGGCAATGTTGCCTTGGCATCGATATATGTGCATATCTTAAACTAGATGCTATTCGTAGCTGTAGGCATATTTTCTGCTTATAATGACTAAAGTTCCTCATCAAACTTTACTTCATGTACACCATAGATTGAAAATGCTGGTTATGTTGTATAAGGGGTTACGAAAAATGGCATGACTAGAATTAATGGTAAATTTGGAGGAAGAAGTCGCAATCACTTGGAATGAGGTAATCACGACAGGTTTGAACTTTCAGAGATTGCCCCTGATAAGTGGAGTGTACAGAGGGACTGATGTATCCGACCCTAGATAATATGGAATGCAGCTTTGTTGAGTTGAGTTATGTTTGAGGTTAGGATGAATTGACTGTTTAGTAAATTTAATTGTAGAATACTGGTTCTGGAAAATTGATGCCTGCAAGGGAAATTTATGAGCTCTGTATTTGTGAATAGAATTTATATATAATGAGGCACGTAATTGTCTTTGATTGTCAATATGGGAATAGTACTACAATAATGGTACAATGGCATGAGCCTCATTATCATGTACAGACAGATGGTTATAGATATTTGAAGTGCATGACAATATACCTGTCTGAGTGTGTAACATCAACTCAGCCTAATTCTGTTTCACAGGTAAAGTAATGTCAACAATATAACTTGTTGCATGTGAGTTGTGAGTGCATATACACAATGTTGCATTTTTTGTGAACGCAAGTGCCTGCTACGGTAAACAAATAACAAAGTGATAAGGAAAGTATTGTTCGCACGAGGATTGATTGCTATTAGTTATTGAAATTTTATTAACCCTAATTTTATTTTAATAGAAGAAAGATAGAATTGATTATTGCTAACGTAAAATAAAATTGAAAAAAATTGATACAAAAACAAAAATTGATTAAATGAATTAAAAACCTTGGGTTTTGGTTTCACTGTAACTAATTCGAATTGAATTTTCTATCTTATTAATCTAAATTTGTTCTCTTTGTAGATAATTGAGAATTCTTAATTTTTCCACTAGTTTCTCCTGAGGTCTAACAAAAATATTATTGATCACTAATCCAATATATTCTATTGTGAATTAAAATAATTAACAATTCATTAAGTTTTTTAGATCTCAAATAATGGCTACACAAATGATGTAAATATATTTCTATTTTCTCGTGCAATTTATGGTATTCAACACATTGAACTGAGACACATAAATCTCCTTCTGAATTTATTATAATTAACAAATCATCTAATTAGTGTTAAGTTAATTAGAAGCATTGAACACAATGTAGAATACTCAATCAGAAAAAAATAAATCATCAACTAATAATGAGAGAAACACTCAAATCGTTATAATTAGACTACTTCATAATCCTAAAAAAGAAAATTTAGTTCATGCTAAAAATAAATAACATCCTAAACATAATCTCAAACATGAAAGAAGAAAAGGAAGAAAATAAAAAAGCTGAATTTGAAAAATCTCATGCCAAAACTTGTTCTGGTTGAGCAATCTTCCTTGCCAAACTTGTTTCTCTTTTTCTTGCAAATTTCTTGATTTCTCAGAAGAATTGTCATTGTTCTCTCCCGTTCCCCTTTTTCTTTTCTTCCTTTCTTTCCAAATAATCACGCCCCAATGTCACCCCTTCTTTATTTTTTTGTTTTGTTGAGATTAATTCCAACATGGAGTTTCCCGTCACACGATGCCTAGGCCCTGATGGTAGAGCGCCTAGACACTTTTTCATATTTCTCCCGTGTAGAACAGTGTGCTGGGCATTCTCTTTTGCTCCAATTGTTCAGCCTTTCAGCACCCAGGCGCTGTGATTTTATATATATTCATATATATATATTTTGGTTTAGGAAAGAAGTTTTGCGTTTGGCGGCGCCACATGTCCAAGACCTCTTTCTTGTCCAACATTCTTTCCTGCAAAACAAACACTAAAAACACACAAAAAACTCACAAAAACCCTGAAAATTAATAAAAAGTTAAACAAATGGTATTTAGTTTGTAGGTATAAAACCCACTCATCACTCAACAACCTCACTATACTAGCTATAACTTGCATCTGTTATCTATTTGAAAGCCCATTAGTCTTTGGACATCCAGCAGTTGAGCTAAATATGGGAATTCTGGGGGCTGTTATAGTATAGTTGGATGGTTGACTATGAACCTCACTAAACTAGCTGTGACCTGAATGGTTTCACCTAATTGGGAAACATATATCTTTGGGGATTTAGCGGTTAGGTTAAAAACGGGATGGGGTGTATGACAGTACATTTGGATGGTTGACTATGATGCCTTACTTTCCTTTCAGTCATCTTCCTTATTCTTTTCAACTTTGTCTCTTGAATTGCTGTATTTCTTTGATTACATTTTCTCATATGTCTTCTGTAAACAGGCGCCTCAATTGCAAAGACCAAAAATTTCTCATACAATGAATTACGAGTAGCAACAAATAACTTTCATCTAACTAACAAAATAGGGCGAGGAGGTTTTGGTACAGTTTACAAGGTATTACTCAATGCTCTAATAGTTCTTTTCCTTCTCCATCGACAACATTACCTGGTGTTTCTGATTATTGCTTTTCTAAGGTAGTATGCTGAGCTTCATCTTTTGATTAGACTTCAACATTGATTCTCCCTCCTCTCCTGGTATTGTGATATAGGGAGCAATGAAACTTTTAAGCAGCAGAAAGCTTTAACTGAAATTAAAAACTCTAGTGCAAATAGTATTTTTATGTTTGGAGCCAACTTCCGGGCTTCAAATTTGTCCAACGTTTAACAGCATCACCTTAAAGTAAACACGAGAGGGCTTACACAACAAGATTGAGTTTTAATCAGAAAATGGTAACAGATTTATCTTATTTCTGAAGTTTGTGCTTTTATGAACGACAAGGATAGTTTTTCAGTAAAGCGTGCCAACAAAATAACAAATTTCTCAATTGGTTCCCACTAAGTTTTCTACCGTATAGGTAGCTCAAGTATTTCTCCTGGTTAAAACAATGTTTTTATCTTCTTAAAGTATCGAGTTGACGGGACCTTTTATGTTTTGTTTGGTCATGGAACCCGATGCGAGCAAGTAGATTTATTTGTCTTTCACATGTTACTGTTTGCTTTCTGTTAACTCCACTGGTATTGCACAGGGAATTCTTAAAAGTGGAACACTAGTTGCAGTGAAGACGCTTTCCGCTGAGTCAAAACAAGGAGTGCGCGAGTTTTTAACTGAGATTGAGACTATTTCTGATGTTAAACATCCAAACCTTGTCGAATTACTTGGGTGCTGTGTTCATGGACCTAAACAGATTTTGGTGTATGAATATTTAGAAAATAACAGCATTGATCGTGCATTATTAGGTATTTTGGTACATTCATTTAGATTTTGAAGCAATTTAAAAGATTTTATGTTGCCCAATGGCTGTACAGAATATGCTTTTGTACCTCTGCAGGTCCGAGGAGATCCATAAAATTGGACTGGGAAAGGAGGTCTGCCATCTGCATGGGTACTGCCAGAGGGCTTGCATTTCTTCATGAAGAACTTGTGCCTCACATTGTGCATAGGGACATCAAAGCTAGTAATATACTTCTGGACAAGGACTTCCAACCAAAAATTGGAGACTTTGGATTGGCTAAACTTTTTCCAGACGATATTACCCACATTAGCACAAAAATAGCAGGAACAACGTATGTCCCTTTTCTATCATTTTGTATTACTCCCATCTGCATAAAGTAGAAAGGAAAATAGTATATCTCTGCCTTTAGGTTGGATCAGCTTCTGTTAAACAATTTTGTTAACACTTAAACTGGTATTGGGGGCTCCTCGTCAATTTTGGAGTTGGTTTTCCTGATGTTTAAGAAGACAGATTCTAAGTTTTACCTTTTGTTGTTCCTAGCAGCGGTTACCTGGCACCTGAATATGTATTAGGTGGTCAGTTAACAATGAAGGCTGATGTATATAGCTTTGGGGTTCTAACACTTGAAGTTGTAAGCGGCAGTAGTAGTGCAAATGCTAATTATGGAGGCGCCCAAAAGTTGCTGGTTGAATGGGTGGGTGATTTTTTCCCAACTTCTTTTATAGCTTTATGTACTATTCCTCTTCTGGTTAAATGGGTCTGCTTATAGTCACTGCCGAGACCATACATCCACTTTATGCTTGCTGGCTAACAAAGAAAAGTGCAGAAGCCAACTTATAGAACTTGATATATCCATGTTCTATTTTATTTTTATATCTGCTAGTTAACATTTTTTCCCTTTGGTATGTGAACTGTGCTTCCGTTTCACTGATGTGTATTAGTTGCTTCACAGGCGTGGGAGCTATATGAAGAAGGGAAACTGCTGGATCTGGTTGACCCAGAACTTGAAGAGTTTCCAAAGGACGAGGTTCTCAGGTATATGAAAGTGGCCCTCTTCTGCACTCAAGCAAATGCAGGCAGAAGGCCATTGATGAGCCAGGTCATTGAGATGCTGTCTAAAAATGTTCGACTTAATGAAAAGGAACTCACAGCTCCAGGTTTCTTTGAAGATTCAGGTAGGTCTAGTGGTAAATTGTCAAAGAACAAGTCATCTGATGCTTCGACTAGCCACCAGATGACTTCTTTTCCCACCACAATCACTCAGGTGACCCAAGATGAGGTTGGATGCCTGGAATTCAGTAATCTTCAAGACAATTACTTTTGCACAGCTTAATCAAATCTGCATTTATTTAGAATTTCATATGCATATGGCTGGCTTTGTAGTGGCCTTCAGTTTGAATGATGTTTCCCATGTTATAGTTTTCTTGGTGGTTGCATGGGGTCTTTACTCTGCTGTTGGGGTATTTGGTGGGATGTAAGAGGAATGCATAGAGGGTTAAACATTGGACCCTCTATCATTTTATATTTACTAAACACGAGATTTTTTTATTGCAAGGGTGTCTGTTCAGTTAGCAGTTCCATGGCGATATATATGTTAGTGAGCGCTCTATTGGCACTTGCAAATCATCTATTAATTTGGCCTTCATTATTTGCTCTGTTTCAAAATTAGGTTTCTTGGCGCCCTTTCTGGTTCCTCAGGTCCCATCCATCAACTTGCCTTGGTTTCTTGCTTTATGTACCGCCTAATGAAGCTAGGTTGCATGTCCTGGTTCAACTCTGCTATAATGCTACGAGCGCATAGATGTGGCACCAACCAGCTACTTAAATCATGGAAAGAAGATTACAATAGCAAGATATGTTCAAACAATTATACTACACAACATGAATATCTCAACTAGTTTAAGCTCAACATACTAGTGCTATATCCAGCCATAGTTTTTATCTTTGGTCGTCACTGATAATGCAAAATGGCAAGCATGAAGGAATGAAAAATTGTGAAGATAAAATAAAAGAGGAATTTCTGAAAACAGGAAACCAAAAAAGTATGCAATCAAAACTTAGCAGCATTAGGTAGTTGGCTGGTCATTGGCAGGAGCAATAGGTTCTTCTGATGCTTGTTGAACACCATTAGAAACAGAATCTTTGGTAGGTGCAGCTGGTACCTCTTTTGCCACAGATCCACTTGCATTAGGTGCTGCGTCCTTTGCATTTTTTGTGTTTTTTCCATCCTTGCCATCTTTCCCATCCTTAGCAGCAGCGGGTGGTGGTGGTAACATGTGAGGCGGGGGATTGTGCTTCAGCTTCACCAATATTCCACGCATCCTTGAAAGATCAGTAGGTTTGCCAGGTTTGGGGCCCTGGATGACTGTGATAGATGGCTTCTTATCTTGATCCTTCTTCTTTCCTCTCTTCTCAATATTGGGCACCTCATTAGGAATGAGCTCTGCTATGGCTTTCCAGTACTGTTTATCAGCCTCTTTATGGAATTTTTCTTGACTGGCCAAGTATAACTGTTTAATATGATATAGAAATACGTCAAGATTTTGTTGCTGTTATTTTTCATAATTAAGATAATAAAACAAATAAGTTTCATTCAAGGCCCAAAGTACGAAACTCAACCTTCTCTTTCTCTCTGTTGCTGGTCTTGTTAGTCTCTACATTAAGCTTTCTTTTCTCATAAAAAGCTTGTTTATACTCTTCAGCTTCTTCGATGATTTGGCTTCGCATTTCTTTTTCCCTATTTTCCTTCTCCTCCAGCCGAATGGCATTTAGCCTGCACAGCAAAAACCATAATGAAGAGAAAAAAAGGTTTCTTATCAACATAAATTCTTAATATGAGCTCCCTCTCAACTTCAATTAGGCTACATGAATTCTATAATTCCATTTGATTCAACTAAGTGCTATATCATATTTATGTGGAATCCACCAAATGGATTCTATTCTCTACTCTGTTCCATCAAGGTTATTCTCCAAAGTTAGCACACAAGTCCAATCCTCTCTAATGACACAGTGGCGACCTTTATTCTCTAGGTCTACCATTAATCATTTCCATCAAGTTCTGTAACTAGGCCATCCAATGGCTTTCCATTTAATATGATCAAAGCACCTCAAATGACTGTCCTGCAATCTATCTTTTATGGGTGCTATCTCAACTAAAACATGCTCATTTCTTTCTACACCTCTTCTTGTTTTACCACAACTCTCTCTCCTAGTATTAAGCCCGTATTAATAATAATCAATAGCTTACCATAATAAATCCAAGCTACTCTTAGTCACCAACTCTTGAAATTACAATCAATCTAAAGTTCTGAAAGAGATGACAAGGAAAAATATGGCATATAACTCATGGATTTCACGTAATTCATGGTTTCTCTGAAAATTAAATTTATGGTCATTCATATCACTAGATCAAGCTAGATCCTTAAAGTAATTACATCTGAACTATCCAAGTTAAACCCTGTCCATCAACCAATCAATTAAGGATATACACCTAATAATAGATTTATATGTTCTCAAGCGATCATCCTATTTCTAAGATTCACTGATAACCAATCAATTCTTCCGATAATCCCTCCTCTCAAACAAAACTAAGCTACAAAGAGTTTCAAATCAGTGTTCCATTTTCGCCCATCGATCAAACTCAAATCCAGCAAGAGATTCCCACGAAATTAAAAATAATAATAATAAAAGCTCCTACATAAACATCAGTTAAGCCCTAAGAAAACACTAAGAGGCAGATCCTTCTTCTTAAAGAGGAAAAAAGTAAACCAATAGAACTAAAAAATTCTCACCTCCGCCATTCGCGAAGAGCGAATCCTTCTTCTTGCATCTCACTAGGAGGCGGAAGGATCGGTCCATCCGAGCTGAATATTCCCTCGGAATCTTCCCCCATGTCATAAGGCGATTTTCCATTGCCATTCGAGACCGGAACCGTACCGGAGGATCCAAAAGGTTCAGTATTCGACCCGAACCCGAATGGATCGGAGCTGTTCACGTGATCCACCGGCACTTGCTCGGACTCCGCATACTCCGGAGTGTAAGCGGCGGCAGAGTAAGGTGGAGTGTCGGCAGAAGAAAAGGCGCTGTAGGACTCGTCGTAGGCGGTGTTTCCGTCGTAATCAAATGGACGCGCCGAAACGTCGCCGTCCATGCTGTACGCGTCGAACGATGCCATCTCTCTCTACCCTCTCTAAGATAGTCTGATTTTTCTCTCTCGAAGTTCAATTTCCTTCTCTCTTTTCTACTTTCAATATAGAATGTGCGCCCCTGTGTATATATAAATACATGTGTTGTGCGTAGTTGAAAGGTCGTGTCCGGTGTCCACCATATTACCATCCAAAGAAAGGGAGTTTTTTTTTTTTAATTTTCTTTATTTTTTTTTCTAAAGTAATTACTGTTACTTTACCTTTTATACTTTTATTTTTATTTTTGTTGAAGTTACTAGTGAGAGAAGGTTGCTTAATTTGCTTGTTTATTGATCATACTTTCAATTCTAAGTCGCTTGCTATTAAAGTAAGCAACAAAAAAATGTAAGAAAAAAGATAATGGAGTTTTTACCTTAATCATGATTAAGGTGTAAACCCTAGTAACTCTTTGACTAGTGTAATTTTCATTACAAAAAATCTTTGTCTATCGTCAACAATTTTGTAACCTATTTTCTAGGAGGAGAAAGAATGAGATTGGGAAATCATGTCTGAAAGTTCGCCAATATCTATGAATGATAGATAGATTGGCGGCTTAAATTTAGCTGGTCCAAACAAGTCATCATTGATTTTAATGACATTCTCCATATAATTAAATATATATTTTTTTTTAAACAAACAAATTTTTAAGCATCATTATATTTGAATGATGGATAAATATTTTATTTATAAAAAAAAAATTATTTGATGTATTGTCCATAAAGTATATTATCAAAAAATCGTGTCAAAATACAATTTTATCGTTAATGCGACATTATTATTATCATCATTGTTTTATCTAAGAGATAATAATTTTTTATGTAATTTAGAAATTACAATTTTCATAATTAAACTATGGACACTTCAAAATATATAATAAATGAGAAAAAAGAAAAAAGTAAAGGGGTATTTAATACTCTTAATCAGTGGTCTTATTTTGCACGTTGTTTTCAAGTCTATATGCAATCTAAGTACAACGTGTGTTTATCATGAAACATCTAAATTGATTAGCACTATTGTAAATAATGAATCATACCTAGTGTATGCTTGCAACATAGAAACAAAATAAGGATCCATATGTAAAGATGTTGCCATGACATAGTATTACAAGTTGGTATTTTATTTAAAAATTGCTTGTTTCGTGTTATTTTTGTGCCATTGAAAGGTATTTTCCAATCAATTTTGTAAACTGTAAAAATAATTTCACCAACATGGATCAAGTTAAGGGTCAGCCATCCCACAAATTTATATCTCTATTTCGTATTTTGCTCTGTATATAATATTTATATGTACGTGTGTAATCAGGCCTGAGCCAAAATACTTAGATTGGGGGACAATATTAATATTTTTTTTAAAAAATAGACAAGAATACAATTTTAAATTTTGAGAAAAGCAAAATTAAAAAATATAATAAAAAGCCTGCATAATTGATTTTTTGGCAACACTTAATATTGGTTGCGATGGCCTAGCGGGCGATAGTGCTAACCAGCGCAGGTCCAAGTCCACCTTAACTTGTTTGCTTATGTATCGTCGGACTGAGATCGTCCTTTTCCCTTGCCATAAATTCCCCGCATCACAGATTCACTCGAGTAACATTCTTCAAAGCACAACTAATATAGCTGGAGCCTCACATATAAATACTAAATTCATCAGACTACTTTATAACTGTGTAAAAACATTGCATTTCATCCCAATCCAGTGACTGAACATGGAGAAAATGAATCAAAATATGTCTGCCAGTGTGCCATAAACCAAAGCAGCAAGGCTTGCCCTTTTGGTTGCCTTGAGCATACATTTGACCAACAGAACTCGAATAAAACTTGTTTCTGGCAAGCAGCATCCCCATAAAGGAGTTGCAGGTTGCACGATCACCTTTCTTTTTCTGTTTTCTCCAAGAGTATTTGCATGTCAGGGCCTACATGCAGACACAACAGACCCTGAAGATCCCTAAAAGACGCACATCTTTCAATCCCAACTAAGAGGCAAACAACTGTTCAGGCTTCCAGCCGTTAGTGAAGGTCAGAACAAACGATGCAGAAGGTTCTCTTCTGCAAGCTCTAGCAGGAAGCAAGAGACGAGGCAAGACTAGAGTTAATGGGCAGCACTTGAACATCAGCCACCCCAATCTATAGATTTCCTAATTCATGTTACATACATGTGGCAGTGGGCTCATGCAATAAAACAAAGCAGAATAATGGATGTAGAGGTTTCATGGAACAAGAGGCGCATTCTTTGGGTGCCGGGCAGATGATGGTGTTCGCTGCAAAACTCGAGAGAATTCTGGTTTTAACCTTTTATTAGACATCCCCTGCATAGATCTGAACCACAACAATTCAACAGCATAATATAGGATATATATATATATATATAGTGTAAAGATACTACTAGAAAGCAGCTGCAGCAAGCTGGTGTGCATTTCATTGGTGAGAGATACAGGATTCACAATGTATATAGCCAAAATTATCGTATGTTCATAATGTCCAGCATGAACAGCTATTGAACAGAATTCAACCTATAAAATAAACCTGAATAATCAAAAAACTTAAGAAGCAAAACCACTCACCTTGGAGAACCTGGGCGTTTGTAAGGAAACTGACCAAGCATGGATTTCAAGGCACCAAGAGCCTTTTCAGCAGCCTAAATGAAATGATTTTCAGTAAACAAAAATGAAGAAATTTAAAAAAAAAATCGTAAATTCAATTATAAACACTTGTCATAAAAGTTTCATGTGGAAAATAATTCTAAGGTGAAGAAATGAATAAATATACAAGAAGTGAGTTTGAAGGAAAACGGAGTACCTGAGATTTAGCTTCATCCCATGTTAGCCCAGTTCCCTTGCCCACTACTTGACCATCAATTTCAACCTAAAATGCCAAAAGAGAAGAGTAGTTAGCCAAAGAAGAATCATCATTCTATTTTCCCCGTATTTTTCTTTTTCTATTTCTGGGTAAAGGAAGACTTAAGGATCCAATTTCACAACCAAAAATAAACAAAAGACAAATAATTAGAGATATTCCCAACATAAGATCAGCCCAATCTTCCAAATTCCCATGATGAGCACATTGTTGCAGTTCAACCATAAAATTCAAAAGCCCAAAGCTGAAAATCACGAGAGACTTTGCTAAAAAGTGAAGTGTACAGCATATTTCTAGTTCACACTTAAAGCAGTTAAAACCTCCAAAAGATAGGGAATTGAGACTCACAACTAAGACTAGCAATCTTCAGGACTAAAAGAAATAATGGAGCTAGAGTTGAAACCATTTCAGAAAGATGCTCAGAATTTTAATGATCAACAAAACTCAAAACATTCAGATTCACAATCTCTTGAAGATATGAATATAAGCTTTCAAGCAGCCTACGAGGAAATGATCTCCCCTTTTCTAATCCAGCAGATATAATCCAAATGAAAAAATTTCCAGACATGCTTGATGTTGGAAAGAGGGAGAGGTATTGGAGGTTTTTAAGTGTTGAACTGCTAATTATCCAAAAAAGGGAAGTCCATATAATTCAAGAATAACAGGATGACATTTTATGATGCAGTCATTAACCAAAAAGGACAGCCATTTCTGACCTCAGCATACACTTCATTTTTCTGGCCCCGATTAGCTGCAAACTGAGATCGAGTTTGGAATGCCACACCAAGGCCCTCCATCATGCACTGAAGAATTAAGAACTTAATCAATAGCATGTGAAGGGAAAAAACCACAGAATCACCGTCATGAAAACCATAGAGACGTATGCATTTCAGTTCTGATACTTACTAATTCTTTAAGCGCAGAGATTGAACTCATTGACCTCTTGGAGGCCTCAATTCTAGAGTCTAGACTCCTTGGTGGTGCTGGTGCTGTTGATGGCATAGCCTCCTCCTTAGGCAATGACTGATACCCAAGAGAACTGACATCACCAAATAAACCATTGTCTTTCAATTTACCAAGCCTACTCCCATCTCCAGGCATGCAGCTGGAATCTGGTTTAAGCTGAGACAAGTATTTATCTGCAAAGAAACAGTTTACAATGGTCTAGGAAGCATGCGATGGTCCAAAAATTATAACAGTCAAATCATGCCAACTGGACCTTTAATTTGTAAGATGGAATTCCGGGAAATCCAACAAAATTAACTCCAAACTATTCAAGAATTGATAAGAGCGCACACCCATACAAAAAAGTCCACCACATGAAGACTTATGGCAATCTAATTTGCGAAGACTTTGGCCCAGTGTCACCAGAAATTGCTAAACACTAGGCAAAGCATGATTGGCAGCATTCAATGCGCAACTGGATACAATATTGACTTGCAATGCTATATTTGGGACATCCAAATCCTTAATACCTTAACCAAAGAACAGGATGAGCCAAAATATTACATGCAAAAGAATCATATGTATTTATTTTCTGCATGTATATTTGGTGGCATCCCAATGCGTTATCAGAAATTAAGTCGCCGAAGTTCTTCATTTAATCTATTGTGACAGCACCATTTGTAATTGCCAAAATCTTACAGTTCTGCAATCTAAAGAATCCTGTCTTTAGCACACCACTTTGTAGCTAAAGACTGAATTACATTCCTCATCCCGTTCCAAAAATTTTAGCAATCCACATTCCTAGGTAACGCTGGTTAGTTTCATCTGACACCTAAACTCAGCCTCAATCTGGAAATGGAAACTTCCACCAGAAGCATGTAACTCTCTATAGTACCAGTGTGTGTATCCCCACAGAATAATTCTGCTAAGTGAGATATATTTTCTTAGTAATTGCAATAGAACTAGTATGTACTTCCCTGTATTGCTCCTTGAACTTCACCTAAGGGCCATGTTCAGCAATAAACTGTCAGACTTCAAATGAGTCCCCTCCCACAACGAATGCAAACCATTTCGATAGAAGTTGGGGTTATTTCTTGTCAGCTTGAATCCACCTAGCATGGAAAAATCCCATTGCAACACAGCTAACTCTTCGTGACTAAAAGCATATGAATGCAACTAACATCTTGATCTATGAGAACCTCTGTCTAATCATTTAATGATCAAAGGTTGTCACAGTTATAGAGGGCTTAGCAGTGTAATCGGGATTGAAATTATGGAGATCATTTCTTATTTTTCAACCTAATCTCGCACTTCCTAAATGTCCAAAGTTGTCAGATTGAATGATTAATTACATATATATATATATATATATAATAGCATTTGGAGAGCCAGAATGACAATACTATTATGTTTAGCCATCAAATCCAACACTAAGATCCAGGACAACAGCCAAATATGTCAAGAATCACAGTGAAGAACCTCTCTCTGAGTCGGTTTGCAGGTCAACACAAAGTAATGTTAACGAGGAGTAGGATTTTATGATCTTACTCACAATAATTCCAAATTTATCAAAGATTATTGACATATAACGGCATCAATACGATTGGAATCGCAAATGAACAACATAAAAGATCTTTCTGGAAATTTAAAAAAGGACTTTAAGAATGGACAATGAGGAATAGAGATATAGTTTGTGTCCTGTCTCAAAGAAATCATGACGAGTAACTAGAATTCAGCTTTACTCTAGCTAGCTCAGATCTCAATAGGAGCAGCAAAAAATGTTATTACTCATTTTTGCAATTGAATCGTCATGCATAAAAGAATCACAGATCCAACTTAACATAAATGATCTGTGGTATTCAGCTTCACTTTGGCTAGCTCAGGTCTCAGTGGAAACTTAAAAAAAAAAAAAAAAAATTATATTCCTCATATCTGCAACTGAATCTTCATGGCTAAAAGAATAAGAGATCCAACTTAACGTAATTGATCTCCACAAAGTATATTGCTCCATCATGAAGAATAGGAGGTTTGCTGACATGGGGAGTACTGCTTAACCCTTGATACCAAATCAAAACCCAGATTAGAAATCATTTGAACATCCAGTTGCATTAAGTATATGATTTCCATAACTTATTCAGCAACACTTCGTCTTACTAGCCATCAATAATTATATAAAATTAAGACATCTTCTCAACTACAAAAAACAACATATTTTACCTTTGCACTCCCACAATTTACCCAGGGCACTAACAAAAAAGTTCTGAAAATCACCATAAGGATTGTCATATCTCCAGCACCAATTTGCTTACATCCACCAAAAATTTGTATTGAGCTCAAGGAAGTGCCAAAAGAAATATTACCTTACCTTGAAAATATAGTATATGACCTCTAACACATAACAATATACGTCATCTTTCCTATGTTCATACATAAGAACTAGAGATATATACCAGTAAAGGGAAATAAGGATTCCAAGTAAAATGCTCAAGAAAAATACAAGGGTTGACGAAAGATTCTTGCAAAAACTACAATTCTATTACCACTTTTTACAGTCAAGAGACTTGGAAGAAGAAAAAAGGGAAGCTTTCTTTGTGCCAAATAATTAGGTTAGGTTGAATAAAATATGAAAAATGGCGAATAGAAAAATACAAGAAATTTACACCATCCAGAGCACCAGGAAGGAGAGGAAAATAGAACCAAGTTAACAACAGCATAGTTTCAACAAATAGCAGATCTAAGCAGTGAAACTTTAGAAAAGAAAAAAATTGTCCGATGCAGAAAGTTAACCAGAAACATCTAGTAAGAAAGTCTTTGTCCGAAAACCAAACTCAAGATGTCCTGCTTCTTTCCTGGAAAAACTGTAGGATCTCACGTATATTATAGGGAAAATAAGAACTAAATTCTAGCCCAACTCCCAGCCCCACCTTTCCACCTTTCCCTTCTCATTTTTTTCTTTCTATGGGGCATGCAACTTTGCAGAAGTTGATGAATTCATTTTAGTAAAAGATCACATATATACATTAGATAGATTTGCACATCAAAAAGAATTATAAAACATCCCATCTGCTTAAGCCAGCATTAGTATGTTACCAGCCAAATATAAAAGAGATCCTTCAGCAGCCTGACACTGTGCTTCCCTTCTTGTTCTACCAATCGCTTCACCAATTTTCTCTCCTGCGAACAAAACCTGCAGAGACCACAGATAATACAATCTCATCGGACTTCACACAAAGACTTCAAAAACAATTCAGGTGCACAAGGTATCGTGAAAACTTAAAGAGACTCAAACAATTTGCAAAAAAGAAAGAGACAAACAGACCATGGGGAGATATGTACATAGAGTAAGAGAGAGGTTAGAACGAGAGACAGGTGATAACATGATCATCTGTCTTAATTATTAAGTTCTCAATTTATATCTTCATTAGCAGAATGTGACAACTAATGGAAACTGAAAGTCTGAACCCACCTCTACGGAGAACTGCAGTTCTACGCTTGATACTAGAGCTTGCCTGAACTCTACCTACAGGTATTTGAGGCAACCACATCAGGAAGTGAGTTTGGACCACATAACCGAAGCAAAAGGAATCAACTGATGTTTCATACCTTTGTTCCACACTTAAAAGCAATATCCTGTAAAGCCCCAGTAGAAGTTTCACAGCAGGGATCAATTTGTCCACCTTCAAGATCAAGATCCTTCTTTGCTGAAGATAGCTGAGCCATAGGACTACCCTCACCTTGAAAATCGGAACACGTCTTATTACCACTACTTCTGTTAAATGACGTTGAATAGGTACTTGGTTTTGAACTGTGAATTGAGATATAATATACCAAAAGCAATTGAAGCAAATATCACATGACATAGGAGAAGAAACTAATCATATGTTTCAAGCAAGTTCTATATTCTATAGGCAAAAAATCGAGTGGCATAGAAACCATCCAGAGATTTGCTCACACAGCTTTCTCACATTCCACAAACAGTTATATGGATGGACCTTAAATGAGACTGCGTGTAATAAATAGGGATTCCAACAAGAATCCTGTCAATAAACAGATCTCATAGTGCCCCAGATGCATATAAACCATAAAAGGCTGATTATAGTAATAAATTTGTGCATTTCCTCAAAGAGATAAAAGGAGAGATCTTTAATGAGACTGGAAGTGTAGTAATCTGTCATTCCAACCAAAGAATCTTCTTAATAAACAGATGTCATAGCACATCATATTGATGAAAATCATAAAGAGTAATCTGTCATTCCAACAAAAGAATCTTCTTAATAAACAGATGTAATAGTACGTCATATTGATGAAAATCATAAAGAAGTGGATTTTAAAATAAATGTGTGTGAAACTTGTGCAGTACACCTCCCTCCCTCTGTCCCTCCAAAATCAGAGAAACAGTTAGCTTCTCACATATTCATTGTCTCTTTTTTCCACTTAACATTTCAACATGGCTCAAGGAATTTGTCCACATATGGCCATGAGGTTATTTACACATGGAAGCACAAGACTTCCACAAGATAAAGTAGTTAAGAATATTAGCCCATTTTCTGATTTGATGCTTTTAACGGCATGTCTTTGTATGTACCCTCTTTTTTTTTTTTCTTGTAGTCTCTTTCTTTTGCCAGGCGTCTGAGGGAGAGGGGGTAAGGAAAAAGTTATTTAACCAAATTGAGCCAGCAAAAAAGATGTCAAATTGAATATTCAATATGAAAACTTCATTAAACTCAATTCAAAGTTAAGTTATAGATTGAGGCAATTACATGATCTAGATGCATCAAATGATATGAAAAGGATTTGATGACAAACTTGGTCAAGAAAACTAAATATCAGTTTGAATCCATTATAACACTACATTTCCTCTACAAGGTGGGTGGTGATTTTCCATTTTAGGCATTTACCACATGCTGGCAACTTCAAAGTGAAAAGCTTTCAAGCATGTGTCTGGTTTTTGTGGAGATTCTAATATGCATGTGAAACTAAATCTGCAGGTATCTGGTATATCTTTCTGTTTTGTAACATGACTTACCAGAAAAAGAATGAAAATCAGGCAGTGGTTGATTTAATCTTAACAGGTCTTGTCGTGGAAGTTCCTGCACACACACACCATATCACATCAGTACACTAGTCAACCATGAAAGCCATTTTGAATTCTATACTAACTAAAATGAACAAACCAGGATTAAAAAAGATACCAATTACCTCCTTTTGCAACCTCTGCCTTTCAAGAACTCTGCCAGGTGGGATGGAAGTCTCCACTTTGTGGAGAAAGGGTGGATGATGAGTCCGATTCTTGTCAGTAGGAAGAGGCTCTGCATTAAAGTCCATTGGTGGTGCCACCCGGTTCGGTTGTCTTGGGCTCATCTCCTCTTCAACAGGAAACCAACCACACGGATGAACTCTTGGCACGGGTACTTGCACGGGTGGCCGAGCAGGAAACTGAGAGTCACTTGAAGGGTGTTCTCTCATGTCCTGACCATGTTGCAAAATGAGCAGTCTCCTCCTTGTATCAGGATCTAATTCAGATTCTGGTACCTCACCCTCTTCCCTTGCAGGAGAATTGTGCAAGGTTGTTTCTGCTTGTCCAGGTTGGGCTAATGGTGGTTTAAGCAGTGCTGTGACATGAGGTAATTGCTGACTTAGAGAAGGCATTGCTGGCCGTTGTATCGTTGGTGGATGAACTGTAAAAGAAGACGATGGTACAGCATACTGGAGAGCTGAGGCAGTTCTTGGGTCTAAATTCATTATTGGCTTAGGAGCAGTTGAAGAAGCTGACAATGCCTCCTGAAAGTTTTAGATTGTCAAATTTAAAATACTATTACCTCCAGTTATATTTAACATACTTTGAAGCACATAAAAAGAGAAGTGACTGGGTAGAAAGAAATGCAGGCAGGGAGAAATAAAATGCCTAAGGACCCTTTTTTTTTATATTTATATGCCTAAAGAGTTCAGGGATAAAAGGAATATCTATATCTTGACATCAACAAAGCATAGAAACAATTCACAAAACAAGACATTTTACCTTTAATCTCCTTTCCACCTCGGCATCTGCCATTCCATCAAAACCAACTGAATCTTTGTTTCCATTAGAAGCTGAAGGATCATCCTAAGCAATAAAAATTGGAACAATACCATAGCATGTAAATTTTTATGAGCAGTACATAGCTTTCAACAAGATGATTATAATCACAAAATCAGCATTTCAGATACAACAACATTTAGGCCCGCGGGGGCGGGGGGGGGGGGGGGCGCATTGTATGGACTAACCTCTGAAACCAAGTAGTTGCTCACATCAGGTGGAGAAGGCATGTTTTTAATGTCATCTTCATATGCAACTTCAGAAATTTGTTGCATTAAACCCTCATCAAACTCTCTGGGTCAAACATGTCAAGTCAGATCCTATAAGAGGTACTTGTAACCAAAGCTTCAAAATAAGAAACTAACGAGAGGCTTTAATGAACTTACTTGAAAAAACCACCTCGAACATTGCAGGCTACATTTCTTGCAACACACAGCACAGGGACAGTGTTCTTGGCCTGCAGGCAATAGGTTTCAGACCAATGTTAGCAAAACCACTAGGTTACTGTCCCGGGCAGAGAGGGTCAGTGAAAATTAATTACTTCAGCTTCAGGTGCAAAATACGGCGTAAATGCAGGAACAACGTGTACTCTTGGTTGATCTTTCTCATCCCATACTTTTACACGGTCATCAATCACCAACGCTGTCTTAGGGTGGCAGTTCCCATCTTGGAAAACATTGAATAGTGATTTCCTAGAACCTGTACAAAAAGTTAAATGGATATCCATGCCATCGCAGATGAATCCCATCGAAACTTGAAGTTAAGGCTACAGTTCCTCAAACCTTACCAGACTTGACACACACAATGCGGTCCAAAAGGTCCCTTGGGTTTATCAAATTTGATTCTGGATCAAGAAGTCTCCACATTTCTAAGGCATAATCTCTTTCTGCCATTGTGCAAACAAAAACCTCAAAGCGCTTTCTACCTCTAGCAGTCAAGTAGCTTTTAAGATCCTCCCATGCAGGTCTTAACCTCACAAGAACACTTGTATCGCGTATCTGCAGCAGTACAAAGAGTGTTCCTTTGTTATATGTTTAAAACACATAATAAAATAAATCACCAATCCTGTTGAACTATTTTGCATTCATTAAAGTTGCCAGAAGCAGATATATGTCTTGTAAATCATTTCTGAACAACCATTTATGAACTTTCGTAACATGTACTGCAGCTGCAACTTACTCCCTTTCACTAACAGAGAAAAGATGTCTAAATAAATAAAACTCCTCTTATATTGTGCCTCGAAAACAAACTCGCACTGATAGACCAAATACGAGGACACAGACACTTAAACTAGGATTTAAAATGGCACAAGAAAGCGTGGTATATTTACCAGTGGATTAATGCGAGTAAGAATAATATTTCTATCTTGTAGTCTGATAAGCGGGCGGACAATAGTTTGATGATTGTCTGACAAAGCCAGAACCACCTCAGACTCCGACCTGATCACCTTCCCATTGTCAATTACCTGATCGCTTTCTGCATATTGCTTCAAAATATTTTTATCATCCTGATAACGTTTAACCTCCGCTAGTATGCCAGAAACACGTTGTGGATCAGACTCGGAATTTAATTTTCGCTGCAGTGAATCGATCCTATCCTCAAACGAGCGCATTGTATTTGCAACTATGAGTGTTTCGTCAAGGTCAAAAACAATGCCAAGACATCTGAGATTCAGCATGACAAGGCAAGAATTGTACAGGCTTGATGCCACATTGAACCCCCAAAAGCAGGGGTTTTGTCCTTCATACTTTCTCGAATGCATGGCAACTAAATGAATCTCCCCTCCTCCAACGGATGCTACAGCAGCCTGCAAATGAAAAAAGGTAAAACAAGAGAATAAGCTATGGAACCCAAATTTATACAGAAGAAAAGGATGACAATCAAAAAGGAAGAATATATAGGTAATTCAAGGACTGGGAACGACACATATCATTCCCACATAGATGCCGCTATATGCATAAGAAGATAAGTTTAGGAACCAAAATTAAGAGTCTCTTTCTAGAACCATACAAACTCACAAGGATGGTATTGGCACGCCAAGGCATCATAAATACTTCTAGAACGAGTATTGCAGTCCCGAATTAGATTAAAACTTCTCAAGGACGTCCACATTCTACATCGCAAATTTCAATTTGTAAAAAGTGAAAAATCGTTTCAAATATTCTTTAATCCAGAAATTTCCATGTTCATGCTGAATCCGAAGACAAAACCAATCCAACTCACATTACAAAAAATAAATCTGGGTCCTTGTTCATTTGTCAGAGTCCACATCTTTTACCAACAGTAAGTCCAGTTTCCGTGAATCAGAGTTTCTTTTTGAGAATTTAGAACTTCAATTTTTTCTTTGAAGATTAGAATTATCTCAAAATTGGAAAATTTCTGTGTAAAGGTCTGTATTATCTCAAAATTGCAAATTAGGGTTCTTTTGGTTCTCAAACTTTCAGACATAGACTTTCTTCATTAATTGAATCAAGTGAGGCTTTTCCAGTAAGTTTTGTGCTTTCTGTACTGTTGGTAGGCAATGCAGTGCAATCAATACCTTGTTATCTCTGAGACAGGTGGCGTGCATCAGAGAAAGCGGCAAGTCCTGATTCTTGGCAGTAGATTCCAATTTGAAGCATATTCCGGTGGAATTTATGGTATGAAGCACAGCGAGTGGCGGGCACCTCTCACTGGGTGGTGAATAGTGTGATATCCGAATTTCCTTAATCTCCTCCCCCCATACGACGCCGTCTTGCTGTTGCAACTCAACCTCACCCAGCACCCTCTCCCCTTCGTACACCACCACCACTTTTCCGTACATTTATTCTCCCAATTTATATAAAGAAAAGTATATTAAGAAAATTCAAATTTCTTTCAATTCAAATTTTTTTCCGAATTTCACTACTGCGATGTGGTCGAACAATTTTGGAGGAAAATCAATATTTCAATAAATCAGTCAACCAATACCCTTCTCTCCTGTAGTTGTACTCGAACTTGATCGGTCCGTTTTTTCCAGATCTATAAATCGATTGCTGAAGAAATCAGTGGGGAAAACTTAACTGAAATGTGCAAAGAAAATATACAGGGTTTTCAAATCAAGATTTCGACGACGATTTGCCGTCGTTGACGATGCTAAAATTCTTGATTTCGTTCACGTCTTCGAAATTTGATTCAGATTTTGAGATTTTAGGTGTATGTACGCGAGACGACTGAAAAGAAAACCCTAGATCTAGAAAATTATCGCTCTCTTTTTTTTCCGACTAACCGCGTGCTCTCTACACGTCATTCGTCAGTACACTCCGAAATTACCCTTATATTTATATATGGTGCAGAGCATATTTTGTTCATTTTACATCATACACTCAACTTCAAAATTTTTTAATTAAAAACATTTTTAATTATAATATAAAAAAAATTCATATTTATAATTTAAACTATAAAAGCTAAAGTAATCAAAATATATAAATATAAAACATGTTTAGTTTTTTGAATTTTCAACTTAAAATTCAATACTTAATTATTTAATTTAAATGAACTTCAAAACTTTTTTTGATAACTATATCCGTGTTAACTAAAAAAATATTACATATATATATATATATATATGTGTGTGTGTGTGTGTGTGTGTGTCATATTGACCAAATATATTTTTACTTATTTTAATTCAAAAGAGTCCGAGACTAGATAGTTAAGAACATGTTCAAATAATCAAATTATATTTTTTTCATATTTAATATTTTTTGTGTAGTAATATACTAAAATAATAAATTAGTGTTAAAATTTGAATTACATAGTTTATTATTTATTTTTTGTTCTCTATGGTAATAAAAAAAATTATAGTTAAAAAATAATTTGAAAGTTGAATATAGAGTGCAAAGTAAACTAAATATATTGAAAACTATATAAATATAATTTTTATCCAAACATTTAGTTTAATAGAGTACGTGTTATACTTTTAAGTGTCAATTCACAAATAAAACATATCATATAATCGAGGGAGTAAAATGTTTTTCACCCTAGTTTATTTGGTCAAATTTAACTAGTGATACATTATTTTATATTAAATATATTTTACCTTCCTTAACCATATATGGCTAGTCTCATTTTCACCCCCTCAACTGATAAGTGTAATATTAACCTTTTTGGACTAAATATTAGAACAAATTTGTCTTTATGCCATGTATATTTATATAATTCCTGACATATTTTGAGCATTTTTTTTCATATTGTTTGTTAATTAAAAAAACATTTTGTGGTTATAAATAGTAAAAAATAATTAATAACTTAAACAATCAATATTTTATTAAAGTAAGACATGAGTATAATAAATAGACAAAAAATATTAAACATAAAAAATCATTTTGATTGTTTGAACTTAAAATTAAGTTACTAACTATTTAATCTAAATAATTTTGGGACTCTTTTGGACAAAGATGAATAATTAGATATCTATTAACGTAAATGTAAATATAATTTTTTTTAATTGAACAAAAATATATTTAAACAAAATTTGGATGTTTTCTTATAAAAATGAATCAATATATATTTGTATAACATTGAATAATTAGATTTTAGACTTTTGAATAACTATAAAACTTTTGTATCTTCTTAAAAGTAAAAATTATTTATTTTAAATTTAATTAACACTGATGGCCAAGTGTTTATGAATAAGCCGGTTGTTTCAGATGAAAAATTTATTGAGCAAACTACTAAATCAACAAGATCAGTGGACTAGCATAACCGATAAAGCCACTAAGTTGATGGATTTCGCTTGAAAATAGAATTATATCATTTGAACTCAAAAAAACTTCGAAATTGTGCTGAATATATTATAAAATTCATACACATTTAAAAAAATGATTATCCACATAAAATAATTTAATATATAACATACCAAAAAAATAAAATTATCATTATACAAAATTTCAATTTGAAAATTTCATTTTTTATTTTAAAATAACTCAATTTATTAATTTTTTAATATAAGAGACTGAATGTCAATTCAGTTCAAAAATCAAATTAACTGAATGTCGGTTTTTCCGTATGAAACAAGTGGTGGAAATTGAATTTTTTAGTTTAAAAAATATTATTATGGGTTTTTTGAATTAAAAAAAACTTATTATATGAGTTTTTGTGTATTTTCTCTAATTTCAACCATTGAGAGGACTATTTTGGATACTTTAAATGATGCAAAACCAAGAAATTAAATTTATTTTGTTAGGATTAGGGAGACAATAGAGTGAGGCTATCTGAACCTCAATTATTCCAGCGACTAATATTTGAGTCGAATCTAATTAAATATGAATAATATTTAACTTGAACATTTAAATTAAGCCTAATGAAATTGAAGTGAACTTGAGCCTTATTAGGCTTAGTCCCAATAATCTCAAATATTTAATATTTTAGTAACAATATAAAGCTTACAAGCAGCTATTTCATGTTATATAACAGAAGATTTACGAAAGCCAATTGAAGTAATATATGAGTTATGACATTATTTTTATTAGAAGTTTTTTAAAATGATAGTGTAGATATCAGTGCAAATTCTTCGTTGGAAGAGATTTTGCGAATAATTCTCAAGTGTATATGTTATGCCATTGCTATTTAAAAATATTTTAGATTTTGATAAATGTTTTGTAGATTTTTAGTTTTGTGTTGACTTTTGAGTTGAAAAAGTTTTTGATGTTACAAATTTGGATTTTATCCATTTTTATTGAATTAAACTTTTATATTGTGTATTATACAAGTTTAGTCTCTTATATATATACATACATACATACATACATACATACATACATACATACATATATATATATTTAATTGTATAGTTTTTTTAATTTAAAAAAAGAACAATTTCAGATAACTTGAAACAAGTACAAAGATACTGAAAAATGCGAGCCGAATAAAAAAAATAAATTTATAAGTTGAGTTTGAATATATGATTATCAAATTCAACAGTATTTGAGGTTTAACTAGGATAAACTTGACTCTTAAATTCAATAAATTATTTTTATTAATAAATATAGACAAATATTATTTATCAATGATATGATTAATAAGAAATAAATAAACAAAAATGTTGTTTTGTTTAATATGTTTTGAATAATTAAGACACATATTATTAGGCTAGTTAAAAGGAAAAAAAAACAAAAACAAAAACAGTTGGACTAATCACCGCTAACAATCCCCTAGGTGATAGGCCCGCAGCCGGTAAAAATCACACCAACGGCTATGATCTCATTACGTTATCAAACTTTAATCGTACTAAAATACCCCTACCCTCAAGCTCAACGAACAATTTATCCAATTTTGTGTTTTCACTGCTTAAATCCAACCTAAAAATATTTCTCCTGCCTCTAAATTCTCATATCCGGTTGTATTTTCAAACCTGCGAACGGGAGGAGCAGAAACTGAGGAACGTGAGGGAGAAGGAATCATGACCTCCTTTCCTTATTTTACCCATCTATTCTGAATTTGGTGCCTCCCCAAACCCCTTCCTTTGATTTCTGTGAAAAAGGGTTGAATTCTTCTGACTTCTGAGGATAAAAAAATATGATTTTTAGA
The DNA here is from genome assembly GCA_019321725.1 of Paulownia fortunei. Taxonomy (NCBI): domain Eukaryota; kingdom Viridiplantae; phylum Streptophyta; class Magnoliopsida; order Lamiales; family Paulowniaceae; genus Paulownia; species Paulownia fortunei. Next base: position 16,704,420 of record CM033120.1, read on the forward strand.
ACGTACGGCCGACGGAGTAGAGGCTTGACTAGGAGCTATTCAGGGGCGAATAGCTTTCCCGACGGAGTTTCGGATTCCTCTTCCCAAGAATTCCCCCAAGATGTTTACGACTTTACGTTTCCGTCCCAGGACTCCACTCACTGTCACTGGTCCGATCCATATAGTTTCAGTTCGTCTCAGGAGTCGAGGCAGTTGGCGTTTTTACCCCCAAGAAAGGGCGGGGATTGTGATGGTGAGTTTTGGAAATCGAAGAAAGTGGAGATGATTGAAGTTGATTCGGAGCCCTCAAGTTCGTCCCAAGAATCAAAGGAATTTGGGGTTTTGGAGATTTCTGATGGGGATTTCCAGAAATCAAAGAAGCTCAAGAAAGTTATTTCCGATCCTTATGAGTATAATTCATCGCAGGAGTTGGAGGAATTTGTGGTTCTACCTCAAAGGAAGGGCAGGGAGAAGAGGGTTTTTGATTTCTCTGAACATGGGGATTTATGGAAATCGAAGAAGTCCAAGAATGTTGATTCTGATTCATATGTGTTAAATTCGTCACAGGAGTTGGATAATTTGGGGATTCCGCAGTCAAGAAAGCGTGAGGGTAATGGGGATTGCTGGGAATTTGATGGGGTTTCTGGGAAATCCAAGAAGAAGGATAGGGGGGAAAACGGGGTCTTACAGAAGAAAAAGAAGAAGAAGAAGATGAAATCAAAGGAGTCGGGACCAGGTTATGTAGAGCTTACCACTACATTGATGGAGACTCAAGAGTTTGGGGAGATGATGGAGCATGTGGATGAGGTGAATTTTGCGTTGGATGGGTTGAAGAAGGGACAACCAGCGAGGATTCGAAGGGCAAGTCTTCTATCATTGTTATCAATTTGTGGAACAATGCAGCAGAGGCGGCTTTTGAGGGTTCATGGGTATTTTAGTTTAATCCTTCATTTTGGCCAAGATTATGATTATAAAGATACACGTATTCTAGTATTACATAGTTCAACTTTTCTTCTGTTGTATTAACTGATATCTTGGGATTATTCTCTTAAAAGTTATGTGTCATTCTGGTATATACAGGAAATGTGGAAAAGGAATATGCATTTGCTAGTTGTCATTTAAAATTCAGAAGCTTCTTATAGATTTGGAAATGATGCCTAGCATTTCTTTAAGCATTCAGGAATTTTCAATGATGTGCATAATTACTGCATGTTGATTTCATTTATCGTATTTTTCTATTTCTGCATTGTAGTTTTTTCTCTCCGTCATTTTTATTATAAAATGGTTGTGATCCATTTGTATTTCTTTTTGCCCCATGGTTCATCCTAAATGATGTAAACATCTATATATAGACTTCATTGCGAGTTTTGCTCATGATTATGTATCATTTGGTCACTCATCTATTGCTTTATTATTAAAATGAAAAATCTGTATGCTATGTACCCTGGTCAATTGATAAATACCTTACATGGATAATGGGGATCCAATAGAAAATTCCATGGAACATGGATTAAGATAGAATGAGACAAGGAATTTCTACTGAAGTTAGTGAATGTTATGTTATTCTATTCTGATGGTGTTCCATTTTGCCCTTGATTCTTAATTTTGTTGTGATTAAGTATTATCAAATGGCCTTTCTCTTTGCACACCCCTGTGGTGAGAGTTGTTACCTTTTCCTGGAAAGGTTATAGAAGAAGCATGCATCTTATTAACTTCTGTTGAGGAGAAGAGGCTGAATTTGCTTTTACATCAAATGATGCTTATAAATCTTTGTGTTTGTTAGTGGCCGCACCTGATTAAAATAGATATATTAGTAGGTGAGAGTTCTGAAATTCTGTCCAGTTTAGAGTTGATTCTCGTCGATTTTACACTCTGTAACTGCTGATATCTTTCTTAGGATGGCCAAAACTATCATTGATGCTGTTTTGGGACTCAGTTTTGATGACACGCCAAGCAACCTTGCTGCTGCTGCTTTATTTTACATTCTGACAAGTGATGTGAGTGATTTCAACTATATATTATGGCCTGAACATGCTCTCTTTGTTTCAATCTCATTCATAAATATATCATGCCCTCCAGCCTCTATACCAATATTATTTAAATTCTCATTGTTTCAGGGTCAAGATGATCATCTTCTGGATTCACGAAGTTGCATTCGCTTTCTAATAAAATTGTTGAAACCACTATCACCAAGTGCTGCCAAGGAAAAAGCACTGCCCATTGGTAGCAAGCTTCTAGGCCTGTGCAAGAACGCTGGTTTCTTACAAGAGTCAGCCAAGGGAACAGATTCCAGCTCTACTGCAATTATGCTCAAGGTTCGAGAGATCCTTGTCAATTGCAAGGAAGTGAAGCCAAGAGATGATAGTGATGGTGGAATTGAAGAGCCTGAGTTGAATCCTAAATGGATTAGTTTGCTAACAATGGAGAAAGCTTGCTCGTCCAGTATCTCTATTGAAGGTTTAGAATTCGTTTTGCTGTAATTTGATGCTAGTAAATGCCTTATGTCTATTTATTTCATTTATAATTATTTATTTTTTTGCCCTAATGGGATGAATATTGGCAGCCTTAAAAAATTGTATTTATAAGGTTTACTTTTTTATTATGTCAGAAATCACCTTGTTGGCTTTTTATAAGTCTGTTATGGTTATTCAGGTTTGGACTACTTGTGTGCTTAATTTCTATGTTTTTATTTTATTTTATTTTTAATCTAAGATATTGTTTTTCGTCTAATGTGTGGGTGTTTCTCTAATTTCTGCCTCTTATCTTCTATTCCGTTATTTAATAGCACTCAATTGATTATGATAATCTAATGGCATTCAATTGTTCTCAAAACCTGACTTAGCTGGAGTTGCCTATCACCACAAATTTCTTTCAGTTGAATATACTCTCAGGTCTTGCTTGTTTCTTTTGATTAAATAGATGTTTTCGAGTACTGCTATTCTTGCCATTAATGCACACTCATAAATTCCTATAATTAGAAGCATAATTTTTTATTTTATCTTTATTGGAAATTTAATATGAAATAATATTTTATGGCTCTGTTCTTAACCTGATATTTTGGTTTATCTATTTAATTCTTTCTCCCTTTTCTGTTTTCTGCATTCTTTATTAGCAGACACCTCTGGTACTTTACGGAAAACTGGGGTCAACTTCAAGGAGAAACTGAGAGAGTTTGGGGGACTTGATGCAGTGTTTGAAGTGGCGAGGAAATGCCATTCCATGATGGAGGTGTGAGCCTGTATGTTATTCTTGTTTGATGTTATTATGACCTAGATTATGTATTTGTGTTCAGATGTCACTCGGTATTGGAGGATTGAACAGTGGGTTCCCCACAATAAGGATATATTCTGATTAATAATGATTCATGATTAGTTACTTGGCTGGAAGCTCCAAGATTCAAATTTATTAGCAGCACAAAGCGGAAAAGCTTAGGGTACTGGCTGGTAGAGAGAGTCCAAATAGTAATTGGTCTTGTAGGCTGTAGTAATTAGCTGTGGCTTAACATGTGGTTGCTGGAGATGAAGACTGGATTATATTTTTGGAACTTCAAAATCCTTTTGATAGGTAAAGATGAGAGAATGAAATGTCCTCTATTTTTAAGCACCATATGTGAGAGTGTAAAGCTACACTGCTGGTTTAAAGATCATTGTTTCTTATCCAATAAATAGAAGCCACTCTGCAAGGAAGTTTGTCATAATCTTTTTTTCATTTGCTTACATCCACTCCCTTCCTGCTCGACCCAGGTAATTGGACTTGTTTTCTAGATTTTCCTTCATTCCAGAGTTAAAAAAAAATAAAAATACTATGAGTAGCTTTTTGAAAATGAAGCAAAAAAGGTGTAGGCAACCTAAAGAACTTTAATTGGAAAAGGAAATGAATTCCACTACTTTGAAATCTACTGAAAGCCAGGAACTCTGGAGAAACCTCTTTGCTAAGTTTGGGAGGCTAAGATGTCTCGTTAGCGGATAAAATATGCATTATGCTGTAGTGGAGCTTATAATTTCCGCTTATGCCTATATGTTGTAGTGGAGCTTATAGTTTCTGCTTTTGCCTCTATTTTCTTGTATGTTCTTTGTTTTCGCCTTGCAGAATTTGATGATGATGTAATTAACATCGCCTTGACCTTGAAATGGCTATTCGTTTTTGTTTGGTTTATATTGTGGTTGGAGATGTATTTGTAGAATGTTCTCCTAAGCTTGTCCCTAACCATGCTAAACCTGACGGAACTTTATTTTTCGTCAATTAAGGTTATATTTCTAATGCTCATTGATTATGCAGGAATGGCTGGAGAAGAGTCCAACTTTTGCACTGGATTCGAGATATATTTCGGGGCTAGAAAGTCTAGTGCTGCTTTTGAAATGTCTAAAAATCATGGAAAATGCTACTTTCCTTAGCAATGATAATCAGGTATGTGATGTTGTACCTGGCTCCTTGCATTACACATTACATTTCATGCCTGCATACCTAACGTTTTTTGTGTTAAATTATTGATTTGGTGGTTAGTTGATGTTTTCTTGTGTGAATACCCTGTCTCTGAAGTTGATTATGCATTACAGCGCCATTTGCTTGGGATGAAAGGCAACTTTGATGGTCAGCAAGCCCCACGGACTTTCACAAAGCTCGTTCTGAGTGTCATTAAAATTCTCTCAGGTATCTTGTATGGGTTAGTCTACCATTGAAATATATGTTATGGTATTTTCATTTCTTTATTTGGGTGAATTTTTATGCTATTTCACTGTCTTCATCTGGTTCTTATTCTCATCCATATTATTTTGTTGATTACCTTTGCCAGAACTATTTTATCCATCCCTAAGACTTTGTTTCTGTCATCTGATAGCTGTGTCATTGATGTCTAGGTGTTTCCTTACTCAGAAGTTCTTTGGGCAGTTCCCAGGATGAAAAGATGGGTTGTATTTCTTATGGGAGCAGTCATTTGGGAGGGCGTTGTAGCATGGAATGGACTTCTCAGAAAAGCTTTAATCAATGCGATCAGTTCCTGATATCTGGTCAGCCAGGATCTTTTAAATCTAGTCTGGAACCCACTCATGTTTCTGCTGATCCCCTGTTTCTAAAGCTGAGAGTTGAATCTTCTCAAGCAGGATTATGCAGCGGAACATCTTGGAATTCAAATAGTGTAGCACACATAAGCAGTGATGATTTAGAAACAGAATTTGATTTTGGGAAGAGACAGCTGATGTGTACTAACATTGAAATTACGGAGGACAATCGGGACCCTTTTGCATTTCACGAGGATGACTTTGAACCCTCAAAATGGGATTTACTATCTGGAAGTGGAAAGAAGTCTTTATCTCAAGATGGTAGGGCGAGTGTGAGTGGATATAAAGATGGGAATCACTCAGTAGCGGTATCAAGCCAACAAGAATCAAACAACATAGAATATCGTCATTCTCAGGAGACCTCTTGTTCTTCGGCTGTTGATGAAGATAAGTCCAACCTTCTGGCAGATTGCCTTCTTACGGCTGTCAAGGTGCCTGCATATTTGTGGAAGTAGTGAATTTTCCTTACTATACTGCATTCCTCAGTTACTTATTTTTGGTGCCATGGTTGTGATGGATCTGACCATTTCACTTTAGTTGCAAAGACTGTTGAAAAGCTCTTCTCATCATGTCTTTCAATAAGTACTTTCTCCGCTTCTTCTATATGTACATTGATTTAACTGTTTAAGATGAAAACGATAGTCATTCTTAGATGATCATTTTATGAAGCTTCTGCACACCTTATATGTCTCGCTGCATCAGCTTTTTGGGAACTATTGAAATGTGATGCATTATCATTGATTTTCAGGTTCTTATGAACTTGACCAATGACAACCCTGAGGGCTGTCAGCAAATTGCTACCTGTGGGGGATTAGAAATCTTGTCTTCTCTGATTGCTGGCCATTTTCCATCATTTAGCTTATCTTTGCCACACTTTGATGAAGTAAGAGAGAGTAGTTTGTCATCTAAATCAAGTCCTAGGATCAACCAACGGAGCAATACACCTCTCACTGATCGAGAGCTGGACTTTCTTGTTGCTATTTTGGGTTTGCTCGTGAATTTGGTAGAGAAGGATGGTCGCAACAGGTACATTATTCTCAATTAAACCAGTCTCTTTTTATATGAATCAGTTTTCATTTTTGATGTAATTTTTAGGCAATTTCTTTTTGACTTCTTACACGGTATGTTGGTTTTTTATCCTTATTTGGCTCATGTATTTGTAATCAATTGAAAAAACATTTACTTGATTTTATTGTATTGCAGATCTCGGCTTGCAGCAGCTAGTGTTTCATTAACCCACCTGGAAGGTTTCAACTCGGAGAATCAAACCAATGTGATTTCTCTACTGTGCTCAATCTTTTTGGCTAATCAAGGCACTAGTGAGGCCGCTGGAGAGGAAAAATATTTGTCCTGGGTGAGGAAGTTGGTCTGCTTCTGTTATATTTACCATATTGTATGGTTCACCTATCTACTGTTTGAAAGTTTTTGTTATGGTTGTGGTTTAATCTGAGCGGGGATATTGTGAACAATTGAATACTCAATGGTTTTATTTTGAAATGTTGAGAAAAAGTTGAGCAAGTTGCATGTGTGTATGTTCCAGTGCCCTGAGAAGTAGTATATATAAATGAGACAGTTGCCATTGGAGACTTTTTTTTCGAGGAATCTATTCACAATAAAGTTTTAAAAGCCTGCTTCCCAGATGAAATTTGAATTTATTCTGAATTCATCAAACTTAAACGTTTAGTTTCTGCTTGCTTATGCGGTTTGGCAAGGCTTCATCCTCAAGACGGAAATATATTATACTGGAATTTCATGACAAACTTATATGCATACTGAGGATATAGTTTATACTCATTTTAACCTTTAGTAAGAGATACCAACAAAATTGAGTAGAAATTAATTTTGAGACATTGTAGAAAGTCTGCTAAGAAAATTTTCAAGAGCGATAGTTGAACATCCTTCAGATATATATAATAGCATATGCCAATAACACAAAATTTTGTCTTGCAGGAGGATGAAGATTCCATATTACAGGGAGAGAAGGAAGCTGAGAAAATGATTGTAGAAGCTTATGCAGCTCTTCTTCTTGCATTCCTTTCGACAGAAAGGTTAATATACTGTCATGGCACTTATATCATTCTTTAGTATTATGATCTTTGTCCTCATGAACTATTTTTGCTATGCTTTTGCCAGCAAGAGCATACGCAACACCATTGCTGAATGTCTTCCCAATCACAACTTGACAACACTTGTTCCAGTGTTGGAAAGATTTCTGGTATGCACTTCTTACGAAACTTGTGAAAGTTAATTCACAGCGTACTAATGATGTTTTTTCGGAAAAATGTGCCTTTATGTTTTCAGTTTATTGCATCACGAGTCCTATTTACCGCCAGATGATTAATATACTGTAAATAGCCTTCTTGTTGATTCAGTTATCAAAAGAAAGTGGGGTTCATTGAAGCAATGTTGGATTGGTTGCACATTGTTGCTTTCCCAATTTTAAAAACTTTGGTTTTGACCCTCTGCGCCACCCCCACCTTTCCCCTCTCAACAAAAATGGTGGGTGGTTGGATGTGGGGATGAAAAAAATGGAAACTTGGCAACGATTTGGTAAAACTACTTAGCTCTTTATCGTTCTATGTTGCATGCAACTACTGAAGTAGCCAAACTGGATTGTGTTTTCACTTGTTGGGGATTCTTGTCATCATTTGAGTTGGGCTCTTGGATAAATTTCCCTGGTGAATAAAGCAGTTTTGTCTCATGATCTAATCCCTTATGATTGATTCATACAAGTTTTAAGCGCACTGGCTTGAGCTTAGAGATATAGTACTGTGCTAGTTAAATTGTTGACTGAAGACCTGAAATCTTTTAGTTGTTAGAAGCCATTATTTATGTAGTCTTTCCGTTTGTGCAGGAATTTCATCTGACACTGAACATGATCTCACCGGAGACACACACTGCTGTTCTTGAAGTTATAGAATCATGTAGGATACCATGAGAGCCCGATAATATGTAGTTTTCTCATATTACGCCATTTGTAGTTACGGAAAGAGTCCCAAACAGTGGTAATTTTGTGGTGCATTGACCACAGGACTGTGGTGGTGTTCTTGTTGTGGCTTTTGGTTTGTATAATTTTTTGGGTTCCTTTTTTATTAATTAATTAATAATTTCTGAGTGTAACTATTTTTTAGTCGTTTACAGGGAATGTGGGGTGTGGTGAAAGTGCGAACAGATCTCTGAGTAACAAGATTTTTGCCAACAAATTACAAAAGACAGTCTCCCCTCTAAAAAGCCTAGTATGATAAAGACATGAAAATAGAGTGATAAATTAAATTTTGATCTGAGGTAATAAATTGTCTGAATGATTTTGTTCACGTAGCAAATAGCAAAGGGCATTGGTTTTTTGTATATTCTAAGGTTCTAATTTTATTGTTTATAAGATTGAAGTGTCGAGATAAGTAATTTCTTGAGTAGTGAAGAGTACTATTTTATTTTGAAGACAATAAAGTGTCAAAAGGGAAAAATTTTCAATTAAAAGCATTAATTCGACGTGGTAGAGTTGTCGATATAATGTGAGTTGCGACTATTCTTTCACGTTTGTCAATTTGTGGGTGGTGACTATGCTTTAATTTGGCAGCACAAGATTTTGACAAAGTTGGAGTTGAAAGTGAAATTTTATTTTTTTTTATTAATTTCAAATTAAATTGTATAGTGTGTTTTGTGAAAAAAAAAAATTAAAATATTATTTTATACATTATGATTGAACTCGCAGTGTCTTGTAGTTTGTGATTTTTAAATTGATTTGCTCTAAATTCTAAATTTATAAAGTTTTATTACATATGTATTATTTCATAATAAAATATAACCTTAAAGATTATAACATATGAAATTGTTGAAGAATATATAATTATTATTTTTAATCTGTTTTGAGTAAAATAAAAAGAAGAATTTGGTTGCAAAGAGACACAACATTTGTTTGATATTTTGTTTGTTAAATAGAATGACATAATTTATCTTCAATATACGATCATTTTATTATTCTTGTTTGTTGATTTTCCATGTATTCTAATACTTAGAAAGAAAAATTAATTAACTCATATGTCATAAAATTATAAAAAAAATAAAAAATAAAAAATAAACAGAAAAAAGACGAAAAGAAAAAAAAAATGTTAAATTTGATCCTTGCCTTCAGATGAAAATAATTAAAAATAAATTGAAATTTTAAATTATACCAAAACTTTAAATATACATATTATATATATATATATATATGCAATACGATTTATTTGTTTGAAGACCGCCGTCAAATCGCAACGACCATATAATTTTGACTCTATATTCTTCTAAATTTTCTCTGGAAGATCTTTTGTAAAATTTCTGGAGTTCGATCCGCCAGCATTTGTTTTTGAATGGCGTTCGTTGTTAAATCGCCACTATATGCCAGCTACTCAACTTGCGGGCAACACGGTAATCTGTTTTATCCATATTCTCACCTGCAAATCAGCGAATCCGTAGGCATTGGATTAATTTATATAGAATCCCAATAGAAATTTTTTGGTAGCAATGGCAAGCGCCCCAGTACAATCTCTCGAGCTTGCGCCGGCGGTTGCTTTCAAAAATGTTGGGCTCCTTATCATGGTATATTTTCGAGCTTTCTTGAAGTTTTTGTTATATGGGATGGAATTCCATGCCTGATTTTGTTTGTATATTGTGAAGCTGCTCGTTTATTGTTATGTCTTATTGGGAATTGAAGTTGATATTGAATGTCGAGACTAAGTGCTTGTTTGCTGTTTTGTGTTTGGATCAATGTTGAAAGTGATTGATGAATGGTTGCACTGGAAAAGTGGGGAGGGCTGTGCTTAGCCGCCATCTATGCTGGACTTCACCCTGTTCCTGTAGCTTTATGTTGTCCAGAAGATTCCGGGAAAATCGTGGATGTTGGTGGAAGACAGATTTGAAGTGCAAGGTCCCTTTCGAAGAGAAAATGTTGTGTCTTCTGTGTTTAATGAATATCCCAAACCTGATTGTAGTGGACTATACACAGTGCCAGGGTAATCATATGCTTTTTTATTGTAGAATTAAGGATTTAATTGAGTAGTTAGCAACATAATTGCTGTGTAAACAAGGCCTAAATAACATTTGAAGTTTGAATTATTTATAATTGCAAAATGATGCTACGAGCCATTGTATATAACTAAGTTCTAATAAATAGAATCATGTCATGGCCTTGATAAGTTACATGCTGCACTGGCATCAGTACTTCAAGTTTTGTACTGCTGTTGTTTGACTGGCTATGGTCATTGCAGTTGCAACATATAAAATTCAATATGCTGATCAATATAATGCATGGATGTTAACCAAGCGCGGAAAGGGATTCATGTACTTCCCTTCTTTTAATGACTTTTGGTGTGATTTTGATGTACTGTACTTTTATACACAGAAAAAGATAAGTGGAATACGATCCTCTCTTGTCATGCACTATGTACTTGGGAAAATGCGCTTGAGTTTGAGGAACATTTAGAGTTGTTGGCATCAAATGCTATCTGATTAACTGTTTGTGGCTGATTTGGGCTTTTCTGCAACATAGTGATATCCCTTTCACTTGGAAAGTCGTTAAACGACAGTGTTTTGAAATTTATATATGATATATCTTTTTGCACATAAAAGATGTGGGCAATACTTTGTTTAAGACCTGAGGGTTAAAATGCATTGTCCACAGAATTAGAACTTGAAATATTGGTATTGGAACTTTTTCCTTGTCAGTTTCCTCTAATATTCTTATTAAATAAGTCTCTAAAATCAGGAATTTGTTCTACTTGATCTTCTTAAAATTTTTGTTTTCCTGCTCTCCATTAGCTTGAAAGATAGAATAATGAACCGGAAATTCTTTATCAGCAATATAAGAAATCTTGACTTACAGTTGTTGTGGATCGGCTTGGAGTTTTAAGAAGTTGGTTCTGTCTCTTAACCACTTACTATTTCCACAACTTTGAATCTGCAGACTCTGACTGACCAAAGGAATGAGTATATTTGAAAATTTAATTTCTTTACCTGACTCCTATTTTTGATATTCTAATCAATTTTAATATTGACATCTGAGTTTTTCTTGGTGTGGTATACAGAATGGTGCACCTTATTGCAAAGTTGGAGTACCTTTTGTATTGGGAACCACTGGAGGGACAGGGAGCTGCTTTATAAGACTGTGGCTGACTTGAAGGCTTATGCTGTGATCTCTCCGCAAATGTATAAACAGGTGTTAGAAACTTTGGCAATTATGTTAAGTTTGACTATGCATTCCTCTATTTTCCAATACTTTACTCGGTTAGGTAGTAGAATTTCTTGCAGCCATAGAAATTATGGCAGGGTATAGTCTACAAGTAAATTCTATGCACTCCTATCCTCTCTGGGATAAGAATTGATTAACATTCTTGTGCGATTAGTTTGCCATGTAATATGAGAATTTTCTTTCAATTTCTTGAATGGTCCTTCATTTAGTTGGCTTTATTCATTTTGTGTGCTACCATATATTAACACTCTGGCTTAAAGTCTTTTTTCCGTATTTTTTCTCCAGTATCTTTTTCTATCAATAAATTAAAGTAAACTCGTACTCAGTTTCTTGAGCATTTATTAACTTTCTCCATCCCACTTAAGACTTGTATAAGGTGATGGAGTCGCATCAAGCTAGCAAATTGGACAGTTCTGGAACTGTCAAGGCTGTCATCTCATGTTTTCTGAAGCTGGGGCCCCTTTGAATTAGAGCAGGTCTGTTTTCTGCAGATAATTCTTATGCTTATACTTTTGAGGAAGCAAGTACCTGAATTACATTCCTTTGTGTAAATTTAGTTTTTTAGGACAACAGGGAATGTTTAGCATCAATAATTATATTTTCACTTGTGCCTCGTGGAAATACTATGGCTAATTGAAATAAAAGGCCTAAGGTTGTAAAGCAATGGAACCTCGAATTCGGTCAAGCCTACTCTCTATCATGACCATATCTATCCCCTATCATCTTGCATTTATCTGAGAATTTGTTGATGCTAAATGTTCTCATAGTTTTTGGATCTTTTAAAGCACTAGGTGTTTTCATTGTGTGGAAAACGAGTTTTGTGGGGCATTTTTATTAGAAATAAGGATTTGGATGATGTTCTCTCACAATTGATTTCTGTTTTCTGGTTTTCTCTTAATGAATTCTATCAGATACAGCAGATACGTGATCCCAGGTTACAAGTTGAGATGGTGGGTGTCCCAGAAGAGCATTTATCTGGATGCATTCCACATGGATCATCTGACATCACCTTATGGAACGTAATATTTCTGTCCACCCTTGGATTTATCATTCTTATGATCCCTGTTTACTTGCAAAGAGTTTCAGCACAATGTTACTTTCCTTCTCTAAGAAGGTAATTACGTGTTCTTATATATAGTTATTTGCTGATATCTGTGCATATCTAATTAAGGTTTCAAAGGCGAAGAGTTACCAAACCCTAGGATTTGAATTTGGGCAGATAAGTTATGAAATAATTATTTCATCAGTATTTTGACTCCTTTGTTTATAATCAGGCTTTTTATACACTTTTTGTATTCCATTGTAAAAAATCTCCTAAATGCAGGTTAATTCAATTGCGGGACAATCGAATATATGATATGATTGATGTTCTCCGGGAGAGTAACTTGAGATAAAGGCCATGTGGACTCATTACATGCAGTGTTTTTGGAATCGGACCGGATCAGCTGGTTCGACCGATCTGATCGGGAACTGGGTTTAGTCATTTGATTATAAAAAATCAGAAATGATGTTGAACCAATCAAAACTGATTAAGAACCGGTCAAATTCATTTTTTTTTTTTGTATTCCTTCGTATTTTTTTTAGAAAATTTAAACTTTAAACTTAGTATTTGATTATATATGTGATTATTTGAATTTTAGATTTTGTTAGATATATTTTTTAGTTAATTATTTATATTTTTTTATCTTTAAAATTGAATACATAATAATTAATGTATTACGTTATTATTTTACATAATATAATAAAAAAATATAATCAATTTATATTTGATTGGACTGCCGATTGAACAAATTTGATCGATTAAACCGCTAATTTATAATAAAATTAGTTTGATCACTTATTTTATTATAAAAGTACTAGTTATAAGTCAAATATTATGTGATTAGATTATGAAAATACTGTATATACATACAATGTTATGTTGAGTAATAGGAAGCAAATATTGTCTAGCTATCATGTACTAAATTTGTGCCTTCTATTATAACAGGGATTGAGCATTAAAACAAAAAGATCACGTGATTTTCTTTCTAGCGATTAGTTTTGGCGTGATGGTTGTGGTTTGAGTGGTTGATTAGAAATTTCATGCTCTCACTTCGACTATTGAAATTTTCTTTTCGGAGTTGCAGGGGGCTTAGTGCCTGAGGAATCTTCTTCAAGGCCTCCTCAAAAAACACGAATAATGAATCAGAGCACATGGAGCCATCTCCTTATCTTATTTTTCTGTCAAGAAAAAATACGGCGGATTGGCTGATATTTCTATCAGTTAATGAAAGAGCCCAATGCAAAAAAAAATGCATGTTGGGTCTTTGAAAGAGTTCAGATCATTTTGATAATAATAAGTTTGATCTGTTTTACCGAAAAGGTCTACGGTTTGAGTTCGAGTAAAATTTAAATGTAAAAATATTATTTGAAAAAAATATATAATTTATTTTGATGTTATTTTTATATATATTGTATTTGTATTTATTTTTATTATATAAAATTATTTTATATTATTTAATTTATAATTATAACACAATTTAGAATTGACTATTTCACATTTTTGTAAATTCTTAAAAGTTTTATTTTTTATTTTTATGATATTCAATTAATAGTTGTATATAATTTTTAGATTTAAATTAAGTATTGTAAATATTTTATATGTATTTCTATAATATTTAATTTAATTATGGCACAACTTAGAAATGACTATTTAACATTTTTGTAAATTTTTATAATTTTTATTTTTTATTTATATGATACTTAATTAATATTCATATATAATTCTTAGATATAAATCAAGTATTATAAATATTTGTTAAAATAGAATGTGATTATATATTGCGTATTTCACCTCAAAAATACAAATATTATTCAATATGATCAAATATATAATTAAATATAAATATTTTATACACAAACTACACATAATTAACAATCATCAAAGTTGGGCCGAACATGACTCATGCGGAACACGCATAAATTTTATCCTGTTTGGGCATTAAATTTAAACGATGGGGTTATTTTGGTCTTTTGGGCATTAGACTCGTATCAGTTCTATTTGAACCTGAATTTGACTTCTTTTTCTTTCACATGAAGACGCCCTTTTCACACCTGTCCTAAGAAAGGGAACAAAAAAGAAAAAAAATAAAAAAGAGAAAAAGAGAGAAAAGAAGCGCAGCATAGAAAAGCCCGGATATTACACTGACTTACATTACATACACGCACTGACACACGTCCACCCACACACACATTATGACGCACACACATATATATAAGCACACACAGTCACTGTGTGTCCACTCCACACTCAGACACAAGACTTGTGCCGCTGGTGACGGTGGCTCTCTGGTCTTCCCTCATTCATACATAATCTGGTAACATCTTGATTTCTCTCTAAATGTATCTTCGTATATGCATTCATCGATTTTCTGATGCATGTACTTCTTTTCACTTGTTTAAATCTTGAAAGCAAGCTTTTTTTGTAACGTAAAGAAAGGCCCTTTGGTAAGTTTTCTAGGCTTGCGTTTTGATTTATGCCATGCATTGAACTTGCTTGTTTTGAGAAGTTCAATGGGTTGTGAAAATCGGGAGCACTGGCATTGAATCGGCATTGGAGTTCGTTTCAGTGATACAGTTTACTTTTATATCGTTGAGATCTTTGCTATATATGATTCTTTGGTAGGGTTCTAGAGATTGCATGGAATGATATAGAATTGTTCTTGTTTGAATCCAACCTGCTTGTTTTTCCATGGTTAAGTGCTTATGGTTGTATATCTTTGCCATACACACCATCATCCCCTACAAAAAAAAAAAAGGAAAATTAATGAGCCTGGGTTGAATTGGCATTAGAATTTGTTTTTTATTTTTTCATATTAAGATATAGACTGGATTTTTTAATTTTAATTTTATTAATTAATTAATTAATTAATTTTTATTTTTTTATTTTTTTTTGGTGGGTCTGGTGGCGGTGGTGAAGGAATGTCTGTTGACTGTAAGTATCTTGAGGAAAAAGATACAACTAAATGTTATAACTCAAAGTATTGATTTGCTAAATGAAGAATAGCAACGTACACAAAGAAAATTGAGATGCACGTGTGCCCTTCAATTATAATCAAGTGAGTTTGTATGGAGCTCAAGTCAATTTAATCTGCAATTTGATATCATTTTATTACATAAGCTGATGGAGGCTTTGCTTCCACTATTCAATTGCAACGTCTCTCTCAAGCTCGCCTTTCTGTTGGCTACACGTGTTGATTTTCAGACTCATCTTGTTTTTCTAAAAGAGCAACCGGTTGAGCACAAGGTCCCACATTGTCTCCATCAGCGGCTAGGATCAAGTCTTTGCGCTAAACTATTAGCAGGAATAGAAATTGCAGCCGTTAAGAAATTAAAGCCTTCCAAATAGGAACTGGCCAATGCTTGATGCGCAGATGATGTGTCATTCTTTTAGTTGCCATGTTAGTTGGCCTGTGATTCGATACCATTGCTTGTCGTCCAATCTAACTATGTCATAGTTCCGTATCCCTCAATTCATTCTCATATGCTTCAATGTCCGTATATCCCTTTCTTATATATTCGATTTTACCTGCCATTTTCACTCCCTTGCCCCAAGCATTCATCACCATGACGCTTTACTGCACAGTTTTTGTCATGTGGACACTTTAATCTTCCCATATGTCTATCTATTTCTCTTCTCTTTCCTTCTTGATGGCTAGTGGAATTTTAACTTGACATATTTAATTATAAAATAAATATATTTTCTAGGTAATTCATATGAAAAACAGTCTTGGAGTAATAAGCAAAATAAAAATCTGAAGAATGAGGAGATTTTCGGATGAGATCTGGCCATCTAAAGCACCAACTTATGATGTTTCCCACGTGTAGATTTTAATTTGTGTGAATGAATGTTACTAGTTTGTTTTTCGTATTGACCTCAGCTAAAAATAGATTTATTCTATCAAAGATCATAAGTACATTTTCTATTCGCAGTTTATAATACGTGGCATTTGCTTTATGTGCTGATTCTTGTTATTAATATTCGGAGTAAATGCTTGTTATGTGATTACCTTTTATGCACTTTTTAAACATATATCTCATTTCCATTATATTCTCTGTTTTCCTGGAATTTGTTTGTGTTGAATTTGTTTCTACCATGGTTGAGCAACTAAAACTGTAATATTTACTTGTGAAAGAGCAATGAAACTACTAGTTCTACCTGTCACTGACTCTGGTTTTGTTGAGATGGAAAGGACATTAGGAAACTAATATAATTGAGTGGAATTAATTGCATGGGAAGACTTGTGATCAGTATGCGAGCACTCTTTTATTTATATTCAAGGCTTGAAATGGCAGGTAAAGTTTCTTGGCACTAATCTCCCTATGGAAGTGATTTATATTTCCATTGTAGAAACAGGTGCCACAAATAAATTGATATGAAGATTGCATGTAAAAGATTCTTCACAGTTGCTGATAGATGCAGAGATATGGCATGAAGATGTCAATCCTTAATGTTTGCACACAACTTTGACATATCATTGATTGGTTGGAACATATGATTCTGGTTAGGGATCCACCACAGATGGGCTCATAAAATTCTGTTTTCTTGACAAGCTTTCCTTATGGTTAGATAATAGTTTCGTGTGATGCAATTGCAACAATTTATAAGTATCTGAACGTTGTATGAGCTTGATGAATCAGTTTAAAATGTTTTTTTTTTTTACCGGTGCAGCTAGCCGTCCATAATAGGCGGCAAGGTTCAATGGCGGACTTGGACAAATTGCTACTGGGGACAGCTGGAAAGATGGCTACAACTGGGAGGAACCTCCGTTCATCTCCACCACATCGAAGAAGGCTAAAAGTTACATATTCTGATGATGGAAGTGACCCAAAAAATGACGGTTCAGATGACGACCATGCTTATTCGAGTAGAAAACCCTCTGGCTTGCAGGTGCCTCTGAAGAAGAGTTTAGCCCCCACCAAAAGAGATGATGATCATAGTATTCAAGAAGAAGGCGATAATGATGATGATTATGATCATGAATGTGACAGTGACTATGATTCTGTTGGGAATGATCTGTACAAGGATGAAAATGATCGAGAAAAACTGTCGAAGCTTACAGAGCTGGAACGAGAAATGATACTAGAAGGCCGTGCAACAAAGAGAAGTGACCGAGATTTGACTGAAAATTTGAAAAAAAGGAAGGGCCAAGATATAAAAGGGAACCCCCCTAAGGCACATATTCGCCTCCCGCACTCAAAAGCTGAAAGGGCTGGCGCATTGGCTGAATTAGTAAAACGAAGAAGGAATGCTGCTAGTAGGGGATCTGGCAGCCGGTGCTCACCAGTCAAGAAGAGAGCTCTCACTGCAGCAACCTTTAGTAACACCAGCTGGAGCGATGAGGGAGAATTGCAAGGGGATGGTGGAATGATGGCTGATAGTGATGAAGACAACATGTCATCTGAGTCTCAGGTGCCAACATTTGAGGACATCAAAGAAATTACAATTGGAAGGTCAAAACTGGTAAAATGGTATATGGAACCTTTCTTTAATGAACTGATTGCTGGTTGTTTTGTGCGAGTTGGAATTGGGAAGGCAATGTGCGGACGACCTATCTACAGGCTTTGTACGGTTCGCAACGTTGATGCCACAAACCCACATCGGCCATATAGATTTGATAACAAAACCACACGCAAGTACCTGAATCTGGTTTGGGGCAATGAAAGTTCTGCTGCTAGGTGGCAGATGGCAGTGATTTCGGATGCTCCTCCAGTTAAGGAGGAGTTTGATCAGTTGGTTAAAGAGGTAGAGAAGAATGGAGGTCTTATGCCTACAAAACAGGAGGTGCTGGAAAAGATGGAGGCCATTAAGAAAACAGACTCTTTTGTCTACACTGCTGCCACTGTGAAGCAGATGTTGGAGGAAAAAAAATCTGCGGCATCGAGACCACTAAATATTGCAGCTGAGAAAGCTCGTCTAAGGGCAGAGTTGGAAATGGTGAAGGATGATGAGGCAGAGGTAGACAGGATCAAAGAAAGACTGCAAGAATTGGAGGCAGCTGGCCAAACCAGGAAAAAGGTGAGAGGGCAATTATGCTGGCAGAATTGAACAGAAGGAATAAGATTGAAAATTTAAAAAATGCATCAGAACTGAAGCCGGTGCGTACAAGTTTAAAAGCTGGTGAGCCTGGGTATGATCCTTTTTCTAGGAGATGGACTAGATCAAGAAATTATTTTACATCAAATTCCAGTGGAGCAGCAGCGGGCCGCACGGAGGCGAAAGGTGATGCAACTGCTGCATTAGCTGATAGTAATGTAGGAGGTAGAGTTTCAGCAGAGTCCGGAGTGGCAGCTACTGCAGCAGCACTGGAAGCTGCAGCTGGTGAGGGCAAGTTGCTGGATACAAGTGCTCCATTAGATCAAGGAACTGAACCGAATATGCTGCATGGTTTTGAACTGTCCATCTCATTGGCTGGGCTTCAGAAGTTTGGCGGGCCTCAAGGAGCCCGAGCTGGATTTATGGCAAAGAAACAGAGGACTGAAGCGACTGTCGGGCGTAAAGTTCCGGAGGATGATGTGGGGAGCCATGCGCACACCTTGACTGTCGATGACTACAAGAAACGGAGGGGCCTGATTTGAAGTCTGCTGTTTATGTCTTCCAAATGTGTGTTTTTCCTTGTGCAACTCTTCTTACAGTGCTCTTTCTGCAGATGCTACTTCTGGATTATCATTTGTGAACTGCTGTAATATGTTATCTTGTTATACCCTGACTTTTTTTTTTCTTTTGGCTTGATTTATGACATATGCTAGACTGGATTTCATACATGTTGAATCTTGAATTCCCTTTTTCATTACATTTTTTGTATGTTCCTGGGACGTGCTCTGCCATAAATCCTGGGACTGGATTTATGGCAAAGAAACAGAGGACTGAAGCGACTGTGGGCGTAAAGTTCCGGAGGATGATGAGGGGAGCCATGCGCACACCTTGACAGTCGATGACTACAAGAAACGGAGGGGCCTGATTTGAAGTCTGCTGTTTATGTCTTCCAAATGTGTGTTTTTCCTTGTGCAACTCTTCTTACAGTGCTCTTTCTGCAGATGCTACTTCTGGATTATCATTTGTTAACTGCTGTAATATGTTATCTTGTTATACCCTGACTTTTTTTTTTCTTTTGGCTTGATTTATGACATATGCTAGACTGGATTTCAAACATGTTGAATCTTGAATTCCCTTTTTCATTACATTTTTTGTATGTTCCTGCGACGTGCTTTGAAATTATTTGCTGAAAATATTGTATTTTGGAAGGCACCCCTTTTCAAGAAAGGGGGAGTAGGAGATCAAAAATGAAGTTCGTGATTCAATGGAGAGATATGGAGTAATGGAGCCTTCAAACTACAGCAGAACTGTTGCGGGGTGGCATTAGAATTATTGTTCAAATTGTTCATTGTGATTGGTTTCGATATAAATTACTCATTTTAAGTATTGGCTGATCTGATCTTTTTATTTAAATTATTATAAATATACATAGTCTGAGATGTAATTTTTATATTCTAAAGCATTGGACTATTGTGCTATTATGTAATTTCTTATATATGTAATTACTATAGGACAAATTTACAACTCCAAACATCTAGGACTAAAAAAGAGGAAAAAATATATGTATTAATAGTTATTAGAAAAGTTGAAATCCATGTCTATAAGGTCAACACTTGGCAAATAGATAAATTAATTGGGTTTCTAATTTACTTAATAATCATGATAAGTTAATGTCATAGTTACAATACTTAATTTACTTAAGAAGTTGAACTCTCTATAAGGCCAACACTGAATTTACTTAATAATCATTTAAATTGATGTCATAATTACAGCGCTTAATTTACTTTAAGAGAAAAATCTTTTTATGTCACAGTTACAATACTTAATTTACTTAAGAAGTTGAACTCTCTCTATAAGGCCAACACTGAATTTACTTAATAATCATTTAAATTGATGTCATAATTACAACACTTAATTTACTTTAAGAGAAAAATCTTTATATAGAATCCAATGTTAGAAAAATTATATTTTATGTGCATTAAAAAAAGAAAGAAAATAAAGTTTGCATAATCACTGGACCAATCCAATATCCCATTATTTTTCCCCCCAAAAGGTACTTTTATTTTTAACCCTCCCATGCTCACGTTTTATCCCAAGAGATGTTTTTCTAATCCCAACACTTAGCAAATAGATAAATTAATTGGATTATAAATTTACTTAATAATCATTATCAATCTATATTAAATAGGAATATTTAGTCCACATGAAATAATAATTAACATTCAATAACCAGAATGTTTTTCAGTCTCTGTAATATAAAAACATTATAATGAACGACGTCAGTGCTCTAATAGTAAAAATAAGAGTTAAAATCAAAGTGTAAGCTACTTTATATTCCAAATACTACATTATAATACGTGTGGTTCCATATATTGCATATAATTTCAGAATAATTAGTGTCAGATAATGTTATGTCTTCGCATTATTGAGTCAAGAAGTTTATAGTTGTGACTTTTATTTATTTTTTCTTTATTGGATGGTTATTAAAATATATTTTTTGTTAAATACTTAATAATACTTTTAAGTTCTTCATAAAAAAATCATATAAAAAGGCCTATTCCATAAATAGATTTATTACTCGATAAGTGAAATTGATAGCGATTTATAATGCATTATTATTTGGTTTATACATTGTAAAATTTGGCGGTACGTGTATCCATGATTTGAAAATTTTTGGCGCTGAAAATTTGTAATTTATAAATAAATTGAGTTATACTTGCAAGAAATCATCTTGCTAAATACAAAAGATTAGCAAAAATTCTTCTAATTAATCAGTCAACTATTAAACATGTAGCTGTGAAGGCTTCACTCGGCCATGCTGTCTTTGGCAAAATCATTCCTAGGAGCAACAAAGCCCAACAGCCAAAAATAAAATATAGAAGGAAGAAAGAAGAGAATCAAAACTCAAACTGCGCAACCTTCAGTCTGCAAGTGCCACTGACTGAAAATATAGTTTCATTCTTCCCTCTACCACAGGGTCATTCCACCATCATTCCTGCATAATCCTCTGGCAGTGGATAAATCGAGTGCATTGAACCCAACCTATCCTACAATTCAGCCCCCACCCCCAACTCAACTGTACCACTTTTCCAACACTTATTGCCCCTTTCTCCACCATCGTATTCTTCATATTAAATATAAAGTACAAAACAGGCACATATATCAACAGTTTCCTTTCTGAAAAATCACTGCTTTCAAAAAGTCCAGACCACCAACACCAAAGACCTCCAAAAAACCACGCTTTCAATTTTTGTGCTCTTTTTTGCCGCCTCCCCTACTGAAAAGATAGAAAAAAAGAATGCTCTTGAACTTGATCTTCACTTTCCCCCTGCCATTCTCAATCTCTATATTCTTCTGTGTCTCTCTCTCAGAGAGTAAATCTGGGTCTTGAACTATGAAAATAACAGAAACCATTTTTTATCCCAGATATATCGATGGAAAATATTACTAATACTTTCTTGTCTCAGCTTCTTTTCCATTTGCAAAGAAGCAAGAGATCTTTCTATGCTTTGATTTCTCTTCTTTCGCTTTGTCTGTTAGCTTATAATAGTGCCACTATATTCTGTACACAAGTCCCTATTTCAGCAAAAATCCCGCCGGAACCGGCCAGCTTGTCGCCAGAAAATGTCGCCGGAAAATCAAGAAAGTTTTTTTCGTTGCCTTCTTCAGAAAAACTGTCATCTTCTGTACTGTATTCAGTCAAAGAAGAAAGCTCAAGTGCAAAATTGAACACCCATTTGCCCCTTCTGCATAAAAATCGAAACTTGGTGGTTTCCACTAACAGAACTACTGTATATCACCCAAAGAGAAGGAAAAGGCAGAGGCGTGCTAAAGTAAAGCGGTTTGAAGTTAGGGTGATGGAGTTTTTTAACGCCAATTCATCAGATTTTTCTTGTAAGTTTCGAATTTTTATGACTTGGATTTCTTCAATGGAGTCTTTTGGAGATAGAGAGTTGTTTGCTATTAACAGTTTATTTAAAGCACATCCAAATGCCTGCTTAATAATAGCGTCCAATTCTCTGGATTCAAGAAGTGGGATGCAAATCTTGGAACCCTTCTCGGATAGAGGGTTTAAAGTGACTGCAATTTCTCCCGACTTCAATTATTTGTTCAAGGACACTCCTGCTCAAGCTTGGTACAACCAGTTAATGCTTGGAAATGTAAATCCTGGAGAGGTTTCTTTAGGTCAGAACCTCTCAAACTTACTTAGGTTGGGGTTGCTGTACAGGTTTGGTGGGATTTATTTAGACACTGATGTCATAGTTTTGAAGAGTCTTGGGGAGCTCAGGAATGCAATTGGGGCTCAGACTGTTGATCTTGATACAGGAAATTGGAGCAGGTTGAACAATGCTGTGATGATCTTTGATGAGGGTCATCCGCTGCTTTACAAGTTCATTGAAGAATTTGCACTTACATTTGATGGGAATAAATGGGGTCACAATGGACCTTACTTGGTTTCAAGAGTTGTTTGGAGGGTGAATGGGAGGCCTGGTTACAATTTCACCGTGTTGCCACCTATGGCGTTTTATCCGGTGGATTGGAGTAAAATTGGAAGCCTTTTTGAGGGTCCTAGGAGTTTGAGTCACTCAAAATGGTTGCTTGCAAAGCTCAGGCAAATTCGCAACCAGAGTTTTGCGCTTCATCTCTGGAATAAGCAGAGTAGAGGTTTTGAGGTTGAAAAAGGAAGCATTATCCAACATATAATGTTCAGTTCTGGTGTCTTCCACAATTCTTCCACGGAGGCAGCCGTGAACATAGAATGAGTGTCAAGGTTTGCATATTCTCATTGCATTTCCTCTTTTGATAGATTTGATAATCTTGTTTGTTATGTGCTTTTCTGGACCAACTCAGTTCATTCAGTAAACAAGTCACAGGACGTAGATAGTTTGAGAACAAATATTTTGTTTTTCACAGGTTTTAGATCAATTACAGTCATACTGGTTCTTGTTTCCACTCATATGTATTGTCTGCATTTGAAATGCAAATAGCTCAGAGCAGTTGCAAGACACCTTGCCCTCTTGAGTTACCCTACATATGGTTGCATAAAAGTACTGGGATTTGTTTGAGTTTCTATAAAGTATATTGTATTCGTTTTGAATCCAAAATAAATGATCACTTAAAGTTATTTGATGTAGATTTGACTCATTTGAATAGAGACTTGCACTTGAGTGCATTTTCCAGAAATGCGAACAGCTAATTTCTTGACCTACATCTAAGGTCACATCATATTTACTTTATGCAATCTGCTGTAACCAAATATCTGTCTAGTTATATTTCTCCACAATTAACCTGGGAGTAGAATGTTGCCTTATTAGTTGAGTAACTTGAATTAAACTTCAACTTTGCTGAAATTGACAAAAAGGTAATAGTATATATAAATTACATTAATTATTTGTGGAGGCAACAGATTTTGTTCCATGTAAATGTGATGGGTGCTGGAAGTTTAGTCATGCAAATTTTATACAGTACTTAGTTGAGACATGAGAATTTTGTTTTCAAGGCTCTGTTAAGTGGCAAGAACTGCATGGTTTCATTCTTCTCATACTTTCAACTAAAGGGAAGCAACATGTTTGATACACACACAAAATTGCTTGAAAAACATGTGCACTTCAGGCAATTCCTCTGTTACAGAAGTTTTCTATTCTTCATTTGGGCATTGGAAATACTAAACAATTTAGCCTTGCCTGTTGGTCTTCAGACAATTATTTTGGGTGTCATACCTTTGAATTCCTTAAACTTAAATAGACTGATAAACCCATTAGCAAAACAAAAGTTTTTAACACTTTGATCTCAGTTCCTTCACTTTTATGTTCTATTCAATCACTGAATATGTTCGGTTGGGCTAAATCTTGTTATGGTAAAATGGTAAAAGTATACATCTCATTAGTTGCACATCTATGGACTGGAAATATGCTATGTTCTCCACACTGGGTCAACATACCTTGTCTCATTATGTGTTTTTTAGCAACTTGTTGGTGTTAACAAAATTCGTTGATGAATTTGACTCTTCTCCATCCACAAGAATAGGAATAAAATCAGCAAAAGACCTTCACGGACAGAACCAACTACCAGGAATTGGCATTTATGTGTAGGGAGAAGAACTTTATGAGCCATCTCTTTCCCTATATTGTGGTCTCTTTTCCTGCATGTGCCCCCCTTTAAGCTCTTTCGCTTTCGGGTCACAAATTTGAAAGTTCTTGTGAAAATTACTACCTCTCAAGAGATTAGGTAAATGCCGAGTTGATAAATATGGAAAAACTACAACAATGATTGAAGGAGGAGTTTTCACTATTCATAGTTGCTCTCTGAGTTTGCTGTCATGGATACTATAAAGGACTAGGGTTGCATGTGACTCTGTCAACTTCAAGATTTCACTACCTTGAGCCCTTGACATCTAAAAACAACCAAGTGTATTCCCCAAATAAACATAAACTATGTGTATAGTATTTTAAGACGAGTTAAACCATGTCCAGAAGATTTCTGGAACTATAAATAACAGCAGCTCAACTCCATCTACAAGTTTGAAGGTTTTTATAAAATATTTTGGAAGAAAAAATGTACAAATTCAAAACTGGTCTGGAATAGAATTGTTCATTTGGTAAAATTGAATTGAAATTTTAGTAAATAAAAAATTAAATTCGATATGCTAAAATACTATATCGAATATTGTACTGAATTGATCTGGTTATTACCGATTTTTTATTTTTTATTTTTTATTTTTTCAGTTAAGTAATTTGATTAAGAATTTAAAAAAAATATATATATAAAAAGTGTATAAAAATAAATAATAAATATGAAAATTATATATAAAAATATGAAAAAAAACACAATAATTCAACATGGTTTGATAGACCGGAATTAAAAATAAAAAATTCCAACCAATTATCAAATTTTTATAAAATAAAAACTAAATATCAAATTTAATTTTTCAATTCGATTCCATCGTTTTCCAACACCACCATGTTGAGTAATAATTATCAAAGCCCCAGAGCAACCAAATATGACATTTTTATAAAAATAAAAATTGAATATCAAATTGAATTTATTAATTTAATTTCTACCCCAGAGCAACTCTGATTGTACGGAAGCCTATTTGTAAATCTCAATAACTTCTCCAAAAAACCGCTTAATCCCAGTAGTGGGGGTTCTATAAATCCGAGAATGCTCATCAAAATACGAACCCATATAAAGCCCAATAGCATCTCTTAAAACGGGCTTGACTTGAGCCGTTATATTTCTCGTTGTCCATAAAATCCTTCGACTTCAAGGCCCCATTTTTCCCTCCATTTTCTCGATACCCAAGGGGGGAAATCGGGGAGAGAGTTTTCAGTTTGATGTAAATTGGAAAAGAAATTCATAAAGATGCCAGTGGAAGTAGCAAACGGCGTGGCAGAGACTCTCTCGTGGCCCAACAGCGATTTGAATTCCCAAAACCCTACGAACGCCTCCGCTTCCGCTACCAAGAAGTCGCGGGAGAGCGAGCGGCGACGGAGGCGGAGGAAACAAAAGAAGAATAAGCAGAATGCCTCCCAGGGAGATGACAGAGACACCGCTGCTGAGGACGCCTGATGACAGCTCCAAAGAAAACTCCGATCCTCAAATGGTAGCTCCCTTAGATTCTCTTGAGCGTTCTGTGTGTAAATTTTTAGTGTTTTGAAAGCGGTGTGGAATTTGTGGCGTGGAACGTAAAATTCGGAGGTTATTTTTTAAGTTATTTGTAGGTCTGCCAATAGTAGGGTTTGCTAATTGACAGGACTGGTTGATACCCTTGCATCAGTGCATGCATTGTGAAGTACTCGCTGCAGCAAATCTCATGTACTTGAATATTAATAGATGACTGACTATGAAAGCTGTTAAGGATTCACTTTCTGTTCTTACCCATGCATCTAAATTGGCAAAATTCAAGGTACTATGATTTAAAGTTAGAAATCATAGGACCTGTTAGTTTGGTTTCTTTATTATTCCTACTGGCTTTGACTAGGCATGCCAGAGCAATTGTTCAGACTGTGTGATGATCAATGTAAATTCACGCCAGTTATTTGAAAATATCTCAAACTGAGACCACTTGTTGTAGATTATTTATTCAACAAGATTGACTAGGCTGTATGTATTTGAATTTCATTTTCTTGACAATTTTTTGGGGGTAACAATAGCAAGAATTCAATTAGCGAACTCCTGTAATAATTATGGCTTACAAAAATTATGTACCCCTTACCTTCTAAATGGCTTAAGTGTGGCGTGCAGTATCTTGATGCTGATAACTGTTTCCAGCTGAGACATATTTTTGTAACCAAAGGAAACGTCTCTCAGTAATAAAAGAAAGCATGAATGTATTTCTAAGCTGGTGTTTCTGTTATTGGGCTATACTCACTGTGTAAAAGGTGACAGAAACATGGGTTTGAAAGTGATGACACTCATTGAGAATTTGCAGGACTCTCTATGATGTGTGTATTTTAAAGTATTTGGATTAAGAATCTTCCTCTTTTCTTTGCAGATTTTTCAATCATATATGTGCTTAGGTGGATAGTCATCCACTTTTGCTCAGCTTATAAACGCCTTTCTGGGGACATTTTATATTAAGTAGAAAGTTGCATCCGTCATGAGTAGAAGGGAAAACATTTAGAAGTGATATTTCTATATTTTTATGTTTTTAATCAACAACTATGAATCTTCTGGTCTGATGACAAATATAAATTTTGAACTTGTTATCTGCTGTTTTCGATGCATTTGTTTCTTTGTTCTGTCTATGTAATTATCAAAATATGCAGGCATTGATAGAATATCTCATTTGATGGTAACGGAGACTGGTGTCTGATTTAGTCATGTCATGATAATGCAGACGTTTTCTTGGTGGATATAGCAAGTAACTCTCAAACACCGATCTTACTATTTTCTCTTAAATGTATGTAAGCAGCAGGTTCTAGTAGAGGTCGAGTATGTACCAGAAAAGGCAGAATTAGATAGCAAGTTGAATGAGGAATTCAGAAAAGTATTTGAGAAATTCAAATTTATGGAAACTGCTGTTTCGGAGGTATGAATATTGGAAATAAAGTTCTCACTTGATTTTTTTGTTATATTGTACTTCTTGGTCGTTTCCCTTTTCATCTGTCCCTCTCCCTTCTGCTCTGTACTAATATTCCAGTTTCTTCAGGAGAATGACAAAAAGGATGACACTGCACCTGATGCAGCCTTGAAGAAGAATGCTGACTCAGATTCCGAAGAAGAGGAACAGGATACTCAACAAAAGGAGAAGGGGCTCTCCAATAAAAAGAAAAAGGTTATCCTTCAACATTCTAATTGTGTTGCAAGTGCTTTTGATCATGCTTACTTTTGTGGAGGTTGCATGTTTAGACATGTATCTGTGCTTCATGCTATGAATCTTCAACAGAATCCCAAGGCTAAAATACTTTTGCTGTCTTGTAGCTTCAATGTCGAATGAAGATTGCTGAACTGAAACAGATTTGCTCAAGGCCTGATGTTGTTGAGGTATGGATCAGCATTAAACTTGCCATGGTTTGTGATTTAAAGATTCAACCATCTGTTCTGTTTGGAGAGATGCCTTTTTTTTTTTTTTTTTTGTTGTGTGTGTGTGTGTTTCTGTTTCTTATTTTTTTTAATCTTACCATGTGATCGCATTTGGTATTGGATTTCAAGTCATTTTAAATTCTCTTTTACATATACAATGTAGTATTTGATTTCTGAATAAGTTTGGCTGTGATGCCTCAAAAAAGGCTTTACTGTACATTGATTTTGTTGCTTTTCTTTGATATTTGGTATAACACTAATTTTTTTGAGTAAAGAGTATATCTTTGTCAAGAATTATAGCATATCTTAATGGTTTTCTAGGCGTAAGATACTAATTGTCATTTCCTATTAAATCACCATTTTGTATGAGTAGTAAAAATTACTTTTGGCTTATTAATGATTGAAATATATATTATGGATTACTTAACACTTATATTATTGACTTTCTAGGTATGGGATGCCACTGCAGCAGACCCTAAGCTGTTGGTATATCTGAAGTTGTATCGTAACACTGTTGCAGTGCCACGGCACTGGTCTCAGAAAAGGAAATTTTTGCAGGTGAGTTACCAAGGCTGATATGCATAGTGAAATAAAGTTAACTTTGCATTACTAGGATTTTGGCATTTATTAAAATCTGTCGAAGGGGAAATATTGGGTTTAATTACAAGGTGGATTTAGGGAAGAGTTTGATGGACAATGTAGTCAACAATGTTTGTCTTATATGCATATGTGTTCTTGCAGGGGAGCTGCAATTGCACTTGTGGAGCCTCAACATGTAGGTGTTTGGCAAGGGGAACTTTGCTTGAATTCTGTTTCATTTTGCTTACTAGTTTGGGTTGGGGTGTAGGCCATTTTATAATACTTTCTGTGATAAATAAACATGCCTTAAAAAAGCACTGTACTGGGAACTAAATCTGTAAATTGTGATAGCATGGCACTAAGGCATTCGTATGGGATATTGATGTGTTTGCTTTCTACTGAAAGCTTGTACTATTGAATTCTCTATATGATTATTATGAGATGGGAAGTATGTTGATTTGATTTGTTTGTTCATGTTTTTCTTCTAAAATTTACATGCTGGTTAACTTTTGTCTCATCGGCTTCTATAATTGCTTTGCAGGGAAAGAGAGGTATTGAGAAACAGCCTTTTCAGCTTCCTGACTTTATTGCTGCCACTGGAATTGAGAAAATTAGACAAGTGAGATTAAGTTTTTCTTTGTCGTAGTTGTATTCATTTTTGTGTATATGCAAGCCTCCCGTAATAGTGGAAATGGCACAATTTTGATAGCTAAATCATTAGATTAACTGGATGACGTCATATTTAGTGGAGTCACATTACAGTGCACAGACACAGTAAAGTAATGCAGGCCTAAAACTTATTGGGTCCTAGCAAAGTAAAATTTTGGCTACACTTTAGGAGTACATTTGATGATCTCGTATCAAACTTACCAAGAACAGATTTTCATAAGTATGTTTATTTGGGTGATCTTATCCTTCCTTTTCCAAGAACTGATTGGGATGGGCTTTGATTGACGAACATGTCTTAAGTTGCTTACTCCTGAATTAATTGGCACTAGCATTGTAAATGAAGTGGCCAGACACGTACTTTTGCTTGTTCTTTCGTTCCCATTGGATCTTAGTAGTTTGACCCAGAAGTTCTAGCAGAATACTTCCTGGAACATTCTTCTCTCTTTCGTTTTTCCCTCCTGCCAGTGGATGTGCGCCTCACATTTCATTGTTTTTGGAAAATAATATTAAATTAGGCAAGATTGTGATGACAATTTTGCATCACATATGCCCTGTGTTCAGTTATCCAATGTTCCTTGTGCTGACACTTTCTTAAGCATATTACCTTGCACTTCTGTTATTGCTTCTATTCTCTTCATCTTTTCCTCTAATTTGTGCTTTACTTGTTCCATATTTTTCTCTGTTATAAGCTTGATGTTTATATGTCAGGCATACATTGAAAAGGAGGACAGTAAGAAGCTGAAGCAAAAACAACGTGAGAGGATGCAGCCGAAAATGGGAAAAATGGATATTGATTATCAGGTTTTTAATGTTCTGAGTTTTTAATTCTTTATGTTCTGAAATATCTCTTAATCTTGTAATTTTCAGTTATTATTTCTGGAGGATGCGGTGTGGTATACACCTCTCCCTTTTCTTCTTTTTGTTTTTCCCTTAAGTTTTTTGACAGAACTTTCTATTTCAACCTTTATAGGTCCTCCATGATGCCTTCTTCAAGCATCAGACTAAGCCTAAATTGACAACACATGGTGATTTGTACTATGAGGGGAAGGAATTTGAGGTAAGAAGTTCATCGAAGACACTTATCTGAGACATTGTTTTCTTCTTCAATGTACAACCCACAAGGTTATCGCCGGTGTTATTATCGTTTATACATGATTGTGTGAAACTGGGTCTATAAATTGCTTTTTATTATATATGTCTTGCCCAATATTTAATGGTGTCATGCATAGAGTGATTTTATGGTAATCTTCTTAATATGGATTTTTCAAATTTTCTTTATTGGATTATTGGTGTTCGCATTTTTGTTTTTGAACCTGCTAGATTTATTAGATGTGAAGGCTGTGGCTTGCTATGGTTCTTTACTGTTTGTAATCATTTTTGTTTAACAATGAAATTCACACCTCTTAAACAGAGTTTATTCTGGTCCAAAGTCTCTGCTATAAACTTTGATTTGGATTTTTATAGGTCAAACTAAGAGAAATGAAGCCAGGGATGTTGTCACAGGAGTTAAAAGAGGCTCTTGGCATGCCTGAAGGTGCTCCTCCTCCTTGGCTCATCAATATGCAGGTCGACAAATATGATATT